>OZ004602.1:3180456-3780456 GCA_963924605.1 Malthinus seriepunctatus
AGATAAAGAGACTACTGAAATGAGCTAAAAACATAGTAAAATAGAGAGAGTTATAGATAGACACAGAGACAGAGATAAGGAAATAGATAAAGAGACTGATGAAAGGAGATAAAAACAGTAAAATAGAGGGAGTTTAGAGATAGATTCATAGATAAGGAGATAGATAAAGAGACTGTTGAAATGAGCTAAAAACATAGTAAAATAGAGAGAGTTATAGATAGACACAGAGACAGAGATAAGGAAATAGATAAAGAGACTGATGAAAGGAGATAAAAACAGTAAAATAGAGGGAGTTTAGAGATAGATTCAGAGATAAGGAGATAGATAAAGAGACTGTTGAAATTAGATAAAAACATGGTAAAATAGAGAGAGTTATAGATAGATTGATAGATACAGAGACAGAGATAAGGAAATAGATAAAGAGACTGATGAAAGGAGATAAAAACATGGTAAAATAGAGAGAGTTATAGATAGATACAGAGACAGAGATAAGGAAATAGATAAAGAAACTGATGAAATGAGATAAAAACATAGTAAAATAGAGGGAGTTTAGAGATAGATTCAGAGATAAGGAAATAGATAAAGAGACTGATGAAAGGAGATAAAAACAGTAAAATAGAGGGAGTTTAGAGATAGATTCATAGATAAGGAGATAGATAAAGAGACTACTGAAATGAGCTAAAAACATAGTAAAATAGAGAGAGTTATAGATAGATACAGAAACAGAGATAAGGAAATAGATAAAGAGACTGTTGAAATGAGCTAAAAACATAGTAAAATAGAGAGAGTTATAGATAGACACAGAGACAGAGATAAGAGAAATAGATAAAGAGACTGATGAAAGGAGATAAAAACAGTAAAATAGAGGGAGTTTAGAGATAGATTCAGAGATAAGGAGATAGATAAAGAGACTGTTGAAATTAGATAAAAACATGGTAAAATAGAGAGAGTTATAGATAGATTGATAGATACAGAGACAGAGATAAGGAAATAGATAAAGAGACTGATGAAAGGAGATAAAAACATGGTAAAATAGAGAGAGTTATAGATAGATACAGAGACAGAGATAAGGAAATAGATAAAGAAACTGATGAAATGAGATAAAAACATAGTAAAATAGAGGGATTTTAGAGATAGATTCAGAGATAAGGAAATAGATAAAGAGACTGATGAAAGGAGATAAAAACAGTAAAATAGAGGGAGTTTAGAGATAGATTCATAGATAAGGAGATAGATAAAGAGACTACTGAAATGAGCTAAAAACATAGTAAAATAGAGAGAGTTATAGATAGATACAGAAACAGAGATAAGGAAATAGATAAAGAGACTGTTGAAATGAGCTAAAAACATAGTAAAATAGAGAGAGTTATAGATAGACACAGAGACAGAGATAAGGAAATAGATAAAGAGACTGATGAAAGGAGATAAAAACAGTAAAATAGAGGGAGTTTAGAGATAGATTCAGAGATAAGGAGATAGATAAAGAGACTGTTGAAATTAGATAAAAACATGGTAAAATAGAGAGAGTTATAGATAGATTGATAGATACAGAGACAGAGATAAGGAAATAGATAAAGAGACTGATGAAATGAGATAAAAACATAGTAAAATAGAGGGAATTTAGAGATAGATTCAGAGATAAGGAAATAGATAAAGAGACTGATGAAAGGAGATAAAAACAGTAAAATAGAGGGAGTTTAGAGATAGATTCATAGATAAGGAGATAGATAAAGAGACTACTGAAATGAGCTAAAAACATAGTAAAATAGAGAGAGTTATAGATAGATACAGAAACAGAGATAAGGAAATAGATAAAGAGACTGTTGAAATGAGCTAAAAACATAGTAAAATAGAGAGAGTTATAGATAGACACAGAGACAGAGATAAGGAAATAGATAAAGAGACTGATGAAAGGAGATAAAAACAGTAAAATAGAGGGAGTTTAGAGATAGATTCAGAGATAAGGAGATAGATAAAGAGACTGTTGAAATTAGATAAAAACATGGTAAAATAGAGAGAGTTATAGATAGATTGATAGATACAGAGACAGAGATAAGGAAATAGATAAAGAGACTGATGAAAGGAGATAAAAACATGGTAAAATAGAGAGAGTTATAGATAGATACAGAGACAGAGATAAGGAAATAGATAAAGAAACTGATGAAATGAGATAAAAACATAGTAAAATAGAGGGATTTTAGAGATAGATTCAGAGATAAGGAAATAGATAAAGAGACTGATGAAAGGAGATAAAAACAGTAAAATAGAGGGAGTTTAGAGATAGATTCATAGATAAGGAGATAGATAAAGAGACTACTGAAATGAGCTAAAAACATAGTAAAATAGAGAGAGTTATAGATAGATACAGAAACAGAGATAAGGAAATAGATAAAGAGACTGTTGAAATGAGCTAAAAACATAGTAAAATAGAGAGAGTTATAGATAGACACAGAGACAGAGATAAGGAAATAGATAAAGAGACTGATGAAAGGAGATAAAAACAGTAAAATAGAGGGAGTTTAGAGATAGATTCAGAGATAAGGAGATAGATAAAGAGACTGTTGAAATTAGATAAAAACATGGTAAAATAGAGAGAGTTATAGATAGATTGATAGATACAGAGACAGAGATAAGGAAATAGATAAAGAGACTGATGAAATGAGATAAAAACATAGTAAAATAGAGGGAATTTAGAGATAGATTCAGAGATAAGGAAATAGATAAAGAGACTGATGAAAGGAGATAAAAACAGTAAAATAGAGGGAGTTTAGAGATAGATTCATAGATAAGGAGATAGATAAAGAGACTACTGAAATGAGCTAAAAACATAGTAAAATAGAGAGAGTTATAGATAGATACAGAAACAGAGATAAGGAAATAGATAAAGAGACTGTTGAAATGAGCTAAAAACATAGTAAAATAGAGAGAGTTATAGATAGACACAGAGACAGAAATAGTGAAATAGAGGGAGTTTAGAGATAGATACAGAGATAAGGAGATAGATAGTAATAAATGAGATAAAACATAGTCAAATAGTGGGAGTTTAGAGATAGATACAGAGATAATGAGATAGATTCAGAGATAAGGAGATAGATAAAGAGACTGTTAAAATGAGCTAAAAACATAGTAAAATAGAGAGAGTTATAGATAGATACAGAGACAGAAATAGTGAAATAGAGGGAGTTTAGAGATAGATACAGAGATAAGGAGATAGATAGTAATAAATGAGATAAAACATAGTCAAATAGTGGGAGTTTAGAGATACAGAGATAATGAGATAGATACAGAGATAAGGAGATAGATAAAGAGACTGATGAAATAAGAGAAGTACATAGTAAAATAGAGGGAGTAGAGATTGATACAGAGAGAGAGATCAAGAGACAGAAACAGAGATAAACAGAAAGACAAAGAATGGGAAGAAGATAGAGAGAGAAAGAAGCCCCCAGGGAAAAAGTCCAGGGGACTTTTTTTTCTCAATCTCTCTATCTCCGTGTCTGTCTCTTTATCTCTGTTTCTCTCTCTATATCTCTATTTCTGTCTCTTTATCTCTGTTACTGTCTCTTTATCTCTCTCTCTGCATCTCTGTATCAATCTCTAACTCCCTCTATTTTACTATGTTTTTATCTCATTTCATCAGTCTCTTTATCTATTTCCTTATCTCTGTCTCTGTATCTATCTATAACTCTCTCTATTTTACTATGTTTCTAGCTCATTTCAACAGTCTCTTTATCTATCTCCTTATCTCTGAATCTATCTATAACTCTCTCTATTTTACTATGTTTTTAGCTCATTTCAACTGTCTCTTTATCTAGCTCTTTATCTTTGAATCTATCTATATCTCTCTCTATTTTACTATGTTTTTAGCTCATTTCAACAGTCTCTTTATCTATTTCCTTATCTCTGTCTCTGTATCTATCTATAACTCTCTCTATTTTACTATGTTTTTAGCTCATTTCATCACTCTCTTTATCTATCTCCTTATCTCTGAATCTATCTCTAACTCCCTCTATTTTACTATGTTTTTATCTCATTTTATCCATCTCTTTATCTATTTCTAACTTCCTCTATTTTTCTATCTTTATATCTGTCTCTCCCTCTATAGCTCTCTCTTTTAATATCAGCTGTCATACTCATGTTATTTAATCTCATATAACAATCTCCTCTGCCTCTGTCATCTCATTTCACAAAAGTAAAGAAGAACTCTTTGTTTTACAGATTTAGCCAGCTGGAATTTATTGTCTTATGTATTAAGACTTCATTTGTCTTCAACAAATTTACTTTTTGCTTTTAAAATCCAAAGTTAATTGTAAATTAAGAAGAGTATGGAGAGAAGAGTCTTAAGGACTCCAAGAGTGCTGTTTTCTTGGGAAAAAATGTCAAGATTTACATCAGTTTACTTACTATTTATTAAAATGAAAAATACACAAAAGTATATTATAAAACGTATATTTAATATAATTATGTACACAAGAAAATAATAATAATATACTAGTAATTAATTAATTAATTATACAAATTTAAAACTAATTATTTGTAAACAATTTATTATTGATTGACGGGCCAACGCTTAGTAAATCACCCAAGCGAGATTGAAGAGACATAAAAGTCCCTTTAATGATTCAGCCTGTGTCCTAATCGGACGATGTATGCAGCAGAAATTAAAAATTATAAAAATAGCTATACCATTAAAAAAAAGATTAAAGGTTGCAGCCCAGGGCATGGGCTGCAACAAGTCCAGCCCTCGTTAGATTTGGAAGGAAATAACTGTAACAAATAAAGCTTGAGGAGTCATCGCTTGAGGAGTTCGGCTCATCAAGCGGTGGCCCACAAGACATAATACATAATTAAAACAATAAATAATTACAAAATATTAATTAATATTGAAAATGGTAATCGCTGCTTATCGGGTAGCTGCTAGGTAGGTGGCGTCGCTTCAACCCTGCACCTTGTCCGAGAGAGTACAAGGGGTGGCACCCCCGTCCACCACTGGGGGTTGTCCTCGAAATTGTCGGTTGTTGCTCCTCCCCCTTAGTATTTAATGCGCATGCGCGTAGACTCCGTGTAGGAGTGCGCATGTGCGTTGGCGCCGGGCGGGGAGGGGTAGGGGGGAGGGGACCGCCGACCCCCCTCCCACCTACCCCTCCCCGCCCGGCGCCAACGCACACCCACATTGCTACACGGAGCCCACGCCCATCACCACATCAAAGACTGCGAAAGAGGAACAACCTCCGACCAATTCGAGGACAACTCGCAGTGGTTTTAGAGGTTGCTTCCCCTCGCGCTCTCTTTAACGTGGTGAAGAGCTGTTGGAAGCAACTTACCTAGCTGCTACGTCTTCGCTAACGATGACCAGTAAATAGGGGTAGCTACCCTCCTAAGCAAGCAATGAATTTAAATTGAAAAAAATTAATTTAAAAAAAACTAATCGAGAGGTGTAGCTACCCTTCTACTACTATACTTAAATACAACCCAAAATAAATTAAAAATAAATTAATCCTCATGCTGGGTCCAAAACCAGAAGACACTGTCGGCTTGATAAAAATAAGCATCTTTCCGAATCAAAGGTGGAATGTAATCTGAAACTAATCGAGATGTTAGTCTGATGTACCCATTTTGGACACAAGCTGAATCGTTAAAAGGACTTTTGCTTCTTAAAGTTTCGTAGTTATCGCTCAATCATTACTTCCAATTTTAAGTTATTAAAAATAACTTCAACTTGGTCCATTAAGTTTTCTAAAAATCCTTTTGATGTGGACTAAAGGGCACTCTCACTGTCGACGATTGAACGGAAACTAAAATAAGACGTGTTTTAGTATGTATTTTAGGCATGTTTCGATTAAGTAATTAATTTTTAATTTGCAATAAACATTAAATAAAAATACATGCAGGATTCAGCATAACAAAAAGCAAACAAACTTCTAGAGTATGCTCTATCTTTAAAATTAATTAAAATAACTTACTTAAATTTTAGTAATTTTTGTCCAATGATTATTTCCAATTAATTAACTTTTAATAACCAATAATTAAACATAATTGGACCCAAAATATCTCGAAAGCGCTGTCAGTAAATAAACTTAGATAAAGTAACTTCAACTTGGTCCATTAAGTTTCCTTGTAATCCTCTCAAAATAAAGCACTGTTAGTCACAAGACCATCTTTCAAAGTCGAAGATTTGAACGGAAACTGAAATAAGAAACGTTTTAGTAAGTAATAGGCATGTGTAAAATTAGGTACTTACTTTAATTTCAGTAGTTTCGCCCAATGATTATTTCCAATTAATTAACCAATAATCACAAATATTTTGATTCAAAATATCTCGAAAGCGCTGTGAGAAAATAAACTTAGGTAAAATAACTTCAACTTGACCCATTAAGTTTTCTTGTAATCTTGTAGATGTGGGCCAAAAGGCATTGCCAGTTACGGGACCATTGATTGAACAGAAACTGAAATAAATTGAGAAATGTTTTAATTACTAAGCAATGATTATTTTCAAATAATTAATTTTTAATTTAAAAATAAATTAATTAAAAATACAAAATCTTTCAACAAGTTTTAAAATAAATCTATGCTTGCAATTAATTCTAAATTGCAATTGCATTTTCATAGTAGCGTTGTGGGTGAGTGTGTTTAAAAACAGAAGATACGATTTTAAAGAAAAAGAAGAATTAGAAAAAATCCGTAGTGGTTTGATAAAAATAATTAATTAATTAATTTTTGGAAAAATACGATTCGGACGTGTTTAAGATTTAAGAAGAAAAAAACAAAAATAAAAATTGTTAAGTAAATGAAAAATACGTGATTAAAGTTCAACAAATAATTTGTGAAAAAACTAACTGTAAATTGTGCGACATCAAGATAATCTAATTCGGATTGTGAATTGTACGAAGCTAAATTCGATTAATTAACAAAGTTAAGTTGGAAGAATTTGCAGATTCTACGGGCATTCGCAACTTTAAGAGCGTATACAAAAGATGAGTAAAAAAAGTTATATTGTCCAATAGTTCTTATTTTTGAGTTGTGGCCATAACTCGAAAAGTATGAACTATTGCATACCCCTCAATATGACTTTTTTCACTCATTTTAATGCGTACTTCACGCTCTTCAAGTTGCGAATTCTTTTTTAATAACACCCTGTATAATATGGTAGTAAATACGGCCCCCGACGAAAGAAGATAATAAAAAAATGAGATTTATATTCGATCTGAGACAGTTTGTAAATTAAAGTTAGGTAATTGAAATTTTTATATTCAATAAAAATATGTTTTTCTACGCTTCAGCAATACTTTCGACTTAAGAGAATTAAATTCTACGTTTAACTGTGGGATAAAAATTAGGAATTGAAGAAAACAAAAAATACGGGTACCTACCCTAATTTTAAGTAGATGTGGGGTATCCTAGAAGTTTGTTCAAACATTTTGGTTGCACCCTGTAATTGTTTACAAATATCTCGATAGGTCTTTGAGAAAATTATACTTACAATAACTTCATCTCAGTCCATTAAAATTTTTAGTAATCCTCTTGTTGCGTTAATCCATGGAATTATTCTGGCACTTCACGAGCGATCTTTACAACTTGAATGTTCGGGTAAAACTGAAACAAATTACGAAATATTTACTATAATAGACACAAACTGATTCAACAAAAATGTAATGTTATGATTCATTTTTATTTATTTTAATTTTCTTTTCACCAAATTTATTATTACCCAAGTTAAATGCTTATCGCTACGTTATACAGGATGTTGATGAGAATAAAATTTCAAACATCAGATTACCCTGGATTTACATAATAATTTAAATTAGTTAAATGTTTAATTGTTGAGAGATATTTTACATAAGAAGTTATTTTACATAACAAGTTTATTAACTAAAACTACGATGTCAACAACATATTCAAAAATTTAAAAAAAGGGCCTAGCCGATTTTGAGAAAAGTTTTTTTATAATTTTTAACCTTCTTTAACTCCTTAAGGGTAGGCAATTTTAAAACAATTTAAAAAATTGATTAGATTAAGATTAAATCCCTTATTTTGTCAAAATAATACTGTTTTTAAATTTTTCAAAGCGTCCTCAAGAATACGCTTTTTTACAGGTAATTCTTTGAACGTATATACCTATTAGGATGGTTATTATTTAACCCTTTTGTGAATTTTATTTATATGTATATATTTATTATATTTTATTGGGGGGCAAAAATAAAATTCACAAAAAGCTTTAATAAGAACCGCCCTAGTATATATACTAGGGTGGTCAATGGTCATTAAGGGGTTAAAAAGATAAAAAGTACTTACATTAATCTTTGTTAATTTTCTTGTAATCCTCGATTCATTGATCCTTGGAATTATTCTGGTAGAGGGCACTTCACGAACCACCTTTACTACTCGAATGTTCAGGGAAAACTGAAACAAATTACGAAATATTTACTATAATAGACACAAAGTGATTCATTAAAAATGTAATGTTGTGATCCATTTTTATTTATTTTAATTTTCTTTTTACAAAATTTATTATTACCCAAGTTAAATGCTTATCGCTACTATATACAGGATGTTGAAGAGAATAAAATTTCAAACATCAGAATACCCTGGATTTATATTTTATAATTAATTCATTGTATTTTTTAAACAATTTAACTTATCAATAATTCTAAGTATGTAAGGAAATATGTATTTTTATTCTTGTAAAAGTTGATTGTTTATTTGTTACTAAAATCTTGGCACAATAAAAAAATAATGTTTTAATTTAAAATTACTATTATTAATTGTCTTAATATTAATTAATTTAATTTTGTGTATAAATAATCCTGAGAAATAAATTAAATAATGTAATTGAAATTTAAATTTTCGCCTAACACATAGGTATAGCAATAATATGTTATAGTGACGAGCCTCCCCTCTATGCAATAGTAATCGCCTAGTTAAATATAATTTAGTAGCCAATTACACAAACGAATTTATTTTAAACCAATCGTGTTTTAGGAGAAATTTCCCCTCGGCTCGTCACTATGAAATATTATTGCTCTAATCTTTTGCTTCAATACTCGCATATACCTATAGTATTGGTGAAATTGCTTTAGTAGTAGGGAATAAGTGGGAAAAAGTTAATATAAGTACGATTTTCGATATAAGTTCAGATTCTTATCAGTAACACAGACCAGCAGATTTTAGAAAAATAAAGGGTTACTCTTGTGAAAATCAATTTTCGATTATCGAATTTAATAAGTTTATTAACTATAATCGACATTTTAATAAGCTGGGGGCGCTACACAAATTATATTTGAAAATTGAATAATTATTTAATAATTTAATTAATTAATGATAAATAACTTAATTAATTAATACTTCAATTAATCGACATTTTAATAACCTGAAGGAGCTACACGAATTATCTGCCTTAGGCGCAAAATTAGCTAGGCACGGCCCAGTTAGTGATTACTCAATAAATGATACTTTGTAAGTACTCGTATGGTTGCGTATAGACTACAGTATTATCTCTAGATCAAGATCTAGATTTTCAAGAAATAACAAATCGGTGCTATTAATTCTCCAAACCTAGAATTGTAGAGAGTGACTCATTCCTAATATGGGTTCACAAGCTTTAGCTAACTATAGAGAGGCTTCTATTGAGACAGATGCAGAAAACTTTGATTTACTTAAAATTTAATTTTAATTTTGATCACTGGAACTTCCTAGATTTGTGGTACTTTGGTATACGAGATACCTATTATCCGTTCACTATTTACTTGCGCTATGGTTGGCCATGTTAGGGTAACAGATTCCACCCGGTATAAATTTGAAAAAATCAGTTAGGTTAAGTATTGTAGAGTAGCGGCTTTTATTCAATTGTGTTAATAGTTGGTCTGTCAGTAGTCTGTCATTTTTTTTGCATTGTCAAGAGCTGTCAGTCAACTTAATAGGGACTTTTTATTTTGGCAAACCAAAAAAAAAAGTTCATGGTCAACCATTGCGCAAATAAATAATGAATGGATTATATTTACTATTTTACTTGAAGGCTCATATATCGACACTCTCGGGTCTGCTCTCTTTGTTCCCTTTGAGGTTGCCACCATTCATTCGCGGACGTCCTAGCGGCCTTTTACGGTAGAGCATTGCCCTGTACATTTTTAATATTTTGAAAGGTCGTAAAATTACCCTCAAAACGTACAAAAAAGTTCTACTGTAACCACGTCATAAGTTCCTTTGTTTGAATTTAATTTTTAAATCTGATAGGCTGTCACGAATGATCTTGTCGTTCGCCATTTAATTGCTGGAAACAATACACACATTAAAAATGAGTCGTTATTAGAAGTTTTATTGCTTGTTATAATTTATTTTATTATAAAAGTTAAATTAGATAATTGAAATACCGTAAAACAACGTAATTTTATTTAATTATTTAATTGACTAATTTTAGTTTGATTTACAATAAAAAATATTGTAAGTATAGGTTTAAGGTAAAATTATCTTACACATTTTTATGATTATTACGCCCTTTTATAAGTTATAAAATCGCAGATGTTACATAATTTTTGTGCAGTATACAATTTACAATTACATCGTGCCTATACATACCTAGGTTCTTTTTAAATGGCGTCAAATCTTAAAATTATGCAGTCATCCTTGCAGGTAAGTACTAATTTATTTAAATTTATTAATACCCGTTAAAATAGAATATTTTCAAAATATTGGAAATTTCGGATATAAAAGTATCAATACAGAGTCTTTTTATCTCCTTCATGTGGCGAGTTACCCTAGAAATAAAAGTGTTAAGTCTGCGCCACACACACACATAGGCTTGCCTTACGGTTTGGCCTCTGTAGGCCAAACCGTTGTTCAGGTTGCCAAATCAAAAGGTAAGCCTGTGTGTGTGTGACGCGACCTTTAGAAATGCCAATTTTGACCTCTTCTGGAGTCTAGTCCAGAAATTTCCATTTCGATATAAAGTAAATATGTGTTGAGTAGAGGTTGGTAGTGTTTTCGTCTTTCAACACGTCACTCGTACAGAAGAAACCAAGTTTCTATAGCTGAAATATAAGTACACACACTCCACGTACCGACAATAAAATCCTGACGCCATTGTTGTCTCTGATGCCTTGTAACTTCAATTAAGTTTTAGTCCTGATTTTACAATATTCAATATAACTATAGTTGTTTAGATTTAGACTGTCTAGACTAGAGAATTGAACACTGTTCAATGAACAGGGCTGGTCTAAGAAACGACGTCTAGTGACCGTTCATTTTACGGTCCATAAGTGGACTTCCATTCCAAATTCATCTAAGAATTGTCCAGATATCAAACCGTCAACGACGTTTGCTACGTGGGAAAGAAATGAAAACAATAAGCGGCCCATTTCCTTATTCTTTTAACCGCTTAAGGATCACTCACGTATATATTCGGGCAAGGCTTTTATTTGCACAAAAGCCCAGACTCAATGGAGTGAACTATCTGTTCATATTGAAGATACGAGTATTTTTTTTCTGCTGATTACGATTGTCAACACAAAAAAATAATTGAACATCGAGTTTTCAAGATATTCACAAAAATAACTTTTTTTTAAATGGAACGCCCTATTTTTATTTTTTTTTCTCAAGTACCTTTTTAATTTTTTGATATGTTATTGACATCGTAGTTCTTAATAAAGTATTTTTTATTATACTTGCATCAACGTATATGAACCTATTAAGTAGAACCACGCATGTGCGCGTTTCGGTCGAACAAGGAATTGCATACATCACTGTCTTACACATTGCGTTAATGAAGTCCGTAAAGTGGCGGCACCAAAGTAAAAGAACTATATCTCGTTTATACACGCCACAGATTTGTGCGACGTTGCGACGTCTTGTTCAGATATGAGGGGATTCCTATAGCTATATGAAAAATAATATTTTTTCATGAAGAATTTTTAACCTTGTGTGTTGACTCATAAGAAAGACAAATCGGATTAGAAAAAGTAAATGGAGTTAAAAAATTTAAAGTAATTAATAAAATAATTTTTCTAATAATAACAATAACAATAGGTAATTACTAATTAATAAAGATTTTTAAAAACTAAAAAAAATCGGTATTTTTTACACTTATAATTTATATTAATTTAGAAAAAGCTCTAAAAATTATTTAATTTATTCTGTAATAGAAAATTAAAATACACACATTATTTTGTTAATTTAAATTAGTTCCGATTTTTATTTGAATAACAAAGATTTATGCTAGTATTCACTTTTGAGTCTATCTTTAGACGTCAACATAATAATTAACCTTGATGTTTCACTATCGAATATCGCAGAGCCATTCTAGAAAATAAGCAAATTTTTGTCCATTCTTTTTATAAGAATGAAAAAATGTCAAAGTTGCATCCCAAGTGCTGTCATATTTGTAACTTTTTTCCTTCTTGAAACAATTACTTCATTTATAATTTGTTACTTTAATTACAACGCTAAACATTTTTTTGGTAATTTTAAGGCAGTCACTATAATGTGCTAATTTACAAAATTTTAAAATTCAATTTCTGGTGTTATACAAGCATCCAAAAGTAATTTTAAATATTGATTTTAGTGGAGCGAAACGGAGCCCAAAATGTATCGTTCTAGTTTTTTGATTTAGAACCAGATGGGACCTTATGGGTTTTGTTGAGTAGACTTTTGGCCACATGAAATGGGCATTTACGACATTTTCTCGTGGTCGTGAGCTTTTTTATTTCGAAAAAACCTCAAAAAATGCTCATTCATAAAAATTACGTTTTATAATATTTACATTGTCTCAACTTCTAATCTAATTGAGCTATCGACATAATTCTTTTTTTAAATTAAAGTACACAAGTGACCGCTTCCAACAGATTTGTTTTTTTTTGTCAAATATTGTTAATTATTTGTTTTAAATAACAGATAACTTGTGAAGTCGCTATACATGTATTCAGATTTTCACTAAGCGACAAACTTTTTTATTAGTAAAAATTTTGGTATACATGCAGCGAGGCGAGTTAAGCCAATATATATGAGAAGTTTTTGAAAAAAAAATTTTTGATCTAGGACCTATGATTTGTAAGTTAGGAATATTTATGTGGCACACTAATTTGAAGCGCGTCAATACAGGGTGAATCCTAACGTACGGATCAAACTGATAGGGCACCTAAAGGGGACCAAAATATAATTGTTTTTTAAATAAACTTTTAATCAAAATCAAATAAGAACAAAGTTATAACGGTTTTAAGTTCTTATAAACCTGAGCATTTTATATTAAAAATAGAGTAATGACTTACGTTTTGAATTCAAATTTGCAATATTTGAGAATTATTTAAACAAAGTTCAGCTAAAATTTTAGTAAAACTTTTTTACTATCAAAGTTATGCCTATTTAATTTTTCTTTATAATGCCCAGTTATGGGTGCCCACCTATTTAAATCCGCTGATTTATTTAATAATCATGTACGTCAAAATCAGTCAAAATTTATTAAACGTCAGAAATTAAATAGGGTATTTTCTATAAGCTCAGCGGTACTCAATAGCTGGGCATTAATTTATAAGAACTTAAAACCCATGTAACTTTGTTGTTATTAGATTTTGATTAAAAGTTTATTTAAAAAAAATTATCTTTTGGTCCCCTTTAGATGCTCTATCAGTTTGATCCGTACGTTAGGATTCACCCTGTATAATGTATCGCAACCCATAACGCGGTATACGTCATACACACCCAAGCCAGTTAGGCCGGCACGCACTCGACGTTACTTGATCAAACATTACTACTACATAAAAAAGAAAAAGAAAACTTTTTAAATTAAAGACCATCTTTAAGGATATAAAGATACACAACGAATTAATTATCAATTGGTACAGATAGAATATTTTTTCCTTTCTTAGCCCAAGAACCTATATTATTGGTATTATTTTGTGAGTAGTAAAATCGTTTTTCATCATTTCTTGCCTAGAGCAGATCAATAATAAATTATTATTAACCAGTACATAGTCAATAATGAAACCTGTCAATTGCGTTTCTCGAAATTATCGTTTTACAATTTTTTTTATTTTTTGGCAGAAAATCGTGCAAATAGGTATAAGCGTGGACATGGAAATTGACGTTTCATACGAGCTAAAAAACTTTTACTTTCAAACAAATTAAAGTTATAAAAATCATCTAAAAGTAATTTTCAATATTGATTTCGATGCAGATTTTTATACACTAAAACTTGACATTTTTGTCTAAAATAAATTGGGAAGTCACCAACGTATGACTTTAAATAATAAAAATTCGTCATTTCAATCTTCGTATTTATTATACGGTTTTGTTTTTACAAACATTTTAATTTTAGATAAAGTTTCTCAGAAATTTATAGTTATGTTTGTTATGAGTTGTATCATTCACAATCAACGGTTGTAGTTACTACAAATTTCATGGTTATTCATAAACCTAATGAGCGCAAACTCGTCAAACTTAAACTTGGCAATGTTGTACGCATGCCGTATTAAACTTGTTACAGTAATTCATTGGATAAACTGTAAAAGTGCTAAATTATAGTAACATAAATGGGGAACAGATGTCGTAAGTGCTAAATTATAGTAACATAAATGGGGGACAGATGTCGTCTACGCTCCCATTTGAAGTAATTTAGACCGTTCGCTCAACACTTGCGTGATCCTACTTAATAGGTTCATATACGTTGCTTGCATTATAATCTGCCAATTTCACACTAAAAAGCGTTCATAAAATCGTCTTTATAGCACAAGTGCTCTATAAAGTCGTCTAGGTAACAACAATAATATTAACTGTTGTGCGACTGTTGTTCTGCAATGTAAACACAAAGCATCTCTGTGGCAACAAATATATCCAAAATCGGCATGCTTAATTTTCAAATTTTAAATACAGATTTTTTCTCTTTTATAGAGGTTTTAGTTGCAATTATAATAAAAAATAGCGTGTAATACTCGTGTATAAGTAGACTTTATTGTATACGCGCCGTTACAAGCACTCGCAAGCTCGTGCTTGTAATTTTCGTCGCTAATGCGATAAAGTCTTTCTTATACACATGTATTATAATATACTATTGTAAACAAATAAGATAACTAAAGCAGTTAATTAATGGGATCCACTGTAAAATATTAATATTTATTACCCGTTTTGGTGCTAAAATCAAGGTCAAAAATTCAAAAAATTTTTTTGGAAAGATTGAAATTTCTTCTTTAACATAAACTTTGAATTTTTGAGCATCCTTTAGTAGTTTTTGAGAAAAAAAATGGTAAAAGATGGTCAAAAAATCACAAATTGTGGATTATCTCAAGAACAACTCGTAAAAAAATTTTTATTTTTTTATTTTTGAGCTTTAATATGCATACCCTTTCGATTGAGTCCAGTTTTATCCTTAAAAAAATAGCAGTGTCGCCTTGTGGTTATCAGTGTAATGTTATATTCTTTATCATATCTGCCGCTCTTGATTTACGACTTCCAAAATACTTGAGACACACTTTCCCTCTGATATTTTTTTTACGCACCAAACAAATTATCGAAAGTTTTCAAGGATAATAAGGGTAATAAACTTATAAATATTCAAAAATCTCGACTTCTTAAAATTAAAATTAACGACAATGAACCTTGATTTCAAAACTATAAATACAAATAAAATCAATACAAATAAATAAAAACTATAAAAATCGAGAAACATATTCGGGTTGTTTGTTTGTTACATAGTTCGCTTGTTTGATGCCTTCTTAAAATTTACTTGAACTCGAAAGGTATGTAATATAGCAAATAAAACCGAAATAAATGTTTTTTTTAATCTTAAAACACGTTCATTTTTTTTACTATTATTTATGACGTCATCAATATTTTTTTTAAATGAAACCATACTTTTTTATTGGTGATTTGAGAACGTTATTCAATTGCCTAATTGACAGTATAAAGACGTTCATATTTTACTTAAAAATTTTTAGAGAAATAAATTACCTCTATTTCAAGTACTAAAAATTTTTTGATCTAAAATTTTCTTATGTTTTTCGTGGTTTGGGTGCGTTATTTAACTGTCTAAATAACAGTATAAAGTGTTGATACCGTACATAATAAAATTTTAAAGAAATAAATTAACATGATCTTTAAGAAAAGTGTTTAAGAAAAACATTTATTTGAGTTTTATTTGCTATGTTCTATACCTTTCACGCGCACTGTATAAGTCTCAATGCCCGTAGTGTCATAAGCAGTGATGTGAGTCGTAATTTATTTAGTAAATTACAAAATTAATTACCGTAATTTACCGTTTTAAATTATCATTAATTAAAATAGTGCAATGATGCAGTTAAATGTTTCCAGTACTGCGTATTTTCGGCGGTAATTTACCAATTTCAAAATAGAATAGCTGAAAATTACAAGTGGTAATAAAAAATCGTAAATTGCACGAGTTATTTACCTCGTATTATAAAGTTTGCAATTACGGTAATTTTACATCACTGGTCGTAAGTCTGTCCGCTCGTCCGAGTAATTCAAATTGTGTTCTCTATTATACCTAAGTATTTTTAAAGATGATCCCAAGTGAAGAATTCAGTTACATTCACCAACCTGGAAAAGAGCCGCTAATGAATCTCACATTGGGAACATTATTGGAAAAATGCAGTCAAAAATTTAGTAAAGAATGTGCAATTATGTCCAAAGAACAAGGCATAAGTTTAACTTTTCGTGAAGTTTTACTATTGTCCGATAAATTAGCTGCCGGTTTGTCAGTCCTCGGTTTAAAAAGAGGAGATAAATTAGGTATTTGGGCACCTAATTTAATCGAGTGGTATATTACTTATTTGGCTTGTGCGCGTGCTGGAATAATTGCCGTAAGTAATCTTTTTTTTTTAAATCAACATTTTCACCAAAAATTTTTAGTCTGATAATTGGTGGTAGTAAGTATGGTCAATTTTTTTAATAAAACTGCAGTTTTTTCTACTCTACTGTCAACGTTTCGCCCATTATTTTTTGGGCTTTTTCAAGACTAAAGTAATTACAACTGGTTTTACATGTCAAATTATACCTTAACTTAAAATACAAACAGTTCTTAAAGTTTTTTCCATTCAGTAATCTCTTCTTCATCTGCAATTTGTTGACTTGTCATCTACTAACCACAAAACACTTTAAAATTATTATTGTTTATTTATATTTTTTTTTGTTTTTTGATTTATTTTTATATAACTTTATAAACATATAAAGTTATAACATATAAAGTATCAGTAAATGTGTTTAAAGGTTGCAACGTTAAAAGATCATTAAGTATATTTTATAAATAAAAAAAGTAGGACAAAAACGGTTACAAAATTGTAATAAATATAAAGTTATATAAAAATAAATCAAAAAACAAAAAAAAATATAAATAAACAATAATAATTTTAAAGTGTTTTGTGGTTAGTAGATGACAAGTCAACAAATTGCAGATGAAGAAGAGATTACTGAATGGAAAAAACTTTAAGAACTGTTTGTATTTTGAGTTAAGGTATAATTTGACATGTAAAACCAGTTGTAATTACTTTAGTCTTGAAAAAGCCCAAAAAATAATGGGCGAAACGTTGACAGTAGAGTAGAAAAAACTGCAGTTTTATTAAAAAAATTGACCATACTTACTACCACCAATTATCAGATTAAACCAAGGTCAAAAAAACAACCAACAAAAATTTTTAGGTTTGCATAAATCCAGGAAATACAGCAAGTGAAATGAAGTATTGCCTAAATAAGGTTCAAGTTAAAGCTCTCGTTTGCCCTCACATGGACAAACATCAACGATTTTTTGAAAATTTGACTGAAATTGTCCCCGAATTAAAAACAATGACAAATTCAAAAATTAACAGTGTCGACGTTCCTTCGCTCAAATACCTTATTTTGATATCAAACAAAAGAGTTGGGTATGTACGATTATTATTTTTTAACACTATTGGGTGCAGGTACGTAACTACGGGGGTGGGGGGCTAACGCCCGAGTATCATGCTGGCTACCCTACTACCCACCCCACGAGAAAATAGACTGCCCTTCTCAACATATTTTAAATTTTTATCCACAGAATAATTTTAGTCATAGTATAAGTATACATACTACATAGTATGCCATTGCGCAGGTTTTGTTATGTCTAGTGACGTCAGGAGGGGTCAAACACGACGAGCGCGACTTCAACCGTACTTGCACGTACTTGTACCCAACACTGCAATCAACGCGACTTGTTCGTACTTACATACGTCCGTGTTGACCCCTCCTGACCTCATGCACGGCCAAGTTCGATTTTAGTACACCAGAATGGCACACTATGTATACTTATACTATAATTTTAGTCGTACTAAAACGTGCCTTTCCCACAGGTCGCTTTTAAGATCAGAAAAGCTCTAAGTCATATACATAAGTCTAAGTCATAGGTGTATTTTTGTGACTCACCCAGTTTTTGGCTAGCCCTCCCGATTGCTCCCGCCCTAAATAAATTATCTAGTTACGTGCCTGATTGGGGGAGTTGAAGCTCAAAGGTGGTTAGATTGTGAACACCTTACTACAGAAAATTGGCATGGCCAGATATTTTTATATAAATTGTAGTCTCTGTAAGGAGAGACGTTAGTACTAAATAAAAAATTAAAATTTAATAATGGGAGAAAATCACCCCATCACCCATCACAATATAAAAACCTCATTTTTTCCTTTGGTGAGCTTTGCCACTGCTTCACATAAGGTTTTCTCTTTAAAAAATCAAACTCATTGATAATTTTCAGTTCCATTTATACTTACAAGGACGTTTTGAACATGGCTAACGAAAAGGATATTACAAAAATTAGAAAAACACAAAATTTGATCCAACCTGATGACGCGTGCAACATTCAGTTTTCATCGGTAATTTTTGTACATTTTTATTTACACTAAATCTATCTGTTTATGCCTCTTCTATCTATGAATATCATCCGTCAGTCTAATATTTCTGTCATCTCGTCTCATCTGTCCATCTCATCTGTCAATCGCTTCTGTCATTTAACTGCCAATCACCTCTGTCATCTCTTCTCTACTTTCATCTCATTGTATGTGTCAGTCTTATCTGTCAATCTCATCTGTCATCTCAATATATCTGTCACTCAGCCTATCTGTCAAATTGTGCTGTGAAATGAGATGACATGAAATGACAGATTTGATGACTGATGGGTTGACACATGGTATGACAGATAATATGATAGATGGCGAGACAGATGAAATGA
Organism: Malthinus seriepunctatus; assembly: GCA_963924605.1. Lineage (NCBI taxonomy): Eukaryota > Metazoa > Arthropoda > Insecta > Coleoptera > Cantharidae > Malthinus > Malthinus seriepunctatus. Next base: position 3,199,629 of record OZ004602.1, read on the forward strand.
AATATGGGATCACAGATGACTCCTCTGACATGAAATGAAATATGGCATGACAGATGACTCTCCCCTATGATGACATTAACAGATGGAATGATAGATAAATCCACTTGAAATACAAAATGACAGATAAAATTGACATATGTTGGGTGACAGATGAACTTTCCTCTAACATTGACATTATGGTGCCAGATGACGACCTTGACACCAAGCAACTATGGATACAGAATGACACTTGACACATGGTAACTATGGTGACAGATTGTAATTTGACACTTGTTAACTATGGTGACACACCACTCCCCATTTATCTAAACCAATCCCTCTCCTACTTCCCCTACTCCCTATTTCTCTAAACCAATCCCTATCCTACTTCCTCCACTCTCTCTATCTGCATTTACCTTTTTTTACATTTCTGTCTCTTTCGGACCTTACTGCGCATTTCCGATGATCCATGTGTTTTTTATTGTGTGGATTTAAAAAATATTTTTTAAGGGCACGACAGGAAATCCAAAAGCCGCTATTCAGACCCACTTTGGAATTGTAAATAACTCTTATAACAACGGGAAAGCGTTTAATTTTAATTCGAAACACCACAAATGTTGTTTCATGATACCCTTTTTTCATTCTTACGGTACCATCGTTGGATTAGTTGGGGCTCTCCACTTTGGTAACACTTTGGTGTTATGTTCGTCCAATTACAATCCAGAACAACACTTAAGAACCATAATTGACGAAAAGTAGGGAAAAATATTTTTTCAACAATTATTTTACGTAAGTTTTTAGATGTACGGTGATATTTGGGACACCAACTATGTACTTAGATTTGGTCACGTTGCAAAACGAGATAAAAGAAAGTATAGAGATCGACATCGGTGTCATAGGTGGAGCACCATCTTCGAACGAATTTGCTCGACAAATACGCGACGTTCTCAACATTAAGAAACTAAAGGTAAATTTCCACAACCTTTTGTATCGACTATCGAACACCTGGGAACTATAATCATTGAAATCCAGAAACTTTCTCGCGGGAATTAATTTCTTTGGTTCCACAATTTTAAGGACATGGTTTTAAATTTAAATTTTAGGTAGCATATGGATTAACAGAAACATCTGGTTGTGTTTTTTTGTCGAGAGACACGGACGAAGGAGATTCGGAAATTTTTGAAACCGTCGGACACGTTAGCGATCACTTTGAAGTAAAAGTTGTTGATGAACACAATAATGTAGTTCCTTTAGGTCAAGCTGGAGAGCTTTTAATACGTGGATACGGAAATATTCCACTTTATTACGACGACGAAGAAAAAACAAACGAACTTTACACTACCGGAAAATGGTTACGTACTGGGTACGATTTCGCGTTTTTTTTTCGTTAAATTTCCATTTAATTTATAAAAATTTTAGGGACCAATTTATTTTGAAAAAAAATGGTTATGGTAAAATTGTCGGTAGAATAAAAGATGTGATTATAAGAGGGGGTGAAAATATTTTTCCTAAAGAAATTGAAGATTTTTTGGGCAAACACCAGGATGTTTTAGAGTGTCAAGTTTGTAAAAGAAATTTTAATTTTTTTAAATTTAATTAAAATTGACCCTTTTTAGGTAATCGGTTTACCCCACAATAGATTGGGAGAAGAAGTTTGCGCTTGTGTAAGATTGGTTCAGGGATCTACTTTCGATTTAGAAACAATGCAACAATTTTGTAAAGATAAAATTGCGCGTTTTAAAATACCATCGAGGTTGGAAATTGTGCAAGATTTTCCAAAAACGGAATCTGGGAAAATTAAGAAAAATGTACTCAGGAAACGCTTCAAATAAATTTGAATACTGTAACTAATCTTAATAATGTAACTGACATTAGATAGTAAACTTAGACTAAAATTTATATCTACAGGGTGATTTTTTTAAGTGGTACCAACAGAGGGATCTCGGAAACGGTAAGAGTGACATAAGAGTTTTATTTTAATTTTTTTCCTGTCGCACGAAGGGTTAAGAATCCATTACGAAAATTCTAAAAATTCAAAATATTTTCAAAAGTTTGGAGAAAACTGAAAATTAAAAAAATATAAAAAACTATTTCAGAAATTAGGCGAAAATAAGCAAAATTAGTTTTAATTGTTTTCCTTATAGGCAAGTATTTAAATTCAATGTTTTTATACAACCTTAAAGTACAAAGATCATGAGCAAAACGTTTTTTTTAACCTTTTAACGAGCCTATTACTATTAAAAAATGTGAGGCTTTTTCAAAAGCTATCCGAAAATAAGCGACTCAGATGAGAACTCGTTATCTCGTAAGTACTAACTATTCTTAATTTATACGACTTTTCTAGGTTATTATGTTACGCATTATGTTGAAATGTTACGTTATGTACAAAAATTTGTTTAATTATTCAAACATTTAAATTAATAATTATTAATTAATTTAACTAATTTTGTATCTCTGGTTATCAAAAATCACCATGTATACCACTAATACCTTTAGAGTGGCCCTTATTTGTACTCGTATACGAATTTTTTTTAAATAAGGGCAGTCTCTGCCCTTATAATTTTTCCTAATAGAAATCTAAAACTCTATAAAATTTTAACCTGATCGGAAAACCCTAAGACGCTCTTCAACGGCCTTAAGTTGTATTTCCATTACTGCGGTGTGCGTCGTGCGTCGCGCAATTCTAGTAGTCGAATTTATAAGTCTATAAGACAATTCAAAAGATGTCAAATATATAAAATCAATCAATAGAGTTGCAGTAATCAGTTTGAATTTTTTATCTAACATTTTTGAATTTTCTATTACACATTTAAATGTATTCTTCTATCTTTTTTTAAGATTTCGAAAAAAACTATAATTCAATCACTAAATGCATTTTCAATAAAGATCAAGAATAAGGGATGGTAGTGTAATAAATTTCAATATTTCACGATCTCACCCTAAACAGCTGATTTAGGACTTGAGGCAAGCAAAGAGGCAGGAACTTGGAATCCCAAGAAAACCTCGGGTCGCCGTGGTGTCGTTACTCACCAACAGCTGGCCACACAGCTGCCCTGCGGCTTGATTATGTATTATAGCAAAGATCAATCAGGATCTTTTTAACAAACGTTAGAGCCTGAGGCGCTTATCATTTTCGGGCCTTTTCAAAAATACACTGCAGTCCAATAAATAAATTTACACTCTAATTCTAGTCAACGAAGGTGTTATACTTAGAGAGAACGTGGAAGAGGGTGAAATTTTTTTAGGAATGTGTTTGTATTAGGTAAGAGGTAAAAAAATTTAAATACTAAAAGTTTCCTGTCCTAGCTACATGGCTAAGGGTTAAAAATTGTATTAAAAGAAAAAGTATAGAACGACTTGAAGGAAAATAGTATAAAAGATAACAGGTATTTTAGAAAAACTTAAGAATAAACAAATCAGGGAGGAAATAGTAGAACTAACGTCAAAATATATAAATGAAGTCTACGTGGAAAATAAAGCCAGTGGTTAGTTGACCCTAGAGGAGATCGGTCGAGATCTAACTATGTTTTTAGTTTTAAGTATTAGTTGTTAATAAACTTTATTATTATAAATTATGGTGAACTTGAAATCATCAAAACCCCCCTGGTACAGTCACAAGAGGAACGTGACAATATTTTTGCATATTTAGGAGTTTGAAGAGAAGCAAAACTTTTTATAAACAATACTTTTTTTACCTAAAATGAAAAATAACAAAATTTTCACCTATTGGCAACCCCATCCGGGGACACACTGTATTTACAATCCTTTTTCAAAATTAAACAAATAACTAATATTTTGTTTTCTTATGTTATTTAACAATTATGTGAAAATAAAAATTATCAAATCATTTATAACTTAATTATAAATATTACTAAATTTTAATTAACGTAAAGACTCTTAAAAATGCTTCCTCATCACGTGTTCACCTAAAGCGGACTTTTGTGAAAATTGATTGTTACAAATGGCACACTGATGTAGTTTATGTTCCAACATGTGTTTCCTCAAGCTAGATTTGCGTAAACACTTGTAATCACAATTAAAACACGTTTTTACACCTGCATGTGTCAACATGTGATTATTAAGGCTTACTCTCTTGGAACATTTATATTGGCAAATAGTACACTGATATGGTTTATCACCTGTATGAGTCATCATGTGTTTCTTTAAGCTTGCACTGTAGGTACATTTATACTCACAAATAGTACACTGATATGGTTTGTCATTTGTATGCGTTAACATGTGTCTATTTAAGCTTGAACTGTGGGAACATTTATATTCACAAATAGAGCATTGATGTGGTTTTTCACCTGTGTGAGTCATCATGTGTTTCTTTAAGCTTGCACTCTGGTAACATTTATATTCACAAATAGAACATTGATATGATTTTTCACCTGTGTGAGTCATCATGTGTTTCTTTAAGCTTATACTGTGGGTACATTTATATTCACAAATAGTACATTGATGTGGTTTTTCCCCTGTATGAGTCATCATGTGATTCTTTAAGTTTGCCTTGTAGGAAAACTTATATTTACAAATAGTACATTGATATGGTTTGTCATTGGTATGGGTTAACATATGTCTATTTATGCTTGAACTGTGGGAACATTTATATTCACAAATAGTACATTGATGTGGTTTTTCAACTGTGTGAGTCATCATGTGTTTCTTTAAGCTTGAACTTTTGGAACATTTATATTCACAAATAGCACATCGATGTGGTTTTTCACCTGTGTGAGTCATCATGTGTACCTTTAAGTCTGCACTATGGGAACATTTATATTCACAAATAGAACATTGATGTGGTTTTTCACCCGTGTGAGTCATCATGTGTTTCTTTAAGCTTGCACTCTGGTAACATTTATATTCACAAATAGAACATTGATGTGATTTTTCACCTGTGTGAGTCATCATGTGTTTCTTTAAGGTTGCTCTGTTGGAACATTTAAATTCACAAATATCACATTGATGTGGTTTTTCACTTGTGTAAGTCATCATGTGTCTCTTTAAGCTTGCACTGTAGGTACATTTATATTCACAAATAGGACATTGACTTGGTTTTTCCCCTATATGAATCATCATATGTTTCTTTAAGCTGTATTTACGTGAGCATTTGTGATCACAAATAGAACATGAAAACGATTGTTTGTCAGTATGTGCAAGCATGTGCACTCTTAATGATAATTTTTTAATAGATCTGTACTCACAATTGTAACACTGAAAAAATGTTACATTTGAATGTGTTAACTCGTGCCTCTGCAAGTCACTTTCTTGCACGCTTGCATATTCACATATACTACAATTAAAACGTTTTTTACTAGTGTGAGTCAAAACGTGTGCTTTGAAATTTGATTCGATTACAGTTTTGTAATTGCAAATTGTACAATGATTAAAATCATTTTGCGGCATGTCAGCAATTAAGTTTGGTCTTTCGGAACTGTTAAAATCAGATTTATAGCAACTGAATTCTTTTACATCGTCTTCTATTTTAATATTTTCTTCGATAAATTCATCTAGGTTATGTTCTTCTATTTTAATTGAGCCTTAAACATTTTACACACGTATAGTAACAACTGTATTGGAAACTAACAAAATTCTTACCAACATCCGAAAGGTGATCGTCAAGAGGCTCGACCGGTCCTTCCTCTAAAGCTTCATCTGCAATATTATTGTTACAGTTACAAAGAGAACAAACATTGAATAGTTACTCACTACAATTTTGAAGAGAAGAATCATGAAATTGTTCTTTTTTGATTGTTGCATCCATTTCGATTTCTTCTTGCTAATGCTTTCTAACCCTAACCTCATTTATTTCTTTCACATAAATTCAAATTCGTCATGCGCAGTTTAGTTTAAAAAGTCTGGGAATTTAAATCTTGGGTGCGTTCATGATACACACTTAATTTACATTTGGGTGTGAAAGGGTTGGAGAAAAGAGTATTAACAACAACTACTCCCTCACTCCCCAAAAAAATTATCATCGTCATCTTGGTAGCCATGTTGAATGTTTGAATTTTCTCAACAAATTATTTATTAATTTAACTAATTTACCATCTCTGGTTGGTAGGTACCTCTGAAAAAATCACCGTATACACCATCAATAATACCTATTAGAGCGGTCCTTGATTAGTATAGAAAATTATTTTTTTTAAATAAAGACAGTCTCTGTCTCAATCCTCAAAATTAACCCTAATAGAAAGCTAAAACTCTATAAAAATTTAAATTGATCGGAAGACGCGCTTCAATGGCCTTACGTTGGATTTCCAGTACTACGGTGTGCGTCGCTCGGTTCGGTTCGCTCCACTACCGCCAATTGAATAAACGTCGCTACTCTACTAATACTTAACCTAACTGATTTTTTTCTAATTTATACTGGGTGGAATCTGTCACCCTAACATGGCCAACCATATCACAAATAATATGTGAACGGATAATACATTATTATAATATTAATAAAATATTAGAAGGTATAGCGACGAACGTTCAAAGTAGAAGCAAAACTTGAACCTTTTGATGACTGATTAAACGCGAATACGCGTATTTGATTGGTGCAAATAGTATCCCTTGATATGCTTTCTCTATCTTATATTGGCGCGACAATTACCCTTGATATGCTTTCTCTGTCTCACAAAGTAGTTCACAAGTGGCTTCAGTTTGCTACCAGTTGTAAGATAGTCCGTTGGCATACCTGTTATATTTATTACCTTGGTTTTAAGTATTAGTTGTTAATAAACTTTATGATTATAAATTATGATTATAAATTATGGTGCACTTGAAATGATAAAAACCCCCCCGGTACAAAGTCACTAGAGGAACGTGACAATATTTTTGCATATTTAGGAGTTTGAAGAGAAGCAAAACTTTTTATAAAGAATACTTTTTTTTACCTAAAATGAAAAATAAAAAAATTATCACCTATTGGCAACCCCATCAGGGGACACACTGTATTTACAATCCTTTTTCAAAATTAAACAAATAACTAATATTTTGTTTTCTTCTGTTATTTAACAATTATGTGAAAATAAAAATTATCAAATCATTCATAACTTAATTATAAATATCACTAAATTTTAATCAACGTCAAGACTATTAAAAATGCTTCCTTATCACGTGTTCACATAAAGCGGACTTTAGTGAAAATTTATTGTTACAAATGGCACACTGATGTAGCTTATGTTCCAATATGTGTTTACTCAAGCTAGATTTGCGTAAATACTTGTAATCACAATTAAAACAGGTGGTATGTGTCAACATGTGATTATTAAGGCTTACTCTCATGGAACATTTATATTGGCAAATAGTACACTGATATGGTTTTTCACCTGTATGAATAATCATGTGTATCTTTAAGTCTGCACTGCGGGAACATTTAAATTCACAAATACCACATTGAAGTGGTTTTTCCCCTGTATGAGTCATCGTGTGTTTCTTTAAGTCTGCATTGCGGGAACATTTAAATTCACAAATACCACATTGATGTGGTTTTTCACCTGTGTGAGTCATCATGTGTTTCTTTAAGTTTGCCTTGTAGGAAAACTTATATTTACAAATAGTACACTGATATGATTTGTCATTTGTATGCGTTAACATGTGTCTACTTAAGCTTGAACTGTGGGAACATTTATATTCACAAATAGAACATTGATGTGGTTTTTCACCTGTGTGAGTCATCATGTGTTTCTTTAAGCCTGCACCCTGGGAACATTTATATTCACAAATAGAACATTGATGTGGTTTTTCACCTGTGTGAGTCATCATGTGTTTCTTTAACCTTGCACTGTAGATACATTTATATTCACAAATAGTACATTGATGTGGTTTTTCCCCTGTATGAATCATCATATTATGTTTCTTTAAGTTGTATTTACTTGAGCATTTATGATCACAAATAGTACATGAGAACGATTGTTTGCCAGTATGTGCTAACACATGCACTCTTAACGATGATTTCTTTTTAGATCTGTACTCACAATTGTAACACTGAAAAAATGTTACATTTGAATGTGTTAACTCGTGCCTCTGCAAGTTACTTTCTTGCACGCTCACATATTCACTTATACTACATTTAAAACGTTTTTTACTAGTGTGAGTCAAAACGTGTGCTTTGAAATTTGATTCGATTACAGTTTTGTAATTGCAAATTGTACAATGATTAAAATCATTTTGCGGCATGTCAGCAATTAAGTTTGGTCTTTCGGAACTGTTAAAATCAGATTTATAGCAGCTGAATTCTTTTACATCGTCTTCGATTTTAATATTTTCTTCGATAAATTCATCTAGGTTATGTTCTTCTATTTTAATTGAGCCTTAAACATTTTACACACATATAGTAACAACTGTATTGGAAACTAACAAAATTCTTACCAACATCCGAAAGGTAATCGTCAAGAGGCTCTTCTTCTAAAGCTTCATCTGCAATATTATTGTTACAGTTAGAAAGAGAACAAACATTGAATAGTTACTCACTACAATTGTCGACAGAAGAATCATGGAATTGTTCTTTTTTGATTGTTGCATCCATCTCGATTCCTTCTTGCTAATGCTTTCTAACCTCATTTATTTCTTTCACATAAATTCAAATTCGTCATGCGCAGTTTAGTTTAAAAAGTCCGGGAATTTAAATCTTGGGTGCGTTCATGATACACATTTAATTTACATTTGGGTGTGAAAGGGTTGGAGAAAAGAGTATTAACAGCAACTACTCCCTCACTCCCAAAAAAAAAATTATTGCATCACCCAAGTTTTTTAAAATGAAAATAATTCTTTGTATTTACTGTATAAAATTTTATTGTTTGATCATTTTAAACATATTTAATTAAAAACAGTAAGAGAAAAAAAACTTTTTGGCCCATAGATATGATAGACAAGGATCGAATTCAAAAAACACGTCTCCTTAACCATGCTAGCGGCATTTCATATAACATTTTTGTAACCGATTCTTTCCCAATATTTCGACCCCGCTGAATTATGAGGTCTTTGCGCTGAAACCAAAAATTGGCGTTTACCAAAGCAAAGATTTAACCGGAAGCGCAATACTCAAGATGGCGACTAGAGTGTCCGCTTTATTATTTAAGATTTATTTGAATGGAATAATTATTATTGAAACTAGGACAACTATTTTGATTGAATTAGATATACAAGGCGCTCAATGTTATCGATCGTAAAAAGAACATAAAATCCAGTATTACGGATTTCCAGTACTACGGTGTGCGTCGTGCGTCGCTGCGTCGCTCGGTTCTCTCGTTCTAGTAATCAGTTTTAATTTGTTATCTAAAACATTTTTGACTTTTTCATTGCACATTAAACGTATTCTTCTATATTTTCTTAATTTAGGAAAAACTGTAATTCAAAAACTAGAAGTATTTTCAATAAAGATCAAGAATACAAGATCGTAGTGCAATAATTTTCAATATTTCACAATTTCGCCCTAACCAGCTGATTTAGGATTTGAGGCAAGAAATTGGATTCCCAAGGAGACATCGGGTCCCCGGGGTGTAGTTACTCAACAAAAGCTGGCCAAATAGCTGCCCTGCGGCTTGATTATGTATTATAGCAAGGATGAATCCTTGATTGTAAATACCATAGAAAAACAGACTTAAATTCCGTTAAATATCGTTAACGTTTCTTTATTTATGTGGATAGATGCGACTTTACCCAAGACATTAAATAAAGAAATAGATACTCTACTCTACCAGGAAAGAGCCATTTAGCTAATAATATGGATCGCAATGCACTAGTAAATATAGCGACTTCCGGTCACTTTCTCCAATAGAGGTGGTTGGAGATGGTTTTATGTTCTAAGACCCAAGGTGTATTTCAACTTACATTTAACCAGATCTCTATTTTCATGAGCCCCAGAACAAATGATTTATCCTTATAACTTGTTAGTCTAAAGAAAGGTCTAAAAATCCGCCTGATAATGTAGACTCTGCGGAATGAATGAGTCATCCACTGACTTGTAAAATGTCATTTCCGTCGCATTTTCTCTTATAGGCAATAGTTGCTAACCAAACCATCCTTCCGGATGTTTTATGTTCTAAGACCCAAGGTGTATTTCAACCTGCATTTAACCAGATCTGTATTTTTCATGACCCCAGAACAAATGATTTATCCCCATAACTTGTTGGTCTAAAGAAAGGGTTAAAAATCCGCCTGATAATGTAAACTCTGCGGAATGAATGATTTCGAAAAAATACTATAATTCAATCACTAAATGCATTTTCAATAAAGATCAAGAATAAGAGATGGTAGTGCAATAAATTTCAATATTTCACGATCTCACCCTAAACAGCTGATTTAGGACTTGAGGCAAGCAGAGGCAGGAACTTGGGATCCCAAGAAAACTTCGGGTCGCCGTGGTGTCGTTACTCACCAGCAGCTGGCCACACAGCTGCCCTGCGGCTTGATTATGTATTATAGCAAAGATCAATCAGGACCTTTTTAACAAACGTTAGAGCCTGAGGCGCTTATCATTTTCGGGCCTTTTCAAAAATATACTGTAGTCCAAAAAATAAATTTACACTCTAATTCTAGTCAACGAAGATGTTATACTTAGAGAGAACGTGGAAGAGGGTGACATTTTTTTAGGAATGTGTTTGTATTTGTTAAGAGGTAAAAAAAATTTAAATACTAAAAGTTTCCTGTCCTAGCTACATGACTAAGGGTTAAAAATTATTTTAAGGTAGTTGAAATTAATAAAAAGGAGACATAATAAGCAAATGTCATTCCCAGCAAAAAATACAAGAAGTAAATCAAAAAACGATCAGATAGAATTCACAGTTGAAATAGTTTCGGAAGTTAATATAGTTACGATACTTGTAAGAAACATGGATAGCACAATCGCTCAAGCGTTATCGTCAAACCAAAACCCAAGACTTCCGCAAATTCGTAGGACCAAGTACATTCAACCCTTCTACAACAAATGTAACAATTTTTTTAAGTTCGTATGAACGAGCAGCAGTCGCAAATGGATGCTGCAATGAACACAAAATTTACTATTTCGGATCTTTTTTGGAACGAGCCGCAAACGTGTGGTATGAATAGTATAAAACAACAGCCGAAAATGCTAACAAAAGTTGGAAACGAATTAAGGAAGATTTTGCCAAAAAATTTGCGGGCGAAAATTCGACAAGGGTTGCCGAAATAAAATTCATGAACAGAAAACAACAACCACAAGAGGGAATTAGAGCTTTTTATTACGATTTGGTGGCACTAGCGGTGGAATTTGACCCCGAGATGCATCATTCAATGTTTAGAAGACAGTTTGAAAATGGAGTTCAACAAAAAAATTTTCAAATGTATTGTGCGTGTTTTAAGTCACGCGGATATGAGCGTGGAGGACATCGAAAAAATAGTTCACAAATTAAGTAGTGATTGGGAAGAACGATCACAACAAGTAAATCAATTAAGCGAGATGACGTACTTCTTAAATTTAGGAAGACGCACAAACTCCTCGTTCATCAATAAATAGAAATAACCAAAGAAGAAATTGGCAACCAAAAACAAGGAACGAAAGATATAGACCCAGGTTTTATAATTGCAATAAAAATGGTCACTACGCAGCAGCTTGCTGGTACAATTCGCAAAATTATAATCGAGGACGAGGTCGTTTTACAGGACCATCTCAAAATTTTAACAGACAAAATGAAAGACCGTTTAAAGAGAATCATGTAAAATGGGAAGACCAAAGGAGAAGGTCAATAACACCTGGACGTCGAAATTACGACAGGTCAAGAGGAGAAGATCGCCAACGTAGAAGATCAATAACAGCCGTAAGAAATTCGCATGAAAGATCAAGGTCCTTATCAGGAGGAAGAACCTCTAATATTAGGAAATACTTTTTTAAGAGAAAATAGTCATCCTGCAATGCCAATTAAATTATTTAAAGGTACGACTTTAGGTCAAGTACACGACGACAATGATAACCATAATACGACGCCAAGGTTGATAACGTCACATTGTTATGTACATGTAGACGAGGTAAATACTGTGAAGACCATAGGATTAATTCAGAAATCACACAACAACAGAAAAAAGAAGAAAAGAAAAAAGAAGAATTTTTCGATCATCGCCGATTGTACGCGGTCACCACTAAAAAAGGCTTTTATTGGGAAGAAGACGCATTTAAAAAATTTAAAGAAGTGTTTAACAAATGCTCCATTATTAAAACATTTTGACAACAGCAAGAATGTAGAGCAACGAACAGATGCAAATTTCCAAGGGTTAGGAATTGTGCTACTACAAGAGAATAAAGGTGAAATGCACCCAGTTGCCTATGGTAGTAGAAAACTTACAAATGCAGAAAGAAATAATACAATTTCAGAACTCGAAGCGTTAGCTGTTATTTGGGGTCAACAATATTTTCGACATTTACTTAATGGAAAAGAGATAAAAATAGTCACAGATCACATCATGCTCTCTGCTGGCTCGATGGGCAATCAAGTTATCTGAATTCGAGTATCAAATAGTTTACAAAAATCGTAAGACCCATAGCGATGCCGATTGTCTTTCTAGAAACCCAGTTTTAGAGGCCGACAAAAAAGATGAAGCAGACGCGACGGACATTCCCACGTATATAATGACAGCTGATGAATTAAATGAATTACAAAAACAGGATCCAGAAATTGTAGAATTAATAAATGCCATCGAAAATTCAGACGATCCGTCAATAAGCATTGGACTTAGGAGACGAACAAAAAATTTTACGATTCAAGAGGGCGTACTCTACAAAAGAATACTAACATCATAGGAGCAGACAATCTTTTAGTAGTGGTACCAAAAAATTTAATTAGCGAAATTTTATTTTCCTCACATAGTGAGCCATTATCAGGACATTTAGGTATAACCAAAACTTTAGAAAAAAAGTTAAAATTAAGAACAGGTATTACTGGATAGGATTGCAAAAAGATGTCGAACGGTTTGTAAAGGGGTGTCCAGACTGTCAGGCCAGAAAGGGTCGCACAAACGTCAAACCAGCAGGACTACTGCAACCAATAAGTATAGGCCATCCTTTTGAAAAAATAGGGATCGATTTACTAGGACCGTTCAGAAGAAGAAACAATAAAAATAATCATAGTGGCTACCGACTATGCAACTCGGTGGCTTGAGACAAAAGCGTTAACCAATGAGAAAGTTATAAGTTATAAAATAGTAGATTGAATTAAATTGAAATTATGAAGTAATTGTCATTGGAATGCGAGTCAGCATGTTAAGGGAGGTTGACTTGAAGTCGACGTGGAAAATAAAGCCAGTGGTTAGTTGACCCTAGAGGAGATCGGTCGAGATCTAACTATGATTTTAGTTTTAAGTATTAGTTGTTAATAAACTTTATGATTATAAATTACGGTGGACTTGAAATGATCAACCCCCCCCCCCCCGGTACAACAAAGTCACAAGAGGAACGTGACAATATTTTTGCATATTTAGGAGTTTGAAGAGAAGCAAAACTTATAAATACTTTTTAAACCTAAAATGAAAAATAAATAAATTTTCACCTATTGGCAACCCCGTCCGGGGACACACTGTATTTAGAATCCTTTTTCAAAATTAAACAAATAACTAATATTTTGTTTTCTTCTGTTATTTAACAATTATGTGAAAATAAAAATTATCAAATCATTCATAACTTAATTATAAATATTACTAAATTTTAATTAACGTAAAAACTCTTAAAAATGCTTCCTTATCACGTGTTCACCTAAAGCGGACTTTTGTGAAAATTGATTGTTACAAATGGCTCACTGATGTAGTTTATGTTCCAACATGTGTTTCCTCAAGCTAGATTTGCGTAAACACTTGTAATCACAATTAAAACACCTTTTTACACCTGCATGTGTCAACATGTGATTATTAAGTCTTACTCTCATGGAACATCTATATTGGCAAATAGTACACTGATATGGTTTTTCACCTGTATGAATCAACATATGTTTCTTAAAGTTTTCTCTGTTGGAACATTTAAATTCACAAATAGCACATTGATGTGGTTTTTTATCTGTATGAGTCATTATGTGTTTCTTTAAGTTTGCACTATAGGTACATTTATACTCACAAATAGTACACTGATATGGTTTGTCATTTGTATGCGTTAACATGTGTCTATTTAAGCTTGAACTCTGGGAATATTTATAATCACAAATAGAACATTGATGTGGTTTTTCACCTGTGTGAGTAATCATGTGTTTCTTTAAGCTTGCACTCTGGGAACATTTATATTCACAAATAAAACATTGATGTGGTTTTTCACCTGTGTGAGTCATCATGTGTTTCTTTAAGCTTGCACTATAGGTACATTTATACTCACAAATAGTACACTGATATGGTTTGTCATTTGTATGCGTTAACATGTGCCTATTTAAGCTTGAACGGTGGGAACATTTATATTCACAAATACTACATTGATGTGGTTTTTCACCTGTGTGAGTCATCATGTGTTTCTTTAAGCTTGCACTATAGGTACATTTATACTCGCAAATAGTACACTGATATGGTTTGTCATTTGTATGCGTTAACATGTGTCTATTTAAGCTTGAACTCTGGGAATATTTATAATCACAAATAGAACATTGATGTGGTTTTTCACCTGTGTGAGTAATCATGTGTTTCTTTAAGCTTGCACTCTGGGAACATTTATATTCACAAATAAAACATTGATGTGGTTTTTCACCTGTGTGAGTCATCATGTGTTTCTTTAAGCTTGCACTATAGGAACATTTATATTCACAAATAGAACATTGATGTGGTTTTTCCCCTCTATGAGTCATCATATGTCTCTTTAAGTTGTATTTACCTGAGCATTTATGACCACAAATAGAACATGAGAACGATTGTTTGCCAGTATGTGCTAACACATGCACTCTTAACGATGATTTCTTTTTAGATCTGTACTCACAATTGTAACACTGAAAAAATGTTACATTTGAATGTGTTAACTCGTGCCTCTGCAAGTCACTTTCTTGCTCGCTCACATATTCACATATACTACATTTAAAACGTTTTTTACTAGTGCGAGTCAAAACGGGTGCTTTGAAATTTGATTCGATTACAGTTTTGTAATTGCAAATTGTACAATGATTAAAATCATTTTGCGGCATGTCAGCAATTAGGTTTGGTCTTTCGGAACTGTTAAAATCAGATTTATAGCAGCTGAATTCTTTTACATCGTCTTCGATTTTAATATTTTCTTCGATAAATTCATCTAGGTTATGTTCTTCTATTTTAATTGAGCCTTAAACATTTTACACACATATAGTAACAACTGTATTGGAAACTAACAAAATTCTTACCAACATCCGAAAGGTGATCGTCAAGAGGCTCAACCGACCCTTCTTCTTCTTCTTCATCATCTGCAATATTATTGTTACAGTTACAAAGACAACAAACATTGAATAGTTACTCACTATAATTGTGATCAGAAGAATCATGAAATTGTTCGTTTTTGATTGTTGCATCCATTTCGGTTTTTTCTTGATAGGTAATGCTCAAATGCTTTCTAACCCTAACCTCATTTATTTCTTTCACATAAATTCAAATTCGTCATGCGCAGTTTAGTTTAAAAAGTCCGGGAATTTAAATCTTGGGTGCGTTCATGATACACACTTAATTTACATTTGGGTGTGAAAGGGTTGAAGAAAAGAGTATTAGAAGCAACTACTCCCTCACTCCCCCAAAAAAATTATTGCATCACCCAATTTTTTTAAAATGAAAATAATTCTTTGTATTTACTGTATAAAATTTTATTGTTTGATCATTTTAAACATATTTAATTAAAAACAGTAAGAGAAAAAAAACTTTTTGGCCCATAGATATGATAGACAAGGATCGAATTCAAAAAACACGTCTCCTTAACCATGCTAGCGGCATTTCATATAACATTTTTGTAACCGATTCTTTCCCAATATTTCGACCCCGCTGAATTATGAGGTCTTTGCGCTGAAACCAAAAATTGGCGTTTACCAAAGCAAAGATTTAACCGGAAGCGCAATACTCAAGATGGCGACTAGAGTGTCCGCTTTATTATTTAAGATTTATTTGAATGGAATAATTATTATTGAAACTAGGACAACTATTTTGATTGAATTAGATATACAAGGCGCTCAATGTTATCGATCGTAAAAAGAACATAACATCCAGTATTACGGATTTCCAGTACTAAGGTGTGCGTCGTGCGTCGCTGCGTCGCTCGGTTCTCTGGTTCTAGTAATCAGTTTTAATTTGTTATCTAAAACATTTTTGACTTTTTCATTGCACATTAAACGTATTCTTCTATATTTTCTTAATTTAGGAAAAACTATAATTCAATAACTAGAAGTATTTTCAATAAAGATCAAAAATACGAGATCGTAGTGCAATAAATTTAAATATTTCACAATCTCGCCCTAACCAGCTGATTTAGGACTTGAGGCAAGGAATTGGGTCCCCAAGGAGACATCGGGTCCCCGGGGTGTAGTTACTCAACAAAAGCTGGCCAAATAGCTGCCCTGCGGCTTGATTATGTATTATAGCAAGGATGAATCCTTGATTGTAAATACCATAGTAAAACAGACTTAAATTCCGTTAAATATCGTTAACGTTTCTTGATTTATGTGGATAGATGCGACTTTACCCAAGACATTAAATAAAGAAATAGATACTCTACTCTACCAGGAAAGAACAATTTAGTTAATAATATGGATCGCAATGCACGAGTAAATATAGCGATTTCCGGTGTCACTTTCTCCAATAGAGATGGTTGCTTATACTTACACTGATAAGGACAGATCATGACAGCCAATGATAATGTAAACTCGACGGAATGAATGAGTCATCATAAACTCAATACTTAATATCAAACACGGATTTCTAAAATGTAATTTCCGCCGCATTTTTTCTTAGAGGCAACGGTTACTAACCCTCCTTCCGGATGTTTTATGTGCTAAGACCCGAGGTGTATTTTAACCTGCATTTTACCAGATATCCATCTCTCATGAGCCAAAAAAAAAGGATCTACCCCCACAACTGCTTGGTTTAAAGAAAGGGCTAAAAATCCACCTGTTTCCACCCACGACATTTGATCTTTCTTTTAGGGCTATTTTCATCATTGAGGATAAGGGCTAAAGACCTTTTGTGAATATTTAAGAGTCTGCTGTCTTTGAATTTTTCTTCAGGACTATTTTTATCTTAAAGAATCCCTGATTTCCCTACGATCAATGCATTAACTTACTGTTGTATTTTGTAATTGTCTTGTTAAAAGAAAAAAGAACATTTTAAAATTTCATTTCTCGTCACTAATTTGTAATTTCTTTAAATAGATGATTTTAAAAGAAATTATGGTAAATGCATAAATGTGTACTGTGTTGTGATTAATTATTACCTTACAATTAAAATGTGACCTGTAACCCTTAAAGACATTTATATCAAATAGTAATTAAACTCATGAATAGTATTAAACATAATAAATTTAACTAATTAGAGAAAGTCCGTAATTACCAAATAAACATAATTTTAAAACTCAGAAATTGGGCGTATCAAATCAAAAAGTGCTCCTGTTTCAAACAATTTGTGAAAAATGGCTTCAAAACAATTAAGCTACGTTCATCAAATTGGAAAGTATCCATTAAAATATACAAATTTCGGTAATTTTTTTGAAGAGTCGGTAAGAAAATTTCCAAGAAGGGAAGCAATAGTGGCCTTAGAACAGGATAAAAGATTAACATTCGAACAAGTCTTTAATTTGGCAGATCAATTTGCTGCAGGTTTGAATTCCATCGGGTTGACGAGAGGAGATAAATTGGGCATATGGGCTCCTAATTTATATCAGTGGTATATTATTTACTTGGGATGTATGAGAGCTGGAATTGTTGTGGTAAGGGCCTAACAACTGCTAAATTAATTTCATAAAATACAAAAATTAACGTTCGATGTTTTGATTTTTTCATCCCTTAAACCTAAATTTTGAATAATGTAATTATAATTGCATTAATCATCTCTCATTACTCATTAGTTTATACTCATTAAATTGTAAAAAAAATCGTTTTCTTCATACATCAACTAATTAAAACCCATTAAACTTCAAATGTCTTTTTAACGTCCAATTAATTTGTAATAAAGATAATAATTTGTAGGTGTCTTTAATACCGGCAAATCAAGCATCCGAAATTGAATATTGCATTAATAAAGTTGGAATTAAAGCTATCGCTTGCTTGGAAGAAGATAAGTATCAAGAATATTACAGAATCTTGACTAAAATTGCTCCAGAATTGGAAAATTCTCTTCCGGGACAATTAAACAGCAAACAAGTTCCTACCCTCGAAACAGTCATTTTAATTTCCAACAATAAACAAAAGTATGAAGATTTGAATAATAACGCTCGGTTGTAGAAAGGCGAATTATATTTTAATACGAGAATTAAGATTTATAATCCTTTGATATGGCAATGTTACGCACTGTAATGCCAAAGTTTGAAATTTTTATTTATTAATTTATTGTGTCTCGATGCCATATCTAACGATTATAATCCTTAGATTATTTATAATCTATAATTTAATGACATTCAACGTCAATGCGAATCTGTTAATCTCTCTTAACAACCCAGGATTTCGGAAGGGCGCGAAGGTTTTCTACCAGTGCGCACGGCGTATCCTAAACAGGGAACTTAGACTATTGGCAGAGCAATCTGCTACAGATGCGTCTTGCTCACAGGATCATCCTAACTTCACCTAGCGTTCTTGATGAAATCCAACAATAAAAATGTCTTCCTTGTGATAAGGGGTCCTATCAAAGGGAGAACCAAGGGTCGGGGCAGAAAGCTTAGACTACTGTCAGAGTGGACTGTCCTTGGCACGTGCCTAACCCCTTGACTTAAACCTCTTCATCACCTCCCTCACTCTCCTCAAAAGTAACATCCCTTTATTCTACGAACCCGCCCTGTCTAGGAATCTGAGCCCTTCAGTGACCTAGGTAGGCTATAAAGGGTCTATAAAGGGTCTTCACTCCACGACCACCAGGTTTCGAGTCACTAGACTAGCGTATCACAGCTGCTAGTGGCAAAGACCTGTCCGGTCCTATGCCATTCTCCCATTCCCGTTGCAACTGAACTAGTTTCATGTTTATCCCTGACAAGGCCTCGGCTGCTGGTTGCGACTTCCTCGCATCAGTTTCAGCGACCTTTCTCGAAACAACTACCATTTTCTAAACAAGGTGGCGAAGAAACGTCTGAGAAAGTTTTAGGGGTTGGATCTTGATCTAGAGTGGCACCTTTCCTTAATAGGGTACTAATTATTGGCCCCAATCGCTGAACTTCCATGAACCGAAGCTATTCCCGTATAGCGAAAGATCTTGGACCAAAAGGAAAACGGTTGGACTGATAGGCCCGGAACTACCCGTCAGCTCTCACGAACACAAGATATACCCTATTTGCTTTAGTTCTGGGATTATAGCGGGATGGTAGGAGCAACCGGCTCAGGCGTAAATCTGCATAGCCGAACTCATTTGATATTCCCAAGACAATTAACACTAACTCTAATTTTTAGGATTGTGGAGGATGGTGGTGTTTCCCTAACTGTAGTTTCCAAAGAAAGTAACGATGAAGCTTCGAAGAGCGGTGGGCTTAGACGGAAGTCAGAGCGGACCATTGCCCTCGTTGAGAAGCCCAAAGGGTGTGGCGTTCAGGGGGCGATTTATAATTATTAATCTAATTCTCGGATTAAAATAAAATTCACCTTTATGAAACCGAGTGTTACAAAAAAATCCTAACTTTCGTCTGTTTCAGTGGAGCGTTTAATTTTGACGAAATTATGGATTTGGCTACCGACGAAGAAGTTGAATTTGTTAAGAATAATCAAGATTTAGTTCTACCACACGATCCAATTCATATTACATTTTCTTCTGTAAGCGTCAAAAGTTGTTTATTTCAAAACTATAATAAGTATAGTGTTCAGAGGAATGGGTCCGTTCCCAAAATATCCCATTCGTCGCTGAACACACTGTATACAATCTTCATATTTTGCAATTACTATAATTCTAATAACATCCCCTACCCTTAAAATTAAAAATATTTGTGATATTTTAACTCTATTTTTAGGGAACGACCGGCAACCCTAAAGCCATTCTCACAAGCCACTTTCAAGTAATTAATAATGCATTCGAAATTGGAACTGCTCACGAAATGGGCGACAAATATCATAAAATTTGTCTACAAGTGCCATTTTTTCACGTGTTTGGTACGGTGGTAGGTATTTGTTTATCCATTCACTTCGGATCGACTTTAGTTTTACCGTCGTCCATGTACAACCCCAAAGCTAACCTTAAAGCGTTAAAAGAAGAAAAGTGAGAACTTTCAAAAACACTTTATCTGTTAAAACTTTAATTTGTTATCTTTAGATGTAGCGTCGTTTATGGAACACCAACAATGTTCGTCGATTTAATAAACTTACAAAAAAGTGCTACCGATCCTTGTTCTGCTGAAATTGGTGTTATCGGTGCTGCGCCATATTCCCCACATTTAATCGAACAAATGACAAAAATACTCAACATCTCCAAACCAAAGGTTTCTACGTTACAAACTCGCTATTTAAAATTTTAATTAAAAATTTTAACAGTTGGGTTATGGGCTATCGGAAACTTCTTCAATCGTCTTCGCAAGTCCACCGTATGTCGAAACCGAATTCGATAATGTTGGACTCTTAGGAAGCCATTTAGAAGCAAAAGTAGTAGACACAAATAATCAAGTTGTACCCCGTGGAATACCTGGAGAACTTTGTATACGTGGCTTCCCAACCATGTTGGGTTATTATGGAGATGAAGAAAAAACCAAGCAAACAATAGGGTCGGACAAATGGTTGAGAACAGGGTAAGGTTTGTAAAACATCTTAAGTCAACGGTTGCATACAATTTTTACCTTGCAAATGAGTAGCTACTACAGAGTAGCTCAAATTCGGTTTCTGTCGCTATGGGAGCCATAAACAACGGCTCGGCAAAACAAAACAAACGAGAATAATAGCAACATCCGCATTGAGTTACCCTGTATACACGAAATAAGTAGAGTAGTATTCAATTGAAAAGAACCTACCTCCGCCTCCGTCACTGCGCACCGAAAGTGACAGCACGATCATTGATGAGTGCTGTCAAATATATTGCTCGATTACGGAAAGAAAAGCTTAGGGAAAAGGGAGCCGGGCTATTATCTCTATGAAGAGTTCCGCTACTTAATTATAATAGACAGTACTCACATTCCTCAGAAGGCTTTTCATTCTGTAATTGAGTAATACACACTTTATGGGCCAGACGGCCGGGACCCATCAGTACATTCATGAGTTTAGCGACCGTACCTCCACTAGCAATTTGGACTCGCCCGCAAAATTTAAATATTTTGCGCAATGACGTGGTGGGTTCTTCTCGTTTGGAGAATACTTCACATCTACCTATACGCTGCTTACGTTTTAGAGACTTATTTGTTATTCGAGAAGACGGCTACGGCGAAGTTGTTGGAAGATTAACGGATATGATTATAAGAGGAGGGGAAAATATTTATCCAAAAGAAATTGAAAATTTCTTAGTTACACATCCGGACATTTCGGAAGTTTACGTGAGTCTAACTATTACTTTAAACAGGGTCGGTCTGGCCATATCGGCACGGCCACAGGGTCATGCTTTTGGTAGCCGTACTTATTCGTCAAGTCTATCAGTTTTTAATAAACGCAACCTAACATCACCTACCCTAATTTAACCTAACCTTAGGTTGGGTTAACCTAGCCTAACCTTAGGTGAGGTTTATTAATAAGCGTACCCTAACCTAGCCCAAAGTAACACAATCTAACCTAAGGTAAGGTTAGGCTAGGTTAACCTAAGCTAAAGTTAGGCTAGGTTAACCTAAGCTAAGGTTAGGTTAGGCTGTGTTACGTTGAGTTAGGTTAGGGTACGTTTATTAATAAATGATTAACAAAGTAAAAAAAGAAAATGATGAGGAAACCAACCTGTAGACCTGACCAGTCCGACCCTGACTTTAAATACACTAAAAAATAACAAATTTTTTCGTAGGTGATTGGATTAAGTCACGAAAGATTGGGAGAAGAGGTGTGTGCTTGCGTGACACTTCAAAAAGACGTCGAAAATTTCAATTTGGACACGATGAGAAAATTTTGTAAAGGCAAAATAGCCCATTACAAAATACCTACTCAGTTGAAAATTGTCGAAGATTTTCCTAAAACAAGTTCTGGGAAAATACAAAAATACGTCTTAAGACAACAGTTTGAAAATTAATTTTTTTACGTAAAAACGGTTATAAGAAAGGAATAAAAACTTAAAATAAACATTTAATCTGTCTTTAAATGCGCTTTTAATGACCCCAAAAACCCGTATAGTACTATTAGTACAGTAGAAGTAATGAAAGAGGTCAAACTAATTATAACAAAAATGATTCCTGCTGCAAATTGAAGGTAACATACCTCTATTCAACATACTAAAAATATACATTCGTACTGTGATGCGAAATACGTTTTTTCGGCCTCGATCTTGAAAATAAGATTGCCCAAAAATATAGACTCTGCTTTAAAAAAAATTTTGCACCATTTTGTTTGACCTCCCGTTTCGGAACTTTTTGCTAGAAAGACATTTTTTTGTGAACGTACCGTTAGGGCGCTAGGCGGCGACAAACTAAAAAATATGTAATTTTTCAATGCCGCAGACACAAAAGACAAAAAGGTCGGGATTTTTTGTCTCGAGGGGGTGTTCCAAACCTTCCCTTTTTGATAGCGCTTCTCGAAACCACCACCGTTTCTGTAGGAGAAGAGCAAAAAATTATTTTTGAAGGTCGTGTTTGCTTAAATTACAATACTTTACTTATAAATAAAACGTACAAAATGTGAGATTATTGCCAAAGTTCGAGGAGTCGTAAAGCCCTTAAAAAATTTTTTTTGAAAACTTTTTTCTTGTTTTCGTGTTTCTTAGACTGTGTGCTATTAGTTCTATGTGGCAATTTACCGGGTTTTAATTTTTTTAAGCGTTTTTATGATTTAAAAAAAAATGATCTATTTGTAATTTTAAGATTTTCGTCTAACTTCGAGGGGTCGTACTGCCCTTACAAAAATCTTTTTAAGATATTTGTTTTAATTTTGTGTTTTGCGGACAGTGTACTATTATGTTCTGTGTAGCAATTTTTAAGATTTGAAACTTTTTAAGGGGATTGGGACTCCTCGAATTTCGGCAATATTATCACAATTTCGTACGTGTTTTTATATGTAAAGTATTGCAATTTAGCAAACATGACCTTAACCCTAGAACAACACCGTGAAAAAATTGTGCGTATATCACTCCGTGGGGTCGCCGGCGACCCAAGTTTAAATAATGATTTTTAGGCCAATATAATCGATAATGCAATTATTAATTTTTTATATACATTTCGTGAACTTTACTAATACAACAAAAAATCCCCCACCATTTCGGTGGGAGGAATTGATACAGATTCATTTCAGGACTCTATCAAGGCTCTGATGGATAGTCTTCTTCCTGACGGTAACTTTGGAAATGACCTCCTAATACATAAACAGACCAGGAATAACACCACATTACCATATGATCATCGCGTCGATGAACCGGACTTTACAATAGAGGAGCTCCGCGAAGCAGTGGGCTCTATTAAAAACTCCAAAAGTCCAGGACCGGACGGTTTAAAATCCGAAATAATCAAAAAGTCTCTACACTTAATAGAGACAAGACTGCTGCGACTTTACAATGAATGCTTAAAAACCGGGAAATTTCCTGGGATATGGAAACAGGGAAATTTAGTAATAATTCCAAAAAATAACGGAAAGCTGGGCTCAGATCCCAAGGCCTATAGGCCCATTACGCTATTAAATGTGTTAGGTAAAATACTCGAAAAGCTCATCGCGAAAAGATTGGTTGAATTCACGACATCAAATAACCTTCTATCCACACATCAGTATGGGTTTGTTAAGGGCAAATGTACAGAGGATGCAATAAACGACCTGATTACAACGGTTGAGACAGGAGACGAAAAATATTGTATATCTATATTTATTGACATAGCCGGGGCCTTCGACCACCTATGGTGGCCGGAGGTTCTCAGCTGTCTTAGACGATTTGGATGTCCAGTTAATCTTTATCATTTAATAAAGAACTACCTTAGCGAACGCGTAGTAGGTGTCTCTACCAAGACAAACATAACAGTCAATAAAACTCTAAGCATGGGATGTCCACAGGGGTCGGTCCTCGGGCCGCTCCTGTGGAACATCGTTTTTGACGAGTGCGTGCGGACGAATCCCCATCAATTTGCCTACGCTGACGACTTGGCCCTTCTAGTATTCGCAAATTCACGAGCGGACCTCAAGGCCAGAGCCTCCCTTGCTATTGAGAGGGTTAAATCTTGGACACTGAAAACTAAAATGGAAATTGCAGCCAGTAAAACTAAAATGGTTCTCTTAAAAGGACATTTGCACGTGGAAAGGCCACCTAGAGTTACTGTGGATGGAACTCCTATACAAGTTGTCAATGGATACACCTACTTGGGTGTGCACATTGGCACAAAAATTAACTTCATCACTCATTGTAAAAACCAGGCTTCCAAATCAATATCAATATTTGGGGAATTATGTAGGATATCAAAACGAGATTGGGGTCTCGGTTCCAAAACTCTGCGAACAATTTACAAGGTTGTAATAGAGTCAATTCTGCTCTACTGCTCCAGCGTTTGGTCCCCGAGGATCAACATCCATGGATGGAGATCCTTGGGGACGGCGCAGAGAAGGTGTTTGCTCAGGGTCGTGGGGGCGTATCGGAATGTTCCGAACGCCTCCCTTCCCGTGTTGGCCAGTGTTCTTCCTATTCAACTACATGCCGAAATGCGAACCTCGAAATATAACATAAAACACGGTATACCAGTAAATCATTACGGTCTTGTCATTGAGAGAGCAGTGGGGGGTTGTATAGCCGACCTAAGGGAAAACTTGACTGCAATCAAAAACCAAACAATAACACGATGGCAACACCAATGGAATGTCGCGGATAAAGGGAGACTGACCTATCAGTTTCTCCTAGAGGTGTCCCTGCGGCGCCTGGAATTGGACAGAGACGTAGTTTCCTTTGTAACTCGCCACGGCGACTTTAACGCCTATCTTCATGAATTCTGTTTGAGAGACGATCCAAGGTGCATATGTGGGGAAGAGGAGACTTCAATCCACTTATTAACACGATGTGAGATATATGCAAGCGAGAGGGGTGGCTTCATCACCTCGTGCGGTGGGCCATTCCCTCCACTCAGCACTTGTTTGGACGACGAGCATCTGGAAGGTTTCAGAAGACTTTGTAGAGAGATCATCCTAAAAAAGTCATTATTGTTAAATTCATAAATTGCTAATTGTAATTGTAAAAACATCATTGTAACCACTATTAATGTATAAATATTATTAATTATGTTAAGTGTACAAATCAATTGTAATCATAAAAATAATTATTACTGTGTAAAACAAATTAGGACTGACGTTGAGCTAGACTGTATGCGAGTGCCTCCTAGTGGCAGGGACGGAAACGTCGGTGGGCCTCCGTTGAGATCCTTGTGATGGAGACGGGGGTCCGCCGACGGCCAAATCTCGCAAAAATTAAGTAATAAATAAAATAAGTCGATCTTTTTTGCGGCCCGGATATAACTATTTAGTTGGGAGCCGGGCCGGAACAAAGAAAAACAAATGAAAAAAAAAAAAGATACAACAAAAAAAAATTGCAGACAAAAATTGGAAATAAAGGACCTTAAAAAATAAAATAAAATATAGAGAATTTAACCTAAAAAAATATTTTTCGGTACTCAGTAAAAGTTTTAAAAAAATATAGTATTTTAATAAAAATTTGTTGTAATCATATTGTAAACTCTATAAATGTAAACAAAATTGCATATTTCGAAGTAAAAATATATACAAGGTGTTAGAGAAGAACAAAGAAAAATTCAACGGTGCAACTCTATGACACTAATATCAAATTATATAAATAAATATTTAATGCAACCAAACTACAGATGTGTAAACTGATACTAAATACTCAAGAGTGAAGGTAGATAGACATGACAATGCCTTTTTGGCATTTGTGCATGTTTAAGCCGAATTTCATATAGAGCGGGGTCGCCGGCGACCCCACGGTAGTATTCTAGGGTTAATAAATAATTTTTTGCACTTCTCCTATAGAAACGGTGGTGGTTTCAACGGGCGCTATTAAAAGGAGAAGGTTTGGGACACCCCTTCGAGAAAAAACAAACCCGACCTTTCTGACTTTTATATCGGCGGCATTAAAAAATTACATATTTTTTAGTTCGTCACCGCCTAGCGCCTTAACAGTACGTTCGCAAAGAAATGTCTCTCTAGCGAAAAGTTCGCAAATGGGAAGCCAAACAAAATGGCGCAAAAAATTTTGAAATCCGAGTCTATAATTTTAGGCAATGTTATTTTCAAGGAAGAGGCCGAAAAAACGTATTTCGCACCAGAGTACGAATGTATATTTTTAGTATGTTGAATAGAACAATAGAAGTATGTTAACTTCAATTTGCAACAGGAATCATTTGTGTGAGAATTAGTTACTACTACTACTACTACTACTACTATAATTAGAACTATACTATATTATTTTTTCATCGTTTTCGTTGATTTTGTTTTAAATTACTCTAAATCTTTCAACTAATTCATAAAGGACCCCCCACTTTTTATATGGAAAAACGGTTTTAGTCAAATTTTATGAAATCTTAGTAATTTGTAGATCTTGACCTTCTGAACAAAAGTCTTCATGGGCAATAATTTCTGAGATAGTCAAATTCGTTAGGATAGCTTATCTAACGCCCTCTAGCGGCAATACCAGAACTAATGTATTAATAAAATAAGACTTGTTGTTTTATGCAAACCCCCAAAGTTTCACCTAAATCGGTCTAGGGGTTTGAGGCCATTTGGTACAAAAAATTAAAAAAACTAAAAACAAGTTCTCTCTAAGACCCATTTTGAGCCCTCGCTAGAACCCTTAAAAACAGGATTTTAACAAAACTGAAAAATACGGGTCATCTTATTTTTAAAGCTTTATTGGTTAGCACCATAGTTTATCTTCACCCTGTAAAACGTATATTTAATTATTTACCAATCGTCTTGAGCTTGAGTAACACAAAATATGTGCTATTTGGCTATTTTACATCTATTTTAACGACTTTGACGACCCCTATCTCAGAAGGGTGAGGTCTTAGAAATTTTTGCTCATGGAGACTTGTTCAGGAGACCAAGATTTACAACTTACCAATTTTATCAAATTTGACTGAACCCGTTTTTCCATATAATAAGGCGGGGTCCTTTTTTTATTAACTTTTGACATCATATTCGTTTTCAACGACCCCCAAAAACCCTTTCCAAAGTTTTATTTAAAAATTTTTTAAATTAAGTACTCAAATTCTATAAAGGAATTGTTTTATCAAATTAGAAGTGTCAGATTCCTTATTAAATAGCGGCTTCTACCCTTAAAGACATATCAAAGAGTAATTAAACTCAGAAACATTATTAAACATAATTAATACAACTAATTAGAGAAAGCGTGTAATTGCCAAATAAACATAATTTTTAAACTCCCAAATTGGGCGGTATCAGATCAGAAAGTGCTCCTGTTTCAAATAATTTTTGAAAAATGTCTTCAAAACAATTAAGTTACGTTCATCAAATTGGAAAGTATCCATTAAAATATATAAATTACGGTAATGTTTTTGAAGAGTCGATAAGAAAATTTCCAACAAGGGAAGCAATAGTGGACCTGGCACAAGATAAAAGATTAACATTCGAACAAGTCTTTAATTTGGCAGATAAATTTGCTGCCGGTTTGAATTCCATCGGGTTGACGAGAGGAGATAAATTGGGAATATGGGCTCCTAATTTATATCAATGGTGTATTATTTACTTGGGATGTATAAGAGCTGGAATTATTGTGGTAAGGACCTAACAATCGCTTAAGGGTAGGGTACCCATGTTTAAGAGACCAACTAAAATTACTTATATTTCAGAGTATAATTAAAATTAAAAGTTAATTCTTTGACATTGCATTGAAAATAATGTGTTCTAAAAGTATTTAAAAAAAATTATATAATTAATGCCTAATTGGCGGAATTAGGTTTTCATTGATTTTCTCGAGAACTAATCGAGCGAATTATATCAATCTCGGTATAATGAATATTTCAAGCCTGATCTAGGTGGTGACTAAAAATTAAATAATAACCTTAATTAATAAATGCAAAAGAAACAAATTTGCAATTAAATTTGCGTAAAAATGTATATTATCGGGTATAGCTCCCATGGTTTTGTTTATTTCATTTTGATTTTACATTACCACCTAAGGAATACAACTTAGTTTCTGTATATAAAAAGAAAATGTTGTTAACTGGTATGATTTCGCCAAAAAACGCTGTTAAAGTTTGTTAATTTTTCTTAAATCAAATTAACAAGAACGAGCTGTCAGAACGATAGAAAAGGAACGCACATACAGATCATAAATAATAGCAGAGGGTAGTGTTATTGTCAGTGCAGGTAAACAAACCCTCGACCACTGTAATAAAACTAATTCTTTTTGCTATACGAATTTTACTTAGAAATGTGTCTTTAAAACTTTCTTTTCTAATACATACTAACTATATTAATATTAGATTAGACCTAGCTATTATTTTGTAAGACTTTTAGTAAATTGATGTAAAGCAAGTCGGGGGAAGATGCCACACATTTTTTAATTAATTTATAAAAACGTTATTATACACATTTAGATTAATTTAAAAATATGTGTTTATCACGCAAAGAATACACTATTGGATAGCAATATCAAATCGACATAAATTATTAGTTAACATAGTGAAAAAAAATTTTTTGTATTTTTTTGTAAAGTGAGTTTTAGTCCCGAAATTGAAAGGGGTGGATATAACAATCGGTGTTATGGAGCTGGGTTGTCTTATAACTCGGGATACGAGTTCCATAAATTAAGTACGGCTCAAAATAAAGAAAAGAAAAATTTAACTACATTTTGTACACGGCGACGGAAAAGAAAATTGTTACGAAACAAGTATTACAAAAAACCCAATAAAATATTAAAAGTTACTAACGAAGACTGCGATTACGGTTCTGACTCGGCTGAACCAAATAAAAGCGAAACCGAATTAGAGAACTCCAAACTAAAAATTATGAACGAATTAGAAGTAGCGAATATCAAAGAGGTGCAAATTAAAACGTTAGGTCAAGCTAACAATATAGAATGGATCAAAGAAAGGAGAATGAGGTTAACAGCTTGGTGCTTTGGAAAAATTTGCAAGTTGAAAGACACAACACGTAGAACTAACGTCATAAAACAAACGTTCTATAGGAATGAATTGATAAACACGGCTGCTATTAGATATAGGGTTGATAACGAACCAGTAGCTATAAAAAAATTTGAAAAAAAGTTGGGTTTGAAAGTTAACCCCTGTGGTTTATTTATTTGTAAAAAATTTAAATTTTTGGGAGATTCTCCAGATGGAATTATAAGTGAAAATGTTATAGTAGAAGTTAAATGTTTGCACAGTATTAAAAATTTTAAAATAAGGGATTGTCTTAAAAAAAAGCACTATATGTGTAGGGATAGGTGAAAATGAAAAACTATTTTTAAAACCACAGCATAATAATTACATGTACCAAATTCAGGGACAGCTGTATATTGCTCAGAAGAAATCATGTATGTTAATTTTATATACAGATGTAGATTTAGAGGTGATAAAGGTTGACTTTGATCAAGCATTTTGCGATAAAATGATGGAAAAATTGTGTGCATTTTGGCATACTTATGTTCTGCCAGTGCGCATGATGTGCGCAACGAGATATCTAAAGATAATTATACTGCTTAAACAATTGACTTCTACTATAACTTTTTTAACATTTTTTGTTCATGTGGGTTGGCTTCTAAAAATTAAAACATGTATACAGTAGGGTGCTTCTTATTTGACCTATTTGCAAATTTTAATTCTTACTCTCAATCGACTCAAAATAATTCAAAATAAATTATCCACGTAATAAAAAAAAATTTCTTGGACTAATTTGTGGTGTAAAAATCTGAAACTAGATAACATGTTGATCCACAAACAAAATTATAACAAACTTGTATTTTTTTAGCAACAACTAGTATTTTAGTATTTTATAAAAATCCTCAAGTTATATGGTTAGTATACACCAATTTATATGACATGTTCACATGTCGTTCATAAGAAGCATTTTACAACACTCTTGTATACATAATATGTTACGTTGTGTGCATTTTTTTAACTTCTTCGGCTATAGGAAGAAAACTACAAATTCAAAAATTACTTTATTGGTAGAAACTCGGTTTTATTTTGATAAAAGAAATTTAGGAAATTATATCTTTTACTTTGGTAATAAATTGCAAAAAAACTTTTTTCCCCGTTTTTTTGATATTACCAAAAAATTGCATATTATGAAAATTTGAATTTGTGGTTTCTGAATGTTTGAAATCTTTTCAAAATGTAGGTATACAAAGATTTTATGATTGTGAATCAAATGGGTGAACATAATAATTGTAAACATGTAAAAAACCACTGTAATAATTGGGTAATAATCTTGCTATTTTAGAAGACTGAATAGTGAATATATTTGTGTTTGTTTTGAATTTTTTTTATTTATACTTTGAGTTTTGTAATCGCGCTTATTGTTTTATTATATAACATCCATTAAATTAGGAAAATGTTATTCATCGATAATAAATTCGTATCAAAACTTCAATACATTAAATGAAAAAAAATTACGAGTACATTGTCTATAAGTTAAATAAATTCTAGCCATCTTTTTAAAAAAATTTGCCGTCTTTGAATGTCAACTCAAGCAGGTAGTTTATTGTATGTTTTTATTATCATTGCTCCTCAGTGGGTGGCTAAAGCAAAATTGGTACCTAAATATGATTTATAACTATAGGTAGTTTGTGTTGCCTACCGTATTTTAAATTACAAATTTTAAAAAGTGTCGCCCTCATAGCAGCTAATATTTGAACTCGACATGGGTACCAAAACCTTAAGGGCGTGATTTAGTAGGCATATGCTATCGCAGTCGCATTCATTGCTTAGATAGACAACACTTGCTAATTTTGCGTTGTCAATTTTTCAAAAACCAAACTTTAATATGAAATGCTGATTTGTTTATCAAATAGTTGTCGTTAAAGTCTCGGGGATGAGTTAATTTCAGCCTCAAATGTGAAGTATTTATATAAAAATAAATAACTGTAAAATGCAATACAAAAATAAAAAGTTATTTGTTTTAATTGCCACCTTATTTCTCTACAAAAATCATTTAAAAATTGTTCATCCCCGAGACTTTAACGGCAACTATTTGATAAACAAATCACCATTTCATTTTAAATTTTGGTTTTTGAGAAACTGACAACGCAAAATTAGCAAATGTTGTCCATCTACGTATACCACAGTGCATTTAGCATTAGCCGTGGGACAAATTAGTATAAAGCTGAAACCTTTGATATTGTATTGTACTTATAGCCCTTATTATAGTACTAAAAGTCCCCACCCTTCCGAGGGCTCGAACACCCCCAAAATTGCGTTTGAATCTCAAAAATTACACTTTTTATCATATTTTTGCAATTATCTCGAAGACAAGTTAGTAAGCGAAAAATTATAAAGAGTCAAAAATTGAAGAAGATAAAATCGTACGGCAAAAATCTCATTTGCAATTTTTCAAAATATTTAATAGTTTTTGAGAAAAATGTTACTGAAAGTTAACCTATTTTGCGCGTATTACAGTACTCATGGGTTGCGCGATCAAAGTGTTGCTGAACGCCCTATTTTACATTATTGAAAATTTCTCATTATCTATCAGATTTAGAAAAAAACAAAAACTATGTAGTTGAAGAGGACATCTTCAGCTTTAAATTACATGGAAAATATTTTGATTTTAAGTAATTTATCATGGAGAAAAAAAGTAATGAATGTAAAATAACCTAATTTTTCTTAAAATTTAAAAATCTCCTAAAGTAATTGAGGAAATATAAAATCTATGTAGGATTACTATCTTCATGATGTATACTTTAATGTCCTAAGAGCCAAATTTTTTTCGAGTTCTATTTTGACAAAAAATTGGACTTTGAAATTCATAATTTAAAAAAAAAAAATTTTCTTAGATATTTTTCTATCTTTAAAGGACTGTCAAATAATAAAGAAGAGATCTAAGGCCATAAATTTTAGTTTGTAGAAAGCCTATAGTATACGTTTTAAGAAGCCATCTTAAAAATTTACATTATTTAACGTTTTCATCAAAAAATTTTCAACAATATTAAGAAAGATCGAAATACGTAGTTTTTTTCCGAAATTGGTCATTACTCGCTTAATTTTTGAGAATTCAAACTTTTTCTTGAACGAAAATAAAGGTAATACTCTAAAGGTTTTATATCTGCTAATCGCATCTTGATAGGAATTCTACTTTAGAAACGACAGCAGTTTGTACGATGAAGAAAATGAGCAAAAAAATTGTAGTTCACTGCAGTTATGAAATTTTACATATGGTGAACCTGGAACAAAATTATCTAACTAAAATTTTTGCTATTGTTTAGTACTTATAGTCCTTATTATCATACTAAAATTCCCCACCCTTCCGATGGGGGAAACCTTAATTGTCCTTAAAGGCCCATCCCTCAGACTCATCCGCTATTTAAATTATAAATTATTACAATATTAATTTGTGTCAAGTACCTATACGTTTTATCTGCGTATGTAAAAGAATTTATAATTTTCCTCTAAGATTGGAGGGCAGCATTAGTTACGATTTTTGAGTTCAAATAAAAATGGTGAATTTTTTATAGGCTTAAATTTTTATCTCTTTATTATTTTCCTAGTTTTCCAGATAATTTCATAAATATGCGTAAAAGTGCAATTTTGGGGGGTTTCCCCCATCGGAAGGGTGGGGAATTTTAGTATGATAATAAGGACTATAAGTACTAAACAATAGCAAAAATTTTAGAGTTAGATAATTTTGTTCCAGGTTCACCATATGTAAAATTTCATAACTGCAGTGAACTACAATTTTTTTGCTCATTTTCTTCATCGTACAAACTGCTGTCGTTTCTAAAGTAGAATTCCTATCAAGATGCGATTAGCAGATATAAAACCTTTAGAGTATTACCTTTATTTTCGTTCAAGAAAAAGTTTGAATTCTCAAAAATTAAGCGAGTAATGACCAATTTCGGAAAAAAACTACGTATTTCGATCTTTCTTAATATTGTTGAAAATTTTTTGATGAAAACGTTAAATAATGTAAATTTTTAAGATGGCTTCTTAAAACGTATACTATAGGCTTTCTACAAACTAAAATTTATGGCCTTAGATCTCTTCTTTATTATTTGACAGTCCTTTAAAGATAGAAAAATATCTAAGAAAATTTTTTTTTTAAATTATGAATTTCAAAGTCCAATTTTTTGTCAAAATAGAACTCGAAAAAAATTTTGCTCTTAGGACATTAAAGTATACATCATGAAGATAGTAATCCTACATAGATTTTATATTTCCTCAATTACTTTAGGAGATTTTTAAATTTTAAGAAAAATTAGGTTATTTTACATTCATTA
The DNA here is from genome assembly GCA_963924605.1 of Malthinus seriepunctatus. Classification (NCBI taxonomy): domain Eukaryota; kingdom Metazoa; phylum Arthropoda; class Insecta; order Coleoptera; family Cantharidae; genus Malthinus; species Malthinus seriepunctatus. The sequence continues at coordinate 3,233,196 of OZ004602.1, forward strand.
TTTTTTTTCTCCATGATAAATTACTTAAAATCAAAATATTTTGCATGTAATTTAAAGCTGAAGATGTCCTCTTCAACTACATATTTTTTGTTTTTTTCTAAATCTGATAGATAATGAGAAATTTTCAATAATGTAAAATAGGGCGTTCAGCAACACTTTGATCGCGCAACCCATGAGTACTGTAATACGCGCAAAATAGGTTAACTTTCAGTAACATTTTTCTCAAAAACTATTAAATATTTTGAAAAATTGCAAATGAGATTTTTGCCGTACGATTTTATCTTCTTCAATTTTTGACTCTTTATAATTTTTCGCTGACTAACTTGTCTTCGAGATAATTGCAAAAATATGATAAAAAGTGTAATTTTTGAGATTCAAACGCAATTTTGGGGGTGTTCGAGCCCTCGGAAGGGTGGGGACTTTTAGTACTATAATAAGGGCTATAAGTACAATACAATATCAAAGGTTTCAGCTTTATACTAATTTGTCCCACGAGCACTATGTAAAATTTCAGTAGTGCACCGGACTAGTAATGAGTGCAACTGCGATAGCATATGCCTACTACTAATCGCATCATTAATTAATTTCATAGAGTTTAAATAACGTAATTATAATAATTGCATTCAGCATCTCTCATTAATTTATAATCATTAAATTGCCAAAGAAATCAATTGTTTCCTTCATACATTAACTAATTATGTTGTTTTGTAAAACCCATTAAACTTAAAATGTCTTTTTAACGTCCAATTAATTCGTAATCAAAATTTTTAGGTGTGTTTGATAGCGGCAAATCAAGCATCCGAATTGGAATATTGCATTAATAAAGTTGGAATTAAAGCTATCGCTTGTTTGGAAGAAGATAAGCATCAAGAATATTACAGAATCTTGACTACAATTGCTCCAGAATTGGAAAATTCCCTTCCGGGACAATTAAACAGCAAACAAGTTCCTACCCTCCAAACAGTCATTTTAATTTCGAACAACAAGCAAAAGTATGGAGATTTGAATAATAACGTTCGGTTGCATAAAAGCGAATTATATTTTAATCCAAGAATTACGATTTGTAATCCTTTGATATGGCAACGTTGCGCACTGTAATGCCAAAGTTTGAAATTTTTATTTATTAATTTATTGTGTCTCGATGCCATATCTAACGATTATAATCCTTAGATTATTTATAATCTATAATTTAATGACATTCAACGTCAATGCGAATCTGTTAATCTCTCTTAACAACCCAGGATTTAGGAAGGGCGCGAAGGTTTTCTACCAGTGCGCACGGCGTATCCTAAACAGGGAACTTAGACTATTGGCAGAGCAATCTGCTACAGATGCGTCTTGCTCACAGGATCATCCTAACTTCACCTAGCGTTCTTGATGAAATCCAACAATAAAAATGTCTTCCTTGTGATAAGGGGTCCTATCAAAGGGAGAACCAAGGGTCGGGGCAGAAAGCTTAGACTACTGTCAGAGTGGACTGTCTTTGGCACGTGCCTAACCCCTTGAATTGGACCTATTCATCACCACTCTCACTCTCCTCAAGAGTAACACCCATTTATTTTACGAAACCGCCCTGTCTAGGAATCTGAGCCCTACAGTGACCTAGGTAGGCTCTCACTCGGCCTAAGGGTCTTCACTCCACGACCACCAGGTTTCGAGTCACTAGACTAGATCATCACAGCTGCTAGTGGCATAGACCTGTCCTGACAAGAGGCCTCGGCTGCTGGTTGCGACTTCCTCGCATCAGTTTCAGTGCCCTTTCTCGAAACCACTACCATTTTCTAAGCAAGGTGGCGGAGATGAGTCTGAGAAAGTTTTAAGAGCTAGGTCGTGATCTAGATGAGTAGCACCTTTCCATAATAGGGTACTAACCATTGGCCCTAATCGCTAAAATTCCATGAACCGAAGCTATCCACGTATAGCGAAAGATTCTGGACCAAAAAGAAAGCGGTTGGACTAATAGGCCCGGAACCACCCGTCAGCTCTCACGAACATAAGATGTACTATACATACTTTAGTTCTGGGGTTATAGCGGGAAGGTAGTAGCAACCGACTCACGCGTAAATCTGCTTAGCCGAACTCATTTGATATTCGCAATATAATTAACACTTCAACGCAAATTTTTTGGAGTGTGGAGGACGGTGGTGTTTCCATAACTGTGGTTTCTAAAGACAGTAACGATGAAGCTTCGAAGAGAGGTGGGCTTAGAGCTTAGGTGGGCAAAGGGTGCGGCGTTCAGGAGGCGATTTATAATTATAAATCTAATTCTCGGATTAAAATGTAATTTGCCTTTATGCAAACGAGCGTAAGAAAAAAATGTTAACTTTCGTCTGTTTCAGTGGAGCTTTTAATTTTGACGAAATTATGGATTTGGCTACCGACGAAAAAATTCAATTTGTTAAGAATAATCAAGATTTAGTTCTACCACACGATCCAATTCACATTAAATTTTCTTCTGTAAGCGCCAAAAGTTGTTTCTTTGATAACTATAATAATGGGTATAGTGTGTTCAACGAGGAATGGGTCCGTTCCCGAAATATTGAACTGTCCCATTCGTTGCTGAACATACTGTATAAAATCTTCATTTTTAGCGATTTCTATAATCTAATAACGTCCCTCAAACATTAAAATTAAAAATTTTTGAAATATTTAAACTCTATTTTTAGGGAACGACCGGAAAGCCTAAAGCCATCCTCACAAGCCACTTTCAAGTAATTAATAATGCATTCGAAGCGGGAACTGGATTTGAAATTTGCGACAAATATCATAAAATTTGTATGCAAATAAAATTTTTTCACGTGTTTGGTTCCGTGGTAGGTATTTGTTTATCTATCCAATTCGGATCAACAATAGTTATACCGTCGCCCACGTACAGCCCCAAAGCTAACCTTAAAGCGCTAAAAGAAGAAAAGTAAGAACTTTCTATAATATTACGACTGTTAAAACTCTAATTTGTTATCTTTAGATGCACCGTCGTTTATGGAACACCAACGATGTTCGTCGACTTAATAAAGTTACAAAAATGTGCAACCGATCCTTGTTCTGCTGAAATTGCTGTTATCGGTGCTGCGCCATTTTCCCCACATTTAATCGAACAAATGACAAAAATACTCAACATCGCAAAACCAAAGGTTTGTTAAGTCCGAAACTTATGAGAAGAATAGGGCGGAGCCAATCCGTTATAACCAAAATGTGTCTAGTAATAATCTGGTCGCATCAATTGTCGGAGAGCACTCGCTCCCTCCATCTGTACTACGCAAGATATTGGCTCCGCTCTATTCTTTTCATAAGTTGCTGAATCTACATAATTTGAAAATGTAAACATTTTAACAGTTCATATATGGGTTATCGGAAACTAATTCACTCGCCTTCTATAGTCCACCATATGTAGAAGCCGAATTCGATAATGTTGGACTTTTGGGAAACCACTTGGAAGCGAAAGTAGTAGACGCAAATAATCAAGTTGTACCGCGTGGAACACCTGGAGAACTTTGTATACGTGGCTTCGCCACCATGTTGGGTTATTACCGAGATGAAGAAAAAACCAAGCAAATAATAGGAGCGGACAAATGGTTGAGAACAGGGTAAGGTTTCTAGAACACCATAATGAAGGGAAAGGAAAGGATATTTAACTTGCTCATGACTTATGAGTATCTCCTATAGGGTGGCTCAAATTGAGTCTTTGTAGCTATCAAAAACGGATTGCAAAGTTTAAGCAAAAAAAATAGAAACACCTGAATTGAGTTACCCTGTATACACGAAATAAGTAGAGTAGTATTCAACTGAAAAGAACCCACCTGCTTCCATCATTGCATACTTAAGGTACTAGACGACCAGGTTTCCTCAGTACTCATGAGTGTATTAGCGACCGTACCTTCAATAGCAATTTGGACTTGCCCAATTTGAGTATTTCGCGCTGACGCGTTGGGTTCTTCTCGTTTGGAGAATACTCTACTTCCACCTTCTACGCTGTTTACTTTTTAGTGACTTATTTGTTATTCGAGAAGACGGCTACGGCGAAGTTGTTGGAAGATTAACGGATATGATTATAAGAGGAGGCGAAAATATTTATCCAACAGAAATTGAAAATTTGTTAGTTACACATTCAGATATTTCGGAAGTTTACGTGAGCCTAACTTTTACTTTGAAAATCTAAAAAATTTAAAAAAAATTGTAGGTGATTGGATTAAGTCACGAAAGATTGGGAGAAGAGGTGTGTGCTTGCGTGACACTTCAAAAAGAAGTCGAAAATTTCAATTTGGACACGATGAGAAATTTTTGTAAAGGCAAAATAGCCCTTTACAAAATTCCTACTCAGTTGAAAATTGTCGAAGATTTTCCTAAAACAAGTACTGGGAAAGTACAAAAATACGTCTTGAGACAACTGTTTGAAAATTAATTTTTTTAAGTAAAAACGTTTATAAGAAAGGAATTAAAACACTCAAAATAAACATTTAATCTGTCTTTGGTACAAGTCCATTTTTTTCTGGTTCTAAAAATTCCGAAATAATAGCGTCCACCATTTCTTTTAACGTTCTCTTAATTTCATCTTCGTCTCTAAAAAGAATTGTGAGTAAGAAAATTTGTAAGTAAAGCTCATCCGAAATAGAAATGGACCAGTTGATCATTTGCGATCATAGAGGCCTGTCCATACACACATAGGCTTGCCTTCCGGTTTCGCCTGTTCTGCACAGGCCAAACCAAAGTCTCTGAACAGTGTTCAGGCTGCCAAACCTGAAGGCAAGACCTGTGTGGGTGGACCAGCCTTAACGGTATTGATGCAAATGATGAGAAGGTGTAAGGTCCCGCCCACAAGTCCCTTTCTACTTTGGACGAGCTCTAACATCAACATACTTTTGTGTAGGCGAAGCGCACATTTCCGTGTAATATTTAATTTTGGGTTCTGTTCCACTGGTTCTAAGGGTTGCAACTAAACCATTCAAAAAACTAAAAGTAATCATTTGACTCGACTTGGATACTGGAAGAATTGCTTTACAATCCGGTTGGCTATCGTCGTAGCCCGTCGTGAGATCCCTAACGTTGATTATTTCATACTTATTATTTAAAATTCCTTTCGGATACTAAAAAATTCCAATTTTAATTAAAAAAGTCGGAAAATCCGTTTGATTACCTTCGAATCGCCGCCGAAGTTTCTCAGCCTGTCGAAAATTTTTCTAATTAAAACTTGGTCGTGACATATAAAATACGAGTTGAGCGAAACGTGGTAGCCGTACTCGTTATAAATTTCTTGTAATTGTTGACTTAACGTGAGATTGTGATGGTGGAGGTAAGCGGCCATCGTTGCCAAAACGGCAGCGGCATTAATGCCGTCTTTGTCCAAAACCAAGCTTCCGCACATGAAACCAATCGCTTCTTCGAACGCAAAAATCACCGTCTTATTTTTGTTGATGAGGTCGTAAGCTTGGTTACCTGAAGGAACTATTGAGCAAAATCATGTAGCAATTTCAATGTACGTACCCATCCACTTAAATCCTGTTAGAGTTTCGATAAAGTTGATGCCTTCGGCGTTACCCATCGATTTTAATATTTTGGAGCTCACCGTACTCGCCAGCATGTAACAATCGCTCAATGATTCGTTAGTTGCCTTATTTTGGTAACAGTGTAAGCACCACCATCCTAAAAGAGCTCCCAGTTCGTTACCGTTAAAAACTCTCCATTTACCATTGCTAAAATAAAAAAATTGAAACATTGAGCAAATTAAAATTTTGTTGACAAACCTGAGCTTTTCGGCAACTGCTAAACGATCTGCATCGGGATCGTTTGCCAAAATGATCGTACTGTTGTTGCGATCAGCAGTTTTAAAAGACAGATCTAAGCTACTTTTACCTTCTTCTGGATTTGGAAACCTTAAAGAGAAAAAATTAGCGAGTCGTTTCCCAAAAGTTGATGCGCTTACTTAACGGTTGGAAAATCCGGATCTGGATGCATTTGTTCAACAACTGGTATCACCTCCAAGTTAACGGCTCCCAAAACTTTAACTATGTAATCATAACCGACGCCGTGCATAGGCGTGTACGTAAACTTTAACGACGTTTTAAGATTGAAATTTTGGTGTTCTTTGGAAATATTTTGAACGACCATTTCTGTATAACAGTCGATTGTTTCTTTTAGAGGATCTCGAATTAAATTACTTGTTGCTACTATATCGGTTTGCCAGGATGTACTCCACGGTTCTAAATTTTGCCATATTTTTTCTTGTATTTTTTTATCTGTTGGGGAAATAATTTGAGCACTATTCGAACCGTACACCTTGAAGAATTCATTTTAAACAAAAAAAAATAATCATTTGAAAAATTACCTTGTAACCATTATCTTCTTTGGGATTATGGGACGCCGTAACCATAACACCGATAACGCCATTCCATTTTGCAACAGCAAAAGGCACAAAAGGAGTAGGAATAATTTTACTAAATAAATACACAGGGTAATTTTTGTGTAAAAATATTGCTGCAGTTAATTCGGCAAATCTAAAAATTTATTAAAATAACATTTTCAGCTCGCTCACTTATACTAAGTTTACATGCATTCGCTAAAGCGGTTTTAACTAATTCGGTTTAGCGTAAAATGATTTAAAATGACATGTAAACGCTCCCAAAAGGCTTTAGTTTAGTCGCAGACTAGTAGATAATACATCTATAATACTCTGTGGTTTAGTTTAGTAATACTGAACAATGAGCAATCACTTTTTTGTTTAAAGAAGTCCCCCGAATGTTCATCAATTGACCTCGTACAAGAGGAGCAGTTGAGAAATTGAAACGCCCAAAAATGCCGAAGCGCGGAGGGATTACTTCTCCCAAGAGAATATGAACCGCTAACAGCTCACCTAGACCTAAAGGCTGCGCCGCACATACAGGCTTACCTTCCGGTTTGACCTGTGCAGGCCTCCTGAACGATGTCCTGACGCGCTGCCGAAAATATAATTTGCGTGCACACGTACTACAGGCGTACAGGTTTTTACTCAGGTCAGGTCTGTGCAGGAAAATCTTAAAGCAACGCCTAAGGTCCGTCCACATATACAGATCTTGCCTTCCGGTTCGACCTGTGGAGGCCATCGTTGGCGGCCTGTGCAGGCCAAACTGGAGCCTCTGGACAGGGTTCAAAGCGCCTGCACAGGCCATACAGGAAGGCAAACTTGTGTGTGTGTGGTGCGGCCTTAAGAGAACATGCCAGCTTCAACTCAAAAAAGATGCGATGATAAAAATAATTTTACTTAAAATACATTGTGTACTTTTATCCCTAATGGAATTTGATAATAGTTGATAAGTGAGTAGGAACGTCACTTATCATTGAAAAAAAACAACTTTAAAATTTGTTAATTGCTAATTGCTAAGTAACAATAATTACGTGATAATTGCGAATTCCAATTTTTGTTACATTGTATACAGGGTGAGTTTGGATAGAATTATATGGAGTTTTTGTATAAAAGATATGAAAAAAAAAAGTCCTTAAAACCCATTATCGCTCGCCGTCGTCATATGACGACAGACACACTTTATTCTTTATGGCCATTTGCAACTTTTGACTTTTTTTAATTTTTTTGAAATCCAAAAATTTGAAATTTTGTGCTTGGGCGTTAATGGGTAACAAAACTTTCTTATCTCGAAATGACCTGTATCATAAAAATATTTTAGAATACACAGGGTGTAATTTTTTATAATTTTTAAGATAGAACACTCAGTATATTTTTACAAATGTAGTATCTAAATTTTACCACGAATCCCAATATGTAAAAATATACAAGATGTTCCATTTGAAAATAACGAGTTACAGTCAATTGAAAATGGGTAACTTTGGGTCGCTTTAACGAACACCCTGTACAATTTAATCGAACTTTTATAATTTCACAGCATAGAAGATAGTCATAACTACCTAGGAAAAAATTTTCGTTATTATTCCTTGAAGAGACGGCTTAAGTACGATTTTATAAAGCAACACGTGCTGAGGGTATTTTTTAAAGAAAAAAATTAATGACTTGGCAACACAGGGAGAAATTAAAAAAATTTAATATGACCATGTAGGTACCTTAATTCCAAGTCGAAATACCTATACAAAAATATATAGGGTGTTCCATTAGAAAATACCGAGTTATGGTCAATTGAAAATAAGTAGCTTTGGATCGCTTTAATGAACACCCTGTACAATATAATCGAACTTTTTTAATTTCATACCATAGAGGATAGTCATAACTAGCTAGGAAAAAAATTTCGTTACTATTCCTTGAACGACGGCTTTAGTACGATTTTATAAAGCAACACGTGTTGAGGGTATTTTTTAGAGAAAAAAATTAATAACTTGGCAACACCGCGGAAAAATTAAAAAAATTTAATATGACCATAAGGTACCTTAATTCCAAGTCGAAATATAGAAAAATATATAGGGTGTTCCATTTGAAAATACCGAGTTATGGTCAATTGAAAATGAGTAACTTTGGGTTGCTTTAATGAACACCCTGTACAATATAATCGAACTTTTTTAATTTCATACCATAGAGGATAGTCATAACTAGCTAGGAAAAAAATTTCGTTACTATTCCTTGAACGACGGCTTTAGTACGATTTTATAAAGCAACACGCGTTTTATTGAGAAAAAAATTAATAATTTGGCAACACCGCGGAGAAATTTAAAAAAATAAATACGGCCATGTAGGCGATTTAATTCCAAGTCGAAATATAGAAAAATATACAGGGTGTTCCATTTAAAAAAATTAAAAATATTCTTGCCGAGCAGTAATAAAACACCCCGTAGAGATGAAAATAACTTCAAGTTATGCTCCTTAACGAGTTAAATAACTTTTGTATTTGAATGTATGCCTTATTTCAAACGGTTAGGGAGCTATCGAAGATGGTCGTTCTGTATAAAACTCAAAATTTTGAGAAAACGGTCCCTCGAATTGGAAATTGTTAGTAAAGTAAATTATAGGCCCAAAAGTTACGGTTTTAAATTTTGAGAAATCGACAACCCTAAAGTAATTATTCACCCTCTTTCATAAGTATGAGACAAAAATTTATTTTTTATCTTCGTAAAGTGATGATTTAATTGCGGTATATTTATAAACCATACTTATCTCTCATTATAAGATAATTATAATTAAGGTTAGAAACAAGCTGCTAATTATAATTTTTTTCTACGAGGGACTTCCTTTAAATTATTGCTTTACAAAAATCCTGACCTTTACATAGGATAATGACTTAGAGACGTAGTTATAGATAAGAACAAACTTATATTTGAACTCATTTCGAGATTTGATTTAGTTGCGAAATCGCGACTTCAGGGTTTAATTAAAAAAATTTAATTAACACTTAAATTAGTGCGTACCTTTTGCTATTGTGTCTTCCATCGTAACCGATAACGATACCATTATTTTTAAGTTTTTCGGCATCGTGCTCTTCTAAATATTTCAACAGCCCTTGTGCAGTTTGTACGATAACCAAATCGTTCATGCCCGTATAACCCGCAACCATTCTTCCTCTAAGACCGGCTGTCCCAAAAGTAATTCTTTCCAATAAAATTTTGGCCAGGTGGTCGAAACTTTTACATGCCAACAAATTATTGATTTCTTTGCGAGTCTTGTCATTTTTATCCCAAGATAGCCACTCGTCTATTTTTTTATCCAATTCTAAGTTGCCCGTAGATACCATTTTTTTTTCAAAATTTTAAGTCGCAAAATTATCTGTCATAGAAAAAAATTAATTTATTTCAACGTCACTTTTGGTCGAAAGCGGAAGATTCTTGTTGGATGGTAGAGAAAAATGTTCACTATGACCGCGACAACTTACGAATATGTTTATTAAGTGGGCTATGCTATGATCTTATCGGTATTTGATAAGACCAAATAATACGGCTTGTCATTGTGGTTACATGCTACCGTGTCTACCGACTCTAATTATTGTTGTTTGCGGTCTTTCGAACGAGTTAGTGAGAGAATTAAAACGAAACAGAAAACAAAAAGATGCGGTGAGTAAAATGTAATTTTTTTGACTTTGGGGGTTGAAAAATTTCTTTTTGTTTTACTTTTAATTAAAAAGTGCAACGTATCGATTGTCGTATTTTAGCGTGTCACTTTTCGCAGTTTCTAATACAACACCAACTACACATCTGTAATGTTTTTTCAATCGATACAATGAATTGTAAGCAAAAGATAACAACAACCACCAATTAATTAACTTACGTGCGTTAAATAGTAACCTTGTGATAATTTCGCTTAACCAATTGTGCGTGAAAATTCTCCTCATTGTGTGTTTTTTTAGGTCATGGAGGGACGCTTAATAAAAATCGCAGAGGACAGCGACTTTGGAAAATTGAAAACTCTCGTCGACGACAATACTAATTGGACGTTAGAATATAACAAAAGTGAAACGAAGGTATTTTAACTTTAAATTTTAAAATGTACTTATTAAAAAAGGATTATTTTGTTCTTTTAATTATACGCACGCGCAAGACGAGAACTGATTACCAAGTTATTTTTAAATTCTCCCACGCAGGTTCAATATTCTACTATTATGCACATGCGCTTTCAACTACTGCATAATAAATTATTATATAACGCTAAATTGGTAGACATAACATTTCATAGAAGTACAAAATGTAGATAGTTGCACGCATTTGGCCGTAGATAACTTGACGGATGGAGAGAAGACAAAATAACGGACCAAAAGATCGACTGATATGTTGGTGGATGGATGACGTGGTAAACACCGGTATAATATCCACATACGGCAAATGACACGTGACAAATCGGTAGCAGATCAATAGGTAGGACCTATGATCTGACAGACCAACAAACAACTGGATGATTATAAATACTGTATGTTCAATTGAAACCTATCCATGGCCATCAAAAATGTATCTATGGATCAAAGATGGGTTTCGATTGAAAACTCCTGGACAATAGAGGCCAATAGCTCAAAACTAATAAACAAACAGACCGATACAGGCACGTAACTACGGGAAGACCAGGGTGGGCCCAGGCCCACCTAAAATTTTGCTGACCCGCCCTTGTACCCGGCCTGAAAAATGACAACAATAAGCAAAAAATCAGATTTTTACAGTAAAACCTGAATTCCACACAAAATATTTTTTCTTCAAACGTCAGAAAAAGTCGCCTTTGTGTCACTCAATAGGTAACGGTGAAGTTTAACTTTCCCGCCGAGGCAGGAAAAATTGTCAGAAAAGTAATTTTTGTCTGTCTAGGAGGGAAAAGTAAAATCTTAACCGCACATTAATTTTATTTTTAACGTAAAAAATGTTTTTTAAGCATTTGTAATGTAAACAATTTAATGTTTTTTAAATTTTCCTTTATAATTAGTTCGTTGCTTTTAATAATTAGCTTTTTTAGAAATTTAAGTTAATTTTAAAAAATATTTGACAATTGAACTACAAGTAATTGACAAGAGATGGTGCTCTTTCAAAAATCAAAATTTTCAGTTTTACGCTTTACGTTTGCAGAAAAAATTTAATGTTTTATACGGAGTCAAAGTAGTTTTGTGTGACTCGCCTGTATTGCCAGACTCGCTCGCTTACGCTCGCTCTTCAGCCAAACACAGTCTTGTCACACAAAACGTCACTTTGTCTCCTTATAAAACAAATAACTATAATCTGTAAAAAGTTTTATGGGCCTCATATTATGTATTTGACCCACTCAAAAAAATTTGTGGCCACCAAGTGCCCACCTGATTTTAGGAAGCTAGTTACGTGCCCGGATCGATACAACGAAAGACCGGGGCATCCGACACACTGACCAATCGTTCCGGTTAAAATACGGACATGTCGGGCAAAGACCGGTATTCCAACAGAGCAACAGGTCAACAGATTTGTATTAAGAGGGATACACACGCTCAGATCCGCCCGTCATTTTCAGGCAAACCCCACGAGCAAACCTGAGCGTGCAAATCCTTAATATTAACAGACAGACTTACTGGATGACTAAGCAACGTAAACCTGTTCGGGCGTGTGGTTCAGGTGAACCTGACAGGCAAACCTGAGTGTGTATCTGTGTATATCCCCCTTAATACCAATAAACAGGCCTGCTGCCCTACTGGATGTCTAAACAACGTAAGCATATTCAAGCAAACCTGAGCTTGTGTAACCCCCTTTAAAGGGGGTGTAAACCAAAAATTAAAATTGTACTACGGATAATTCTAAGAACAAATTTTTAAACCGCACATCGCTGTGATGAACCGTTCAAAAGATATAACGTTTTCAAGTAAAAATGCGTGACGTCACACAGCCGTATCCGCTATCGATGCATCGGTCGCATAGCAGCTAGTCTAGCTGAGTAGGTTCATATAAACGAAGTTGAGTACGCTTGCGCGTCCAATGTCAGCTACGCGCTTGCCAGGTGCTTGCATTCGGCTGTGTGACGTCACACAGTTAAAACACAAGCTTAAATCTGATGAGATGTTTATTAGTATTTTTCTATGAAAAAAAGCTTTTTTGGTTTACACCCCCTTTAATACTAAGAGACAGATCCAAAAACCTACTTGGTGGCTATACAACATAACAACAAGCCGGTAGAAGTATTTAGTTAATTTTAAGAGCACTGTGGAGTTTTCAAAATTTCTCTCTTGTGTTGATACAAATTTTAAAAACAACGGGTGTGGCTATACCGGGAACTTTTTCGCGTAAAACTACTAAAGTATAAAGTGTTAGGAGTCTCCAGATAGCTAATTTTACGAGCTTTCAAAATATTTTAAAATATACAAGGTGGTCCTAAAAATTTCGAAATTTTTGTAATTTCCGGTTTAACCGGAAGCGTTTTATTAACCGAAAATAGTGTCAAATTATAGATATTCATGTAATAGATACATAATCAATTTTCAAGTTTTCATTTTTATTACAAAAGACAAGAGGGATTTTTTGAAATTTTGACATTCAAAAAATCATAACTCCGGTCCTGCATCATACAAGCAATTAAAAATGCAGAGTTCGATAGAGAATTGCGTTGTCTATAGCATATCCAAAAGTGAATATATCGTCCGTATCAAGTTTTGAGAAAACCCATTTTAAAATTTTGACCTGTTTTGGCCCCTTAAAGGTAGGCAATTTTGAAAAAAATTTAGAAATGGGTTAGGTTCGGATGAAAGCCCTATATTTTGCATGTACTTTGGATTTTTAAAATTTTTTAATAACAATTACCGGCCAAGTTATAAGAGAAAAACTACAAAATGGGACAATCGTTCTATTGGCCGCCATTTTGAATAAAAAAATTTTAAATTTTTGTTTTCGATTGGGGATGAGATACTATTTGATAGCCAAGGAAAAAATAAATTTGATCAAATAAAATGATCACCTTATTTTTGAACATCCTGTATAGTTTTCTTTTAAAAACTAAGTTTGTCAATGAAATAATTTATTATAAATCGATTCAGTAGTTTTTTCCCACCGGCTCGGCTGTTACAGGCAGCAGACCTACAGAAAGTTTGAAAAAAATTTTATTGCATTTTTGGAATCAGGGAGACTCAAAACATCCGAGGCTCATGAATTAAATGCTCATCTCACAAAAAACTGATGGTTCATCTATTGTTGTAAAATATAGTATTTTTCTCGATTATAACAACTTTTTCCAGGGCTGGATTAAAGAAAGTTGGGGTCTGAGGTGCTAATTATTTTCGGGCCCCCGTTTTTGTAGTTTTTGCTTACATCTCAAAAACGGTGTATCCTAGGGAAAAAAATTACTCTTAGCAAAATGATTGCTAAGCTTATTGCTTATTGCTTAAATTTATCTTTTTCTATTCCTTATAGTTTTTGAAATACCCGCCCACAAACATCGTCAATGTATGAAAAAAAATGCTTCACGTAAAATAGTAAAGGAAATTTCATGTTAATCTAAAGTAAAATATCCATCGTAATCCAAAATGGACAATAATTGAATAAATCGTCTTGCCTATACTATGTGGAAGACGTAACGACAACAAAAGCGTTCGAAAGTCCAGTTTTTGAGGTTTTTGCTGATATCTCGATAACGGTCGGTCCTCAGGAAAAAATTATTCTTAGCAAAATTAAAGTTTACCAAATTCCCTACAAGATTATCTATTAATTTTTTTCCTATTTATTCAAGTTTTTCGTCCCGCAAAAATCGTTAATGTATGGAAATAGTTATTTGTTTTATAAGGAAACAAAGTGACGTTTTGTGTGACAAGACTGTGTTTGGCTGAAGAGCGAGCGTAAGCGAGCGAGTCTGGCAATACAGGCGAGTCACACAAAACTACTTTGACTCCGTATAAAACATTAAATTTTTTCTGCAAACGTAAAGCGTAAAACTGAAAATTTTGATTTTTGAAAGAGCACCATCTCTTGTCAATTACTTGTAGTTCAATTGTCAAATATTTTTTAAAATTAACTTAAATTTGTAAAAAAAGCTAATTATTAAAAGCAACGAACTAATTATAAAGGAAAATTTAAAAAACATTAAATTGTTTACATTACAAATGCTTAAATAGTATATTATAATACATGTGTATAAGAAAGACTTTATCGCATTAGCGACGAAAATTACAAGCGCGAGCTTGCGAGTGCTTGTAAAGGCGCGTATGCGTTAAAGTCTACTTATACACGAGTATTATACGCTATTTTTTATTATAATTGCAACTAAAACTCCTATAAAAGAGAAAAAATCTGTATTTAAAATTTGAAAATTAAGCGTGCCGATTTTGGATATATTTGTTGCCACAGAGATGCTTTGTGTTTACATTGGAGAACAACAGTCACACAACAGTTAATATTATTGTTGTTACCTAGACGACTTTATAGAGCACTTGTGCTATAAAGACGATTTTATGAACGCTTTTTAGTGTGAAATTGGCAGATTATAATGCAAGTATAATAAAAAAGCATTTTTTACGTTAAAAATAAAAATAATGTGCGGTTAAGATTTTACTTTTCCCTCCTAGACAGACAAAAATTACTTTTCTGACAATTTTTCCTGCCTCGGCGGGAAAGTTAAACTTCACCGTTACCTATTGAGTGACACAAAGGCGACTTTTTCTGACGTTTGAAGAAAAAAAATTTTGCCTCACGTTTTTCTCAAACTTTTGCCTCTAGCACTTCAACCCTTTGTTTTAAGGTAAAAGTCTTTAAAAAAGCAGTAATAGAGCATTAAATTTCCTTTAATATTTTACTTTTTTCGGGCCCTCTACAACAACGGGTCTTGAAGCAGGCGCTTCGTGGATAATCCAGCCCTGACTTTTTCCTTGTCGAAAACGTATCAAACTCCAAAAAATATTTAAACTTTGTGCAAATACTAGCAACAATAAATTACAACGAATTACAGTTATCATAGATAAAATAAAATCAATATTGAAACAAATTTTAATTAATTCCAAAGTGAGCGAGGTTTGTCAAATTGTTTCAAAATTTAAATTTTTAAACTTGTTAAAAGAAAAATATTAAACGCACACGAAATAAATTAAGACCCTGACCCTCCAATAATATTTAATTTAATCTAAAGCGTGACCTTAATAATTCTTACTATGTACAACTTCGACGTTCTCTATTTTATAAGGTCAGTGATTAACTTTTGCCGCTATTGTTTACTTTAAAACTAGTTTAATTTGTTTACTTTTTTAAAATTATATAAACTCACCTATACGAAATCAAAATATTTAATTTTTGTTCACTTAGGAAGTTACAGTTATGTACTTAAATATCCGGTGAATTTAACATCCTGGCACTAGAACGTACAAAGCCAAGCGATTCGGTTCAAATAAAAGTACAAAAACGACCCTCAACGAACATTTATTGTAATTGTTATTAGATGGTACCGAGTTGAACTATCGATAAAATTTACTTATCAATTTTTTTACTTTATATTAATCATTGTTTAACTTATTAGTAACGCAGATAGTTTGAAATTTGATATAAACAATTTAATTTAAAAAAGTAATACCTGTGGCGCCATCTCTTAGAAAGCGATCGGAACTAAACTACAGATTTCTACTTAATTTGTTCAAAATAAATTTCTGAAACCGCTAGCACATTGTAAACATTTTCATAAATATATTTATAATTTTTTTTATAAAACTGGTTTTGACAGTGTGCTTTACGTGACAGTCGCATTATGCGACTTCACGTAAATATTTTGACGTGACGTCATATAAATACAAACGGTTCTATTTTTGTTGATGAAAACACGAGGTCTATAGGTTTTTGATGCGAGCGTGCACCTTGCCTTGTTTTTTAGTGGCACATGTTTAGTATTTAAATGTATTTCTTGGACCTTGGAGGTTTTACAGCTTATACAACACATTCTACAATCCGTAAAAATAATTTTAGCAAATTATGACAGTGTGGTATACCCACATAATGACATATTTTTATAAAAAAATTTATAAATATATTTATGAAAATATTGATAGTCTGCTAGGTACTTCAAATTTTAACTATTTAAAAAAATTAATGTTTATTCTTCAAGGTATGGACTCAAACTGTACCAGGAAGCGATTTTAAAAGGGTTAAAGTTCAAGCAAATCTTTCTAACGTATCCCCGAGTATATTATTCGACGTACTGCACGATCCGGCTTATAGAAAAGAATGGGACATACACATGATACAGTCGACCGATATTGGCTATTTAAATCCTAACAATGATGTAGGATATTATGCAAGTAAGTTATCAAGTTAAATTAATTTATTAATGAGTTGTTAAAAATAAAATTGTAGTATCCTGTCCTGCACCGTTGAAAAATAGAGATTTCGTATTGCAACGTTCTTGGTTGGACACGGGAGAAGAAAAATTTATATTAAACCATTCTGTTAGCCACAAAAATTATCCACCTAAGAAAGGATTCGTTAGGTACACCATTTTCATTTTTATAATTTAAAAAAAAGGACATATGGGGAGAGGGGTGCTAATTATGAAAATAATTTTTACTAAAAACGAAGACTCGCACTTTACTATTAAAATATCGAGACCAAGTCCAAGGAAGTATTTTGAAAGTCCTCTAAAGGCTGCACCACACACACGCAAGCATGGCCTTCCAATTTAGCCTGAATGCTGTCCAGGCGCTCTGGTTTGGCCTATGCAGGCTGCCTGAACACTGTCCAGATGCACGCCGGACTGCACAGGCCAAACCGGACGGCCATGCTTGCGTGTGTGTGGCGCAGCCTTTAGTTCATATGGAGCTTTTGTACACCGTACGCATGGTCCTTTAATAAAAGTGGGTGGCAAATTTTGATAGCAGTAAATGTTCGTTTCTCGAGTAGAAATATCATCAACATTGAATTTTTCTACACATTTCAATTTTTAAACAGAGTACATTTTTAGGGCAACATCACATATGACCGGATACGTTATAAGAACGACGTCGACTGGTTGCCTCTTAGGTTACATAACACAAACTGATCCTAAAGGAAAGCTGCCATCGTGGCTAGTAAATAAAATAACACACACATTTGCTCCTAAATTGGTTAAACAGTTACGCAAAGCTGTCGAAGGATACAACGACTGGAAATCGACACAAAAAAATCCAAACTTAAAGCCGTGGACGTTTCCAGAACAACTTTTAACGACATCAAAGAGAATTAAAGCCGAAGACGTAAGTTAACTTACGTTATCTTGGTTAATAGAACAGTGGAGGAACTTGAAAGTATATAAGGGTTTTCGCCCTTATTGTCATTTTAATGGTATCTATACAAGTCGATATAATTTTCAGGAGGTCAAAAAAGCTATCAAACGATACCAAACTCGACTTTTTATCACATCGACGCTAGGCGTCGCGACGTTCAACTTTTCATTTTCTTATGCATACGTATTGTTTGTTTTGTAGAAAATTACTCAGTTGGCTAAATTCAGATACCAAACGAGAACTTTCTATCTTGTACTTTTCTTGATTTAAACACAACTTATTAGGTTTTATTATGTTACGTTATGTTAATATCTTACTTTATGTTATTTTTTAAGATGAAAAATAACGACTAACATTAGTTTTAATTTAGTGAATTATTATTTATTAAACTTTAGTAACGTAATTTTATTTCCTGATTAACTTACTTTTCTAAAACTTTAAAAACTAAGCTTTAATCGTTATTTTTCATCGTAAAAAATAACATAACATAACATGAAAAGTTGTGTAAATCAAGAAAAGTACAAGATATAAAGTTCTCGTTTGGTGTCCGAATTTAGACACGCCTACTGAGTAATTTATGGAAAAAATGATAGGTTTCCCATAAAATAATGAAAAGTTGAACGTCGCGACGCCTAGCGTCGATGTGATAAAAAGTCGAGTTTGGTATCGTTTAATAGCTTTTTTGACCTCTTGAAAATTTTTCCAGAAATTTGTTTTTCTAAAGTAAGCCTTTTTGAAACTACAGTCGAAAAACAAAATTGCAAATTTTCAGTTTTTCTACGGTATCTCGGAAACCATTTTGAATTTTGAAATTTTCTAAACGGTTGCTTAAAGATCATCAAAATATTCAACTTTTTGCTAATTTAACCAACCTCGTAACTCTTACGATTTCCGAGATCCCAATACCACTTAAAAAAATCACCCTGTATTGTTCTGGTTGTGGGAACTCTTAGTCAAAAACTACCCTTACAAGTTAATTAACACCCCAATTTTGTTTTTAGTGCGTTAAAAGTAACAGGGACTCGCCGAGTTTGTTAACATGTGATTCCGACGAAGACGACTGACGACGACTTTTAGAAGATGAACATGGTGCGTTATTAAATAAATTAATTTTACAACTAACAATAAGTTTTTGAAGACAAGTTTACTAATATTACATGTAGGGTGAATAAAAAAAAACAATTTCTATACGTTAAAACATTTTCACCACCACTGCAGTTTCTGCGAACAAACTGAATCTAGATTCTTAGATTTTATCCGTCCGCAACACTGTGGTTATATCTCTGTCTATTTCTATTTATGTTGCAGAAACCTTAAAATTTATCTTTTATCTGTGATATTTTCTTAAATTTTGAAAAATTATAAGGTTTAACTAGGGTCGCTGTTAGCTTAGATGGCTCACATTGCTGCATTTCCTCGTTATGGGGGCACCCATACGTTGCCTACCTATAGTTGCGACGACCTTAGGTTTAAACTTAGATTAGACTAATAATGGTTCTAATTAAATTAATATTTTAAGTGCACTTTGTTACTAATTAAATAAATTTACGATGCGAGTTATGATAATCTTGCTTAACTTAAGTACCTACGAAGAAAAATGGAAAATTTTAGATCTAGTTTTTTTAACGTCTCAGTATTAATGTAAATAGAAAAGTAAATATTTATTAGCATATTATCATCATCTAATAAGTAATGAACTACAAAATGCTACGTATTAGGAAATTTAAACAATTTGTAGTAGGTATTTGAGACTTATTGAAATAAAAATTTTAAATACAATTTATTCCAGTTGTTTTTTTCAAAAGAAGTCCCCATTTCTACAAGTGCTCCCTCCACGTCAAATTGATTTAGATTTTTCGTCAATAAATGTTTGTTTTTAAAATGTTCGAAGATACGGATTAAAAAAAAATCACGAGAAATTTATAAGTGTGTGAGGGGTCAACTCCAGTTCGCTCCGAAAATATTGATAAAAAGTTGTTTTCATCAATTGATTCATAATAAACAAAAGTGCACATGTGTGTAAGGGTAAGGTGATGGATTAATTATAACTACACGGAATTAATGGGTCATACAATTGCCCTTAAAATAAATCAAAAAAATTACAATGTGACAAAACGGTAACTAACTCGTAATCCCTCTATTTTTATTATTATATGTGGTATATTGTTGATGGGTCAAAATAAGGGTAACTTTTTGAATCTTTTTTAAAAGTTTAGTGCATTTATCAATAATTTCAAAAATAACGACGTCAAGTCTTGTATCAACGCAGTGGTCCCCAAACCAATTCTCGCGGACCTCAGAGCAACTATAATAGTTCAGTCGGCGATAGCTTTTCGATGGGAATTTTGTTATAAATGGAAAACTAAAGTAGTCAGATATTTTTATTTCACTTTAATAGTGTTAAAGAAGATCTTGGAAACGTCGGCTGTAAAATTCAAATATGTATAATAAATTGTCAATAACGTATACCAAACGTTATAGCGCATCCCCACCCAAAAACTATCGCCGATTGAACTATATCAATTTTTTTGCGCAAATTCGCCGGTGCATTACCGCCTAGAAATTTGTTTTTGCTATAAATAAAATGTAAATAGAGTACAAATAGAGAAGACGTATTTGTTTGAAAATAATTCTTTGTTTATGAATAATTTGAAACAGCCATAAAATTCTCAATTTGTTTATTCTGGATAGGTAAGAAATCAGTTCTATATGCGTATTATTAAGGATGTTCAACTATAAATAAAGCGTTATTCTGAAGACTTTTACTGTAAAACGAAGGGCTGAGGTGCTAGACGCACAAGTTTGACAATAAACGTGAGGCAAAATTTTTGTTTCATACATTAACGATATTTGCAGGCTAATATCTCGAAAACTATGAGGAATAGAGAAAAAATAAATAAAAACAATCTTGTAGCAAATTTGATAAGCTATCATTTTCCTAAGAATAACTTTTTCCCTAGGATCCACCGTTTTCGAGATATAAGCGAAAACCTCTAAAACTGGACCTTTCCACCCTCCTCTCTCTCACTCTTAACCATGTAGCTAAGACCGTGGACTTTTAGTATTTTTATTTTTTACCTTTTTTTCCTGAAAAATTCGTTGATCCAGCCCTGCTCGGGACACTATATTTTCAAAATATATAATTTAAAAAACAAAAGTTTTCACATCTCTACAGGGTGCCACCTTTCAAAGTGGGACATAGAGATACAATATTGAAAATAATTTATTTTCAGTTAGTAGAGTGAACAAATTATTAGAATTTGACATGTCATTGCTGTTAATCTTTTTCAAATTATTGAAATATTTAAATAATTTTTTCATAAGTCAAATACTATTTAACGAGCATAATTCCATAATTACACAAGGATCAAATTTAAAACACGAGCCGAAGGCGGTGAGTGTTGTAGTCATCCGACTGTAATTTAGCCATTATATGTGTGCCAAATACACTATTTTATTTACAACTAGTTTTTAATCAATCTTGCATCAAGCGAGTACCTAATTATTTGAGATTATTTGACAACTGTTGTAAATAAAAGCCTTAGAACATAAAACATCCGGACGGTTAGCAACCGTTGTCTATAAGAGAAAATGCGACAGAAATGATATTTTAGAAGTTCATGGATGACTCATTCATTCTGTCGAGTTTACATTATCATTAGCTGTCATGACCTTTCCTTATAAGTGGGAGTATAAGCAGGAGAAATTGCCCTAAAATCGTTATATTTATTGGTCCATTGACATGAAAAAAATCAAAAAAGGTACCTAAAATACTTGAAAACCTAAAGAACCAAAAATAGTTATTTTACCTAGAATTCGGACCTTAAAGATCTCCTATAGAAAAACAATTACTTCCCTAAAAAGACAACCTCTTAGGTGTCTTAAGATATGTCGATGAAAGAAAAATATTCAGAGGGTGAGAATTAAAATTCGAAATTGTATAAATAAGAACGACCTTAATATACAGTGTGTTCAGGGATTGAGTTCATAACAGAGAACATTTTTCAGTTTTCCGGTCAATTTCTCCAATAGAAATTGTTGCTTATACTCCCACTTATAAGGATGGATCATGACAGCCAATGATAATGCAAACTTGACGGAATGAATGAGTCATCCATGGTTTTCGAAAAAGTCATTTCAGTCGCATTTTCTCTTAAACCTGCGCCACACACTCAGGCTTGCCTATCGGTTTGGCCATTTCAGATACAGGCGCCCTGCGCAGGCCAAACCGGAGCGTCTGGACATCGTTCAGGCAGCGTGCATAAGCCAAACCGGAATGTAAGCCTGTGTGTGTGGCGCGGCCTTACTAAGCAACGGTTGCTAACCCTCCTTCCGGACGTTTTCTGTTCTAAGATCACAATTTATTAATAGATAGTAGTGCAACTTATTTCAAAGGAGCAATCTCTGATGTTTTATCTGTTCGCAAGTAAATGATTGTTATACAATGCAAGGAAATTTTGGCTTGTTTTAAAGTACTTTTTAATACTTTGGTTAAACAGGGATTTAATATAAAAATTTAATCTTTTATATTGTCTCTTATAATGAGCTGTATACGCAACGATTTTATTTGGCTCGTTTCGTTAATTATTTGTTAATGTTTTATTTTTACAAGGATTTTAATATAAAACTATTAATTGTCGTTGTTATCGACAATTTTAATCTATATTAATCTATTTATTGTGTTATTTTGTAATCTGAACAATCGGAATTTGCTCCTCGTTTTCGACAAATGAAGATCTCTATTTATCTAAAGTGACAAAGTGTATTGCTCTATTAATTGCACGATCGATTATGGATGCAGAAGATCTCCATTAAAATAAAATAAAACAGCTAAGAACTATGAGTTATTGGACAGTTTTGAATTCAATACTAGCTCCACAGCTAATCTACGGATGAAAATAGAAGCAACCCCTCTTGCAAATTTTCATTCATTAAGACATTAAGGTCCATTTGCACCGGTTTCCCTTAACTACTAACTACAACATAAATATATTCTCCAGTAGACTTGTTAACGGGCGTATCCTAACGACTAGTTTAACTACAACTTAAATTTAACTGGAACTGGTGCAAACTGCCCTAAGGGTCGATATTATAAAGCCTAGTTGAAATTATAAATAAACGTCAATTTCACTATTTTATCCAATTATGTCAAACTAAAATGACAGCTAACCTAGGCTTTATTATACTGGCCCTAAGGGTCAACCGAAGGTTGGTCAACCTTCGGTTAAAATTACAAGTAAACGTCAATTTCACTATTTTGTCCAATTATGTCAAACTAAAATGATTAATAATGATAATTTCAACCGAAGGTTGAGTTAAGTGGCCCTTAGGGCCAGTATTATAAAGTCTAGGTTAGCTGTCAGTTTAGTTTGACATAATTCGACAAAATAGTGAAATTGGCGTTGACTTATAACTTCAACCGAAAGTTGAATCAACCTTCGGTTAACTGGCCCTTTGGGCCAGTATAATAAATCCTAGGTTAGCTGTCATTTTAGTTTGACATAATTCGACAAAATAGTGAAATTGGCGTTGACATAACTTCAACCGAAAGTTGAATCGACCTTCGGTTAACTGGCCCTTAGGGCCACTATAATAAATCCTAGGTTAGCTGTCATTTTAGTTTGATATGATTTGACAAAATAGTGAAATTTACGTTGACTTATAACTTCAACCGAAAGTTGAATCAACCTACGGTTAACTGGCCCTTTGGGCCAGTATAATAAATCCTAGGTTAGTTGTCATTTTAGTTTGACATAATTTGACAAAATAGTGAAATTGACGTTTGCTTATACATAGTTTCAATCAACTTTCGATTAACTGGCCCGTGGGGCCAGTATAATAAATCCTAGGTTAGCTGTCATTTTAGTTTGACATAATTTAATTAAATTGACGTTTACTTATAGTTTCAATCAACTTTCGGTTAACTGGCCCTTAGGGCCAGTATTATAAAGTCTAGGTTAGCTGTCAGTTTAGTTTGCCATAATTGGACAAAATAGTGAAATTAACGTTGACTTATAACTTCAACCGAAAGTTGAATCAACCTTCGGTTAACTGGCCCTTTGGGCCAGTATAATAAATCCTGGTTAGCTGTCATTTTAGTTTGACATAATTTGACAAAATAGTGAAATTGGCGTTGACTTATAACTTCAACCGAAAGTTGAATCAACCTTCGGTTAACTGGCCCTTTGGGCCAGTATAATAAATCCTAGGTTAGCTGTCAGTTTAGTTTGACATAATTCGACAAAATAGTGAAATTGGCGTTGACTTATAACTTCAACCGAAAGTTGAATCGACCTTCGGTTAACTGGCCCTTAGGGCCACTATAATAAATCCTAGGTTAGCTGTCATTTTAGTTTGACATGATTTGACAAAATAGTGAAATTTACGTTGACTTATAATTTCAATCAACTTTCGGTTAACTGGCCCTTAGGGCCAGTATTATACAGTCTAGGTTAGCTGTCAGTTTAGTTTGATATAATTGGACAAAATAGTGAAATTAACGTTGACTTATAACTTCAACCGAAAGTTGAATCAACCTTCGGTTAACTGGCCCTTTGGGCCAGTATAATAAATCCTAGGTTAGTTGTCATTTTAGTTTGACATAATTTGACAAAATAGTGAAAATGACGTTTACTTATACATAGTTTCAATCAACTTTCGATTAACTGGCCCTTGGGGCCAATATAAGAAATCCTAGGTTAGCTGTCATTTTAGTTTGACATAATTTAATTAAATTGACGTTTACTTATAGTTCCAATCAACTTTCGGTTAACTGGCCCTTCAGTATTATAAAGTCTAGGTTAGTTGTCAGTTTAGTTTGACATAATTAGACAAAATATTGAAATTAACGTTGACTTATAACTTCAACCGAAAGTTGAATCAACCTTCGGTTAACTGGCCCTTAGGGCCAGTATTATAAAGTCTAGGTTAGCTGTCAGTTTAGTTTGACATAATTGGACAAAATAGTGAAATTAACGTTGACTTATAACTTCAACCGAAAGTTGAATCAACCTTCGGTTAACTGGCTCTTAGGGCCAGTATAATAAATCCTAGGTTAGCTGTCATTTTAGTTTCACATAATTTGACCTCGAATTTGACCAAATAGTGAAATTGACGTTGACTTATAATTTCAATCAACTTTCGGTTAACTGGCCGTTAGGGCCAGTATTGTAAAGTCTAGGTTAGCTGTCAGTTCAGTTTGACATAATTGGACAAAATAGTGAAATTAACGTTGACTTATAACTTCAACCGAAAGTTGAATCAAACTTCGATTAACTGGCCCTTAGGGCCAGTATAATAAATCCTAGGTTAGCTGTCATTTTAGTTTGACATAATTTAATTAAATTGACGTTTACTTATAGTTTCAATCAACTTTCGGTTAACTGGCCCTTAGGGCCAGTATTATAAAGTCTAGGTTAGTTGTCAGTTTAGTTTGACATAATTAGACAAAATAGTGAAATTAACGTTGACTTATAACTTCAACCGAAAGTTGAATCAACCTTCGGTTAACTGGCCCTTAGGGCCAGTATTATAAAGTCTAGGTTAGCTGTCAGTTTAGTTTGACATAATTGGACAAAATAGTGAAATTAACGTTGACTTATAACTTCAACCGAAAGTTGAATCAACCTTCGGTTAACTGGCTCTTAGGGCCAGTATAATAAATCCTAGGTTAGCTGTCATTTTAGTTTCACATAATTTGACAAAATAGTGAAATTGACGTTGACTTATAATTTCAATCAACTTTCGGTTAACTGGCCGTTAGGGCCAGTATTGTAATGTCTAGGTTAGCTGTCAGTTTAGTTTGACATAATTTGACAAAATAGTGAAATTAACACTGACTTATAACTTCAACCGAAAGTTGAATCAACCTTCGGTTAACTGGCCCTTAGGGCCAGTATAATAAATCCTAGGTTAGCTGTCATTTTGGTTTGACATAATTTGACAAAATAGTGAAATTGACGTTTACTTACAATTTCAATCAACTTTCGGTTAACCGGCCCTTAGGGCCAGTATTATAAAGTCTAGGTTAGCTGTCAGTTTAGTTTGACATAATTGGACAAAATAGTGAAATTAACGTTGACTTATAACCTCAACCGAAAAGTTGAATCAACCTTCGGTTAACTGGCCCTTAGGGCCGATATAATAAATCCTAGGTTAGCTGTCATTTTAGTTTGACATAATTTGACAAAATAGTGAAATTGACGTTGACTTACAATTTCAATCAACTTTCGGTTAACTGGCCCTTAGGGTCAGTATAATAAATCCTAGGTTAGCTGTCATTTTAGTTTGACATAATTGGACAAAATAACGAAATTAACGTTTATTTATAATTTCAACTGAAGGTAGAGTCAACCTTCGGTTAACTGGTACTTAGGGCCAGTATTATAAAGCTTGGGTTAGCTGCCATTTTAGTTTATAAGGTTGAGTCAACCTTCGGTTAACAAGGCTTTACTTGGCCCTAAGTCTCATTTAGTTCGGTTGACGCAGGTAAAACTGGAGTGAAGTTGAAGTGTGGATGTCATGGCCTTCCACAGACTATTCCTGAAAGAAACCCAAAAAATGGAAACTAAATTCTTTTCTAAATCTAAATCAAAGCATACCAACGTCCTCTATTTGTCTAATCTTGATCATCAAGTTCGTTTTTTCCGTATTGACCGAAACAATGACGAGACATTTTTATTTGTACCTTATCGTGCATTTTGTTGCATCACTTCGACAACACTTTAAATAGAACTCTCGAGCTCAATAATAATCCACAACTATAAAATCGAATTCGTGTTTATTATTAATTGAAACATTGAAAGAAGGGGATGTTAGTTCCTTTTTTGTCATATAGTATAAATAGATATTAGGCAATGTTGTATTAACTAATTATCGAATACCAATAATTAATTAACTAATGAGTATTCTAACGTTATGCGAAAAAAAACTACTAAAAGCACTCGAAAAGTGATAAGATATGTATAACTTTTAACGTAGGTATCCATTATCTTTAAAAAAGAAGATTAAATACTTAATCCAGTAATAAAAAAAATCCATTATAAATTACCATTACCCCATCACACTCATCGGGTATAGAGCAAAAAGCAAAATTTCGACTAGTGAATTACAAAAGGTGCTAATTAAATGATTAAACTATAACTAACTTAAATTGGTGTACAATAGTTAATAACATAATCTGGATTCAAGGATTTATAATTTAGTGAACAAAACAAGAAGAAAATTTGACAATGTAAATTATTTAAATAAACATAATTTAATACCAAAAAGTAAAAAATTAAACTCCATTTAGTATGTTTTTCAATTTTGTGTTGTGAAAAAGTAAATCCAAAAAGAGAAAAAATGGAAGAGGAACTTTTGACCGATTCGGCCGGACAAATTCAAATTGTTAAAATGAAATCGAAAGTGCCTAAAGACATTAAAGACGTTAAAGAGAAAAGGGTGCTAATACCAATAATACCTATAAAAGTTGTGCCTAAAAAGCACGTAATGTCCTTAATGGACACACTTTTGACTTTATTTATCGTTACTCCTTTAATTGTCGGAGCTTGGCAAGGCACGTGGGATTTGATGACTGTTTACAAAAACGTTTTTCCACCTTGGGAAAGTTTTTTGTTAGGTAGCGCTTTTCACCTTAGTTTTGCCATCGGAAGGGAAGGCTTACAAAATTTAATACAATTTAAAGAGAAAACTTGGTACAACATCGTTTTGGCCTTTTTCTTAAGAAGATTATATACGTATTTATTTACCGTAGCATGTATTATGAATTGGAGGGGTGGTTGGATTATTTACGACGAATGGTTTAATTGTGCAGATTACAAAAATGTGTCTCAAACTTCACGACAACTCATTATAATATCCACCATTTTTATTACGGGGTGTTTGGTACTTTTAAGATCGTTGAGAAGCATTTCGAGTGCTCCGTTCGTTATTGGATTGGACACCAAGACGACCGCTTTCGATTTTCCCACGAGATTTAACAAAAAGGTAAGAAGAAAACTTTTTTATATTTTTTATAAAAATAAGGGTCGATTTACAGCGTCAATACTCTATAAATTCAACTTAGATTCCTGTGCTTTTGGGTTGATTCAATACTAAAAATTCAGTATAAAAATTAGCACGTGTAATAAAGCTTTTAGTTTAGAAGAGGATGCGCTATTATAGTCCGGAACTTATGAAAGGAATAAGGCGGAGCCAATATCTTGCGTAGTACAAATGGAGGGAGCAAGTGCTCTCTCTCTCTCTGTATTTCTAAAATTGATGCGACCAAATGTTACCTGACACATTTTCGTTATAGCGCATTGGCTTCTCCCTATTCTTCTTATAAGTTGCGAACTTTACCTATACGTGATGGCCATTCTGTACCGTTTACTCGTCAGTTACTACTAAACTACGACAGCCATCGAGATGCGACTTGGGCAAACTATTGTAAATAGATCATTCTGAGATGTCACCTAGGCATATCCCGATATTTCGATCTTATTTTGAAATATTAGCAAAATACACTCTCATTAGTCCAGGGGGTCAAGCTGTGCTTGTGATATTTGAAAAAAGCACACTTTAAGATCTGCTATAGAAAAAAAAATTTACGCCTCTAAAAACACAACCAATTCTAGGTATCTCAGGGTATATTTCAACCCCTGTGAGTCACGGATTCCCATCATTTAATTTGTCTAAGATTTAGCAGGGACTTATTTATAAACATAAGGCAACTATTCAGAAGGTTAGGCAATTCAAATTCCAAATTGTATAAATAAGGACCAACCTAATGACCATATTTTGAAATCCTCCTCCGTAAAGCCCACTATGCACGTTCAGTCCGCCGTCCCATTACTGCCGGTGAGGCTATAGCACACACAAAGGCTTACCTTCCGGTCGACCTGCACAAGCCAAACCGGAGCCTGAACGATGTCCAAACGCTCCGGTTTGGTCTGTGCAGGTGGCCTGAAGGCAAGCCTGTGTGCTTGTGGCGCAGGCTTTAGAGATGTATCCAACATAAAAGTTTTAAAATGGCATTTAAGTGAATATGTAAAACAAGAGTACTAATCCGGATTTCAAAAACCTATTATACTTATGCCCGGTTACATAAATGAGAACTATATTGTCACACATACAAAAGTATGTGCTATTTAATAATGAGGTAATAGGAAATAGAAAACAAACATTGCAATAACTAGAACAGTAGTTTGAGCTATTGCAATATTACAACAAGGAAAGGAATGCGAGGTATTGGCAAGACAGTATTTACAACAGTTCTAATTGGGTAATTACAGGTCATCGAAGATATTTTCAAAATTAGCAGTTTTGCTAAGAAAAAATGTAATTTTGACCCTGTTCCCGCACGCCCCTGACTTTGAAAAATCTCTCCCATAATAATTGCTATCCCCAGCCTTTTCTCAAAACATTTTTTTTTCACTCTTCTATAAGACCGTGTAGCGTCAAGAGTTGAAGGGTGCCCACGGTTTTGAATCTTTTCACTTAAACATAAGTCATAAGGGCTCAACAAATAAAAAAATTGCGAAAATCGAAGAGGGTGTTTTTGTACACTTCGACTTGCAATTTGACACTGGAACAGTTTGACCAAAAAGGCTTTAATTCAAAGAAGCGACGCATAAAATAAATAGTACGTTCCTTTAGCTTTAAATAGGCGTATTTTGCAGAAATATATCTCTTTTAGATCGCGAGTTATAAATTATTGAAGTATTCATGTTTTCAAAATAGTTCAAAAATTAATTTGACCGTCGATAGGTCAAAAATAATTTTTTCGCAAAACCACTTTGTACACTTAATTTTGAGCAAATTTCCAACCGACACACCAAGTTTCGTCAAAATCAGAACACTACAGGTAGACGGTCAGGTGGGATTGAGAGGGTGAGGAACCCTAGTTAACGACTGATCGTAAGCTATACGCGAATTTAACTCATAATTACGTGTAAAATGAGTAAGAGATTATTATTTTAATAAACATGTATTTTATTGGAACTCTTAGCGAACCCCCAATTATCCTCGTACAGCCTGAGGGTACCTCAGGAGCCACGAACCCAGTCGTGACAATATTTTAATCTGAGAATTGAATTTATAATCTTTTGATAAGGCAACGTTAATCAATGTAATGTCAAAGTTTGACGTGTTTAAATAAATATTAAAATTTGAGGTTAAGTTCTTTTGGTGTTGAATTGTGAAAACAGTTTTCTAGCGAATCTATTTTGTTAAACTTTGACATTTTTATTTATTTATTGTGTAATCATATCAAAAAATTCTAATTCTAATTCTCGGATTAAAATATAATTCTCTTTTATGCAGCCGGGTATAATAGACTAGGCGCAAAAGTTAAAGTATTTTATGCAAGCGGCATTTCATATAACATTTTGGTAACCGATGTTTTCCCAGTATTTCAACCCTGCTGAATACGAAAATTGCGGTTATCAAAGCGAAATCTTAACCGGAAGCGTGATATTCAAGATGACACCCAAGATGTCAGCTTTGTTATTTTTGATGGAATCATTATGAACAATTAAGACAAATATTTTTATTGGTTCGGATAGATAATTTTATACCCTACAATTTTTATTAGAAGTAAAATTATCTTCAGATCACTCCTAAAAGAGCTAGAGTCGATAAAAGCACCAGTGTTGTATAAACCGTCTTAATACATAAAGCAGTATATGGAAGCATCTTGGTGAGTTCAGCGAGGTAGCTTTCCCAGTATCCAGCTGGGATGTATCTGTTAAAACATGATCAGAGCAAATCAAGTCCATAAAAGTCGATCATAAAGAGGATATTGCGTCTTCTGTTTTGACAACACACGGTGCTTCTCCCGACTCTCTAGACCCTTAAAGAGTGATTTTACTGTAATTTTTTGTAGACCATAAAATTATCTATCCGAGCTAACAAAAATATTAGTCTTAATTGCCATAATAATTAATCCATCAAAATAAATAAAAAGAGCAAACATGTAGATTACGACGATTTTTACGCACACGATGTCTTTAGCTGGCTTTCGCTCCTTAATAAGAAATCTTACGGTACTTTTACATTTAATAATAATTGTAGAGAACCTTGTATATCTAATTCAATCAAAACAGTTGTCCAAGTTTCAATAATAATTCTTCCATCCAAATAAATCTTAATTAATAAAGCAGACAACCTAGTCGCCATCTTGAATATCGCGCTTCCGGTTTAAATTTCACTGTGGGTAACCGCAATTTTTGGATTCAGGGGGGTCGAAATATTGGGAAAACATCGATTACCAAAATGTTATATGAAATTCCTCTAGCATTTCGATACTGGGATTTTGTTCCAATTTCACGGTGCTTCTTCCCACTGTAGCTCCTTAAGGAGTGATCTGAAGATAGTTATACCTCTAATAAAAATTGTAGAGTATAAAATTATCTATCCGAACCAATAACAATATTTGTCTTAATTGTCAATAATGATTCCATTAAAAATAACAAAGCTGACATCTTGGGTGTCATCTTGAATATCACGCTTCCGGTTAAGATTTCGCTTTGATAACCGCAATTTTCGTATTCAGCAGGGTTGAAATACTGGGAAAACATCGGTTACCAAAATGTTATATGAAATGCCGCTTGTATGGTTAAGGATACGTTTTTTCCGATAACAGTCCTAGTCTATAAGAGTCTAAAGTTGATAATTTTGGAGCTACAGATATTTTAAAAATTGTATTTTTAAACTTTAAGCAGCGTATATTCCATACCTTCTGGATACCCAGCATAATATTAATTTGTAGGGCGAAAGATTTATTTTAAAAGGTATTGATTGCTAAGTTGGTATTCACCATGACTACTACATTCAACATTATAATTCTAATGGTTCATCGATTTAAACTCACCCTGTATATTTTACTCTTACAAATTAGTAATAAACGCATATTAGCTATACTCTTAACTATTCGCCATTTTGAAGCGGCCATTTTGAATTTGTGAATCGCAACTGAAGAAGACTCGTCAATGTTTTTGGGAAAATGAATAAGATTTATCAAAGTTAACCGAAAAGCCTCTTATAAAGAGAAATTGTTTGTTCTTAATGTAATTTTAATAAAATTAAAATGTTCAAAGCGTAACAAGCAACACAAACAAAGTACACACAACTCTCTATGATAATTCGTATCGTTTAAAAAAATTAAAAATATAACGAGCGTTTTCCTATTTCCTCGGTGAAAATTACAATTTACTTCAAGATTGTAAAAAAACAATGAAATTTAAATTTCACGAGCATCAAGTTCAAGTTTATCCAATTCAAGTCTTTTAAATCGTAATAATTAATTAAAATTACAATTGTAAAATTGAGCGCACGACAAAAATAATAATCGCATGCTTTCATCCTTATTAAAAAAAATTTACAACGCCATATTGCTTTTACCATAGAGAGCAATTTTATGCTTCTTAAACAAATGTAACGAAACTACGGCTAATTAACTTAATAAGAAAAATTTTTTATACAGCGCGTTTTTATTTTACGAAAACGCCTCAAGTAACTTGAGAAAAAACAAAATTTTCACCAAGTTGGAAAATTTTAAATAACGGATGCTGGAAGTTGAAAAAGTGGTGCTAAATTGAGCTTTTTCGAAAAGTAATTTTTGGCGATTAGTTGAAAAAAGACACCCTGTATAAAATTTAATGGTCTAGGTGCTTAGAGAAACACTTTCATCCTTAAACAATTGACATTTTTAAAGGTGTCGAGTTTGAAATCGTACGTATGTGAGCATTATGAAGGATCAAAAAAAATTTCAAAAGTTCAGTTTACAAAAACAAGAAGCAATCAAAAGGAAATATTTATTAATTAAATTAGCGATATTGGGTACTGCTATTACTTTACTTTTATTAACGGTAAGCAATTTTAAAATTATCGCACTATTACTAATAGACGCGCAAATTGATAAAGTTGTGACGGCTCAAATTTTTCAGATTTCCTACATCACGTTTTATACGATAAAAAAAAGTAAAAAACCAAACAACAAAAGCGAAATTTTCGAAAAACGGGTAATGGATAGTGGTTCCCCTCGTCCATTTTTAAACGACTTACGAGGCGAAGCACCTACGGGTTTTTCGTCAGATGTATCCACGACAACGGAAGAAAATTTTGAACCTGAACCGGCACCACCACAAGTCGACGTTCAAACTCAACTTCCATCACAACCGCACAGCATCCAAGACATCATACAATACATCGCAGAAAACGCACACAGACACAAAGAATTACCTTACCAACAATACGATTCTCCACAATTACCGCTCGTTACTCCTAAAAGCATGTTTAAACTTTACGGAACAGTTCAAGGTAACACAATCACGCAACACTCATCGACACCGGTACGTTTTCCTCAAGATAAATTTTTCCCTTACAAACCACACGAACTAAGCGACATAAATCTTATGGCACCCAACAGTTTTCGTTTTGCACCCAACTCCATGTTTGGAATGCCGAAAATAAAAAAATTTCAAGAAACGGAACACGTAATGGGTACGAACAAACCGATAAGTTTGACTTTGAACGTTTATCCGTCCAACTTAAGCGAAGGTAGGCCCAGATTTCAAGGTCCCGGTTTAACGCCGCGTTATAGGTATCGCACAAAAGGTTCGTCCAGAGGGCCAAAATTTAGAAGTAAAGCTCCCGAAAAGATGGTCTTGCACTTAAATATTTATCCAGGAATGAATGCCGGAGTTATTCACAAGAATCAAGAAGTGAACGTAGTTTAATCTTTTATTTTTGTAATATTTATTTTGTATCTATAATAGAAATTTTTTGTATAAAATCTATTAATTTGGTCAAGTTTTGTAAAAATTGTAAGTGCGTGGCCATGTCGACGCACAGCATCTCGTACTGACCTAGCTCCGCACCAAAAAAAAAGTTTGCCTGAAGTTTGTTCTACTTTCTTTTTTTTTTAACTGCTGAAATTTTCAAGAGTTTACAGTCAACAAAAAAATATCCCCATCCCCATCAAGGGACAGCGCCATCAAAACGCCCATTTAGAGATAACCAACTATTGCAATACAGATCCCTCATGGCGAGCGGTAGGAATTAGTTAACGCAGATTTGGGTACGCCTCTTTAATAATTTAAATACGTTTCTACTGCGTTGGTGACGATAAATACCAATTTAGTGATCTGCGCATCCCCACCACTCGCCAGCATAAATCTGTCTTGCAGTATTATCGTACAATCGTTGCTTGTGAACCAATCACAAAACTGTTATGCAAGCGGTCGGCATTGGTCATTCTTAAAAGAAATTTGTGAGTGAGTCTAAGCTTATCTCCCCATCCCTGAGAAAAAAACCTGTGCAAGATGTAATATTTTATCAGCTATGGATAGTTTACTAAGAGTAAACTCCACGGTCTACTTCTGATGGTAAAGGGCAAAGGCAAGCAAAGAGGCAGGGTTCTCAAAAGGACATCGGGTGACCGTGGTGTCGTTACTCACCAACAGCTGGCCTCACAGCTGCCCTGCGGCTATAAATTTTCATATTATGAGTTAATACGGTGACCCAGGCCTCCTATGCTCCCCCTCCTAAAAATACGTCACCCACACTAGGGCGAAAATTTATGAGCTGTAACAATGTTTTTTATGAGATTTGTATTACAAACAAAAGCGACGTTAACACTTAACTGGAGTATCCTTTTACGAACTGACACAGAAGAATATATGGCAACCACATCCGGGGGCTTTACGTGCCTTTCGAAGTACGAAATTTATTTTAAAGTAACAACAGGCACAAACGGGCAAATTTAGCGTTACTATTGGAATAAAAAAAGACAATCACCTTAACTCCCCGTAAGCATCACAAAACACTAGAAATAGTACCTCCAAAGAACACTTACAACTACAGGCACTCCATAGACTTCTTACATCCACACAAGTTAGAAACTTTTAAATTTATAATCCAACACGGAATTAACATCTCCTTATCACTGAACGATCTCAAAAACCAAGAATTGTTGTAGAAATTTATCAATTATGTAGATTAGCAGTCAGAAATCTTATTGGCGAGGGGCTCCCCATGTGTCAATCTGTCGCGTACCTAATTACTTAATTTATGGATTAATCTTTATAGTTACAATGTTACTTTTTATATCGGTAGAGGCCGAAGGCCGAGTTGTGTCTGGCTCACTGACGGACGACGCTGAAGAGCGAGTTGAGGGGCCAGGCCAAAGGCCGAGGTATATCTGGAAGCCCTTATGTATTTGGACCACTGATAGGTGATATCTAAGCCAAACGGTGAGATGTGTTTGGTGCACTGACGGAAAACGCTGAAAACAGACATAACGGACATGAAGGTGGAGGTGCATTTGGCACACCGACAGCGAGGCCGAAAGCCGATATGTATTTGGCACACTGATAGCGAAGCCATAAGGTCAGGTGTGTTAGGTGCATTGACGGAAAACACTGAAAACCGACATGACGGACAAGGCCGAAAGCCGAGGTGTGTTGGGCACACCGACAGGGAGGCTGAAAGCCGATATGTACTTGGCTCACTGATAGCGAAGTCAAAAGGTGAGGTGTGTTTGGTGCACTCTACCTGATATCGGTAGAGGCCGAAGGCAAACTTGTGTCCGGCTAACCGGAGGACGACGTTGAAGGCCGAGATGACGGGCAAAGCCAAAGGCCGAGGTGTATTTGGCACACCGACAGCAAGACTGAAAGCCGATATGTATTTGGTCCGCTGATAGCAAAGCCAAAAGATGAGGTGTGTTTGGTGCACTTTACCAGATATCGGTAGAGGCCGAAGGCCGGGTTGTGTCTGGCTCACTGGTGGACGTCGCTGAATACCGAGAAAACGGGCAAGGTTAAAGACCGAGGTGTATTTGGCATACCGACAGCGAGGTTGGAAGCCGATAGGTATTTCGCCCACTAATAGCGAAGCCAATGGGTGAGGTGGTTTTGGTGCACTGACGGACGACGCTGAAGACCAAGATGACGGGCAAGGCCTTGCGCGGGGGTGTATTTAACACCCTGACAGCGAAGTGTATTTTGGACCCTCACAGCGAGATGTGTTTGGCACCCTTAAGGTACATTGAACATAAGCCGAAGGTCGAGCAGCTGTATTCATGCGTTATTCTGTCAAGTTAACGTCTTCATACTAGAAAACTCATAAATAGTATGTGAGTTTCCCAATGGTAAAGTAACTGTTTTTTACTTAAGTAGATATCGGCCTGGAATGCCTCTCAAGTGCGACCATTCCGAGTCCTAAAGCCAGTGCCTAACGCAGCCAACCGGATTTTCTTGTTTAGGTGTAATCAAATAACATAACTCCAAGAGAAAAAAAAAAGCTTTTTATATTAGTGTCCCGGTTCTTGTTGAATATTTTCCCAATTTCGTATGGAACCTAGTCTTTCTGATATTTTATAAACGTTAAAAAATTCCAAAAAACAATAAAATTACAAATATTTTAATCATTTGTTGAACTAATTTATGGACTCGCGAAATTATACAAACATAGAGTGATAAAGAAAATGACCACCTATTAAAACAATAGTCGGTACCAAAAACAAGAAACAATTAATCACTCAATTATTTCCAATACTAATCGTAAATAGCAAACCTATTCAAAGAGCATTTGCTTGAGTAACAATAAAGAAATAATGCAATTTAAGTCATCACGTGGTGCCCGAGTCCCCTCCAAATCATCAAGGAGAGGGTGTCCAGAGATTTCGTTAATGTATTGTTACGATGATTTAGTGCAGTGCAACTTTAAACAAACACTGACCATATCATTATTTCAAAATACACCTTCACAAAAAAACTCAATTAGAAAATGAGCCACATTGACATACTTTATACGACACGCTGACAGACGATGTGAATGAGATTTTCGTATTTGGGAGAAATGAAAACGGTTTGATTGGAAAAATGCGTGGAAGTATTGTAGGCTTGCCAGGGCTTTCCCTAAAGGGAGAAAATCCGACACATTATATGTTACTTGTGATTTTAGACAGTTTGTTAGCAATTTTCTTAATAGCGCCGCTCGTAATTAGTTATTGGAGGAGTATCTGGGAGTTGGTGGAAATTTACGTTTATCCTCAAGATGCTTTTATTAGTGCAATTATTTCGACTGCTATTGGTTATTTCGGACATCTTTTGTGTATACTAGTTCAGAAATTTCTTACAAATAAATTTCATCCGGACAATAATAGAATTTTATATTACGTGTTTTCGCGTTTGTATACAGTGTGTTTTACTTTTATATGTGTTAATAGTTGGCGTGGTCCGTGGATGTTATTAAACTTGTTTACGGGAGAAAAATTGTACGCTATATTTATTACTACTTTAATTGGAATTGTCGCTTTAATGTTATTGAAAGCGTTGAGAAATATTTCGGCAGTACCTTTTTCTATCGTCACCGATCACGCTAAAGGATATTTTGAAGTTGTTACCATGTTTAGGGTATCGGTGAGTAATAATGTATCTAATAAAATAATCATTGAAATGACTGAAAATCAAAATACCGCACTTATAATAGTCCAGTCGCTTAGCATTTATTGGCGGAAAAATTGCCAAAGGGTTGAATTTTAAATGTGAAAAGTCATCATAAATTCAACTATGGTTGCCAAAAATTAAGAAAATGATATTATTTAAATTTAAAACTATTAATAGAACACACGTGCTAAAATTCGGCCCTCTGTCAATATTTCCGATAATGGGTTCTTTCGTGAACTAAAAGTGATGGAGCTAATTAGAAAAATTAATTTTTGTTCGCTAAAGAGAATGACATTTTAATGAGAGCGACTTTTCCGCTCTTTAAAAACTTGATTGACCAAAAAAAATTTATTATTTTGCGTACGTGTGAAAAATAATTTGTATTTTAATAATTTAATAGGAAAAACCTTGTGAATTTTCAATTTATATAAATATAACAATGTACCCACGTTTCATAATCAAAACCCATTATTTTCTTTAATTTAATGGAAAATTAGTATTAATAAAATTAGAATTAAATAAATTTTAAGGACGTCTGCTCATTATATAAATAATAATTATTGTGTTCAAACAACTTTATGGTATAGATACCAATTATGGTCCATCAATTAAAAACAACGGATGTGGCCATACGAGGAACTTTTCCTGTTTTATTTTTTTAATAAAATTTAATTTGATATCTTATAAATGAAATAAAATACATTAAAGAAAATTTTAAATTATAAACTTTTAAAGAAATGCACAAAAAAATACAACAGGAAAAAGTTCCTCGTATGGCCACATCCGTTGTTTTTGAGATAAACTCAAGGTAAATACCAAATTGTTAATATTTTTACATGGCACCCCTTGACTTAACGAATCTAATCGTAAAAACTGTTTTTACAGTCTATAGCCAATTTCAAGCGAATAACTAGTAATGATTGGTTACGATTGGTATTTACCAATCGCATTCAAACGGTTTGGTTATAGTAATGGTCATAGCGTATGACGTCATGAATATCGCAATATGACCGTTGAAACGTCAATTCGATATTTCTATAACCACAGTAGTAACCCACGTCGAGAGCTGTTTCATACAATTGTTATTCTTTATATTTGGTGGTAAATTTGAATATTTAAAAAAAAGTTCAGTTTTGAAATTTAACGCAATTAAATTTTATATTAAAAGCCAATTTAATAATTTTTTGAAAATTTAATTTTTAGTTTAAAATTTAAAATTTTCGTTAAATAAATTTAAGGGAGCTGTTGAGTTATTTATTACTAACTTCTGTCAGGGTTACAATTAAAGCTAATGAGTTAACTTAAATTGCAGTTTCTAAAAGATATAAACGAACTATACCTCAAGATTTCCAGGTGCTCTAGATCAGTGTTTCTTAACTAGGGTGCAGCGAGCAGATCAAAAAAGTGCCGTGGGCCTACAAAATTTCTTGTTCGCCTGCCGGTTGCCGGCAGGCGAACTAAGCGTGATTAGCGAGCTTCAGGGAGAATTTCAAAACTTGTACATGGGGTGACACATGTAGTTGCTCTGTGCTCTGTGACACAGTGGAAATGTAAAATAATGTCTTTCTGAACTCATCAGTTTAGATCTTGTATCTCAAGATTTCCAGTTGCTGTGGGCCAGTATTTTTTAACCAGAGTGCAGCGAGCAGATCAAAAAGGTGCTCTAGAGCTCTAGACCTACAAAATTTGTTTTACCTCACATAAAACAGCTCCACCAAGCGAAATTGATAGACAGAGAATATGTCAACAAAAATATAAGCTTGAACCAAAATGTGCAGTATCTTAGCCCAGACCTATGGTAGACCCATTAACCCACCAGATTTGGGCAGTATCAATGATACATGTATCTTTGATACTTTTGTATCTTGTATCTGTGATACTTGAGGTGAAAGGATCTTGTTTCAAAGATACTAAAATTGAATTATCAGTATATAAGTGTTTTGCTCAACTCTGTTTTACTATAACACATTACTATAATCGCCTTTGAAAGGGGAATCTGGATATGTAAAAATATACAGGGTGTTCTATTAAAAAAAATACAGGTGTGGTCTGTATTATTTAAATGGATCACCCGGTATATGTAAAATAGTTTTAAGGAGCGCAGCTCTAATGCCCGTATTTATAGACATATCTCAAGCACTTGCTCGGACTCAAGACCGAGACGGGGCCGGTTGCTATTGGTTTCTATTGTATTATACAATGAAAACCAATAGCAACCGGCCTCGTCTCAGTCTTGAGTACGAGCAAGTGCTTGAGATCTGTCTATAAATACGGGCATTTGAGAACTATAGCTGTGCATTAAAATTTCTTTGTTAAATTCTACAGCAAAGCCATAATTTTACGATAACGCAGCGTTGGGACACCCTGTATACTATAAGGGTAGAGTGTCTTGAATTTTTGGCATTTTGTGGTAGGCTACCATGACTTGAAAAACGTTGAGAAATCCTGCTCTAGACCATCACAAATGAGAAATTATCTCAAAGTAATTGAACGACTGTAGAGCTATGACACCTAACACATCGACAGCGTACAGTCAGCCTCACAATTATTGGCCACCCTGGCTATACGACAGGGTGGTTATTAGCCAACAACGGCAAAGGGACAGAAGGGAAGGTTGTTGATTTACTACTGGTTGGCAAAATAAAGTTACTCCTCAATTTAGGTAGGAGGTTTTATGAAGGTTGCATCCACAATTTGTGGTAGAATTATAGCAGGGTGGCCAATAATTGTGAGGCTGACTGTTACCTCAAAAACCTCAAGATAAATTGGAAACTACAATGAGATGAAAATAGTATCGATGATGATATCTAAAATGATTTTCTGGAAATATCACACTTTCTACCACACGACCATCTTTATTAAATAGCTAGAATGGCCTACCTCGGGACAATATATAATAATTACATTGTCAAATGTTCAATTTAATAATTATATGTTAGACACAGTAATCCGAATCACTGCTTAAACTGTCCAAAATTTAAGCAACATTTTCAAATTTTAATTGGTTTGTAAAATCTAAAATTTCGTATTATCCAAGGCTATAATCTTACGAATGACCGCAATTATTCAATTATTGAGATTATTCTTATTACTATAGTCGGCTCCAAACATTAACTTTGTTACGGCTTCATCAATCAAAACATTTTTATAATAATTTTAAACTCTTAGAGCCGTATGCCGCTATACTAAATCTAGGCCTAAAAATAATATCAAAATATATTTTTTTAAAATTGATTTTAAGGGTGGCTGGCATTCTACTCATTATAAATAAATAGTGTGTAGACACATTCCGTGCAATTTTTAAAACCAGTAGTTCTATTGCCAAAATTAAAAAAATATGTCAAAAGGGACAGTTGAACTCGGATACTGGTGGGTTTAGAAATTAAAACTTTTGAAACAAAAGGTTCGAAGAAAATCAATAAGTAATACAAAACAATAAATTCTAAAACCACCAATGTTCAAATCGATTCTTATTTGTAGAAAAATTAGGTAAACTTGAATTTTTTTATCTTTACCGACACGTGACTTTTAGAAAACTCAATAAATAATTGATTAGGAATTAATGTTCTAAATAAATATTTAATAATAATTAACAATAAATGTATTAACTAAATTAAATAATTAAACTCAATAAAAACGTTACTTTCATCTTAATTTATACATATTAAGATGGTCACGTATCGGCAAAGATAAAAAAAATTCAAGTTTACCTATTTATTAAAGAGTGTAGAAGAGAATGTCATTTTCTCTGTTGCTCTTCATAAATTGTTAAGTTCATCTCTATGTACTAAATTTGGCCTTAAGGCTGCTTTTATGTCTAGAATTAGTATAGTGGTACCCGGGTCTTAGGTGGTCGAGCTCGAAATACAGATTTTTGAAATTTTAACGTTTGTTTCAGATGGAAGAAAAAACTCTTTTGTACATATTGGATTGCCTATTTTCAGTATTTGTGATTGGAACGTTGGTTGTTTTCGTTTGGAGAGGAGTATGGGTTTTGATGGACATTTATCTATTTCCAGAAAACGACGTTTGGTCTGCTTTCGCAAGCTTAGTAAGTTTTGAAATTAAAATAATCAATGATAAGTTCTAAGTGAAAATTTTCCACAAATAATCGAAAAACGATGATAATTCACATTATTAACAAAACTATTTGAAATTCGAGTGGTTGTTTGTTGTTTTAATTAGATTAAAATTAAATGATGGTATCACGTACAACAATTAAATTTTTGGCTCTTCAGTTAAAAAAATGTGTACTTATACAAAGTGGCCCTTAAGTACTTACTTACGTTCAAAAATTAAGGAGGTGACTCATTTTTTATATCGAAAATTCCACATAAAACATAATAAAATAAACGCGTTTTTTTCCCAAAATGCTTATTCATAAGAAAAAAAAATTTGAAACTCAAAACAGCAGTCATTAACCGAAATATATTTGCCAAAAAAATGATATCAAAGCCACACCCATATACTCACAATTTTAATAACATGAGCATACCTTAATAAAAATACCTATGTTACTAAAGAAAATAAATTTCCTCCATTTTTTAAATTTTTTAGATTAGCCTCCGTTTTTTATTAATTATAATCAATCAATCAACAATCAATAACCGTCATTTAAATCTTGGAACTTGAATTTTGAACTCCAAAAAATAACTTAATCTCAAGGATATTAAAATTATCCTGTAACCTTTACGGTTGACAATGTAACATGTAGTGATAACGATTTAACAATAATATTATTATTAGTCAAAATGTCAAAATAAGGGGCAACCTGTATAGTACCTACCTATATTAATTAAAAGATAAGCAGAAGCGCAGGTAAACAGACAGGCAGACAAACAGATAGACAGGAATTCGTTATTATCTCCAAATTTTTTGTTAATTGCGATAAAATAGGTAAATAGCCAAGTCAAAATATCAATCAATCACTCCCTCGCCCCTTCTTAATTTCATTTTCTTAACATTAAAAATCACGGAAAAATTGTGGCCTTTCAGACATTCTTGTCTTGTGTTGTGACGATCGCTAGAAAACTATTTTTGCATATGATTTTTATTTTTGTTAAATTTGATAACCTCGAGATGGTGCTCTTATTTTATTAAATAGGTTCCGTAACGATTATCAGAAATGTCCTCAATTTTTTAAAGGACGTTAAAGAAGCAAGGGCGTTTAATGAAGTGCGGAAAATAAAAATTATCCGAATAACCTTCTCAGTGTTTCCAGACGAACGATTACACCCATGATAGCAATAGTAATAAAATGTTAGCGTAATCTCTTACAGTTTCCAAGCATAATGCACGCACTTACACAGGGTGTCTCTAAAGTGTAGGG
Organism: Malthinus seriepunctatus; assembly: GCA_963924605.1. Lineage (NCBI taxonomy): Eukaryota > Metazoa > Arthropoda > Insecta > Coleoptera > Cantharidae > Malthinus > Malthinus seriepunctatus. The sequence goes on from OZ004602.1 coordinate 3,275,540, forward strand.
TTCTTAAAAAAGTTAAAGTAATTTAGGGGTTGATATGCGACCGAAAAATGTCAAAAAGTTCGTTTCTAAGATATTCCCATAACAGTTTGCAATTATTTTTCTCCAATTGACTACAAACTAAAATGGAAAAACTAATAACGTTTTTGTTACTTTGTTACATAAAACATTCAAAATGCCCTCGTGCCATATCCACGCAGAAGATAATTGTTCTAAATTATTATTAACTCGTTTTGCAGACATCAAACTTTTTAAGCATCGCCAAAGGACATAAAATATTAACGTAACGTAACATAACGTTACATAACGTAACATAATGTAACATAAGGTGACATAACGTGGCATAAAGTAACATAACGTAACATAACGTAATATAACTTAACATAACGTAAAATAATGTAACATAACGTAATCTAAAAAAATTGTGTAAATTCAGAAAAGTACAAGATAGAAAGTTGTCGTTTAGTATCCCAATTTTGACAAGTCAACTGAGTAATTTTCTACAAAAAAAACATAAGAAAATTAAAAGTTAAACGTCGAGACGCCTAGCGTCGATGGGATAAAATGTCGAGTTTAGTATCGTTTGATAGCTCTTTTGATTTCCTAAAAATTTCTCCATAATTTTTTTTCCCCAAGTTAATCATTTTTTATAACTAGTCTATTAAGTTAATAGACGAGTCATCGATCGAAGCTCATCTGGTATAACAGAAGTCTTCTCTCCTTGTACTAGTAAGAGCTATAAAAAAATTGCTTTTAATATTCCTTTACCAAATTAAAATTTACGAAGTTATACGAGGTCTTGTACGATAAGTTATTAGGTCGGTATTAGACTGTCCATGCTCTTTGACAAAGTTCGAAAAGTAAATTCTTTTTTAAAAGCTATTTTATAAGATATTTTACAGTGAAATAGGAAAATGTACCCAATTACACTGTAAAATATTTTATAATAAAGCTTTTAAAAAAGAACTTTATCAAAGTCTTTGACAGTGTAATACCGGCTTTAGTAAAATGTGGAACTCAAAGTAATAATACAAATTTTCAACAGATACTAGGCTATGGAACGGTAGCTTTAACATTTCTCATGCAACCCGTAATGAGGTGGATTTGTGATCGCATCGATGGCTACGCGAGATTATTAGCAGCCGACGTCTTTCTATTCGTCTCATTTATAGGAACCATCAACGTTTGGAGAGGAATATGGAATCTACTAAACTTATATTTTATTCCAGGTAAATATTAATTAAATAAAATATTGTGCAAAGAGAGTCTAATGATGGCTATTAATCACGAGGATGAATTTCGACACGAGCCGTTAGCGAGTGTCGTAATTTATCCGACGAGCGAGCTTGCGAGCGAAACTAATAAAACGGACGAGTTTAATAAAGTCTAATTATGTACGAGTTGCATACAAAATTTTGGCTCGACTGTTGGCTGTTGATGACTGATTGATTGACTGATGGCTATTACTCACGAGGATGAATTTAAACACGAGCCGTTAGCGAGTGTCGTAATTTATCTGACAAGCGAGCTTGCGAGCGAAACTAATAAACGAGTCCAATAAAGACTAATTATGTACGAGTTGCATACAAAATTTTGTGATCGACTGTTCTTAAAACATAATAAATTTTTTTAAACTCATGAAATGTCAAATGTTTCCAATGTTTAATATTATGGTGCTTTTAGTTCTCATAGCAAATTCCTGTATAATTGGTCACAAAACTCTCGTGATTAATGATTTCGTTATTCACGGTTAATTATTGATAATCCAAGTCATGGAAAAAAAATTTTCCGAAACCTAGGCGTTTTAATTATTATTATCGCCTGTTGTTAAAACCAAGTACTCAAATTAATAACGTGTAATCTAAAAATAGCATTTTTAGATAAATTTCAATTTGCTTAATTTAACAATTTTACCTAATCACTTCAAAAATAACGTTTTATCGAGTACCTTTTGTTTATTTTTAACTAATAGGTAATTTACCCACAATGCCACAATAAACAATAAGGTAATTAAAAATAAATATTTAAAGATTACAAAACGCGCGTCTAGTTTATTTTTATAAGGGCAAAGTTCTTTAAACAAATTAATTTTAATAATTTTTCAGAAAATTTGGAGCTGAGCTCTTGGATAACGCATTGGGTTTGTTTGATTCTTCTAATTTTACTCAAATGTTCAAACACGTTGTTAGTGCGCGGAGTTTACATAGATGCAGAAGAACCTGCGGGAAAGTGCGTAGTTTTTCCGATTTACTACCTACGTCTAATTTTCCAACACGAGAGGGCTAAAAAAATTAGTAAAAAGTTTCAATTAGAAGCGATGGCTAGAAAAAAAATGGAGCTGGAAGGAATTAAACCGACGTGTACTTGTGGCGCTGATATTAAAAAGCACGTCGCTAATATTATGAAAGAAAATAGTATTTACGAAAGAAGTCATCCGACAGAAAAAGTTTAGATTTTTAATAATTAATTATTACTATTATATAGTCGAAACCGGTTATAGCGACACCGCTTAGTAAAACTATGGCGGCTGTCAGATACACGTTTTTCAGCGACCGCCATAGACCGACTAAAATTTTAAAGACGTGGTTTTTAATATCATTAGTCACACAGCATAGACAGTCATTGATAATTCGATAATGGTCACTATCGCCAATCGCTGCAAAACGTCTGTCTGACAGCCGCCTATCGGTTATAACGACCGAATTTTGCGGTCCCTTCAAAGTCGTTATAACCGGTTTTGACTGTAACTGTCGGTTGCTATGTTACCTTAGTTTGTATATAAAATAATTTATTTAAAAAGAAATTTGGTTGTGGAATGGTGCAAATTAAGTTCAACCCTCTCGCCATTCTCGAGTTTATTGATGATTGTCTATAATTAAAAATAAATAGTCATACAGTGGAATTTTTTTATCTGTGCTAGTGATATTTTGTTCGACGCTTTTTATTAATATCTACTTGTAATTAAAGTGATGTAAAGATCTTATATTAAAATAAAAATTTAAAAATTTAATTGCGGAAATAAAAAACTAAAATCTAGATACCTAGATAAGGTGTAAGGTACGTAAAAACGTAATGGTACATAAATAAATAAAAGTCAAACGAATTATTTCAGTATGATTCGATTAAGAAATAATTACATCCTGACGTAGTTTTGCAAATAAAATTGGCTAAATGCGGATGAGCACTTGTCAATTTACTAATGGCCATTAATACAAACCCCTTTTAAAACAATTACCAACAAACTAATAAGCAAAAATTTAATTTATTAAAGTAAAATTGACATGGAAATTAATTGTAATTTTTCCAAATAAAACTCATCCCTTTATGCCTTTATACTTATTGAAAAAAGAATTATTGAGACACGTTCAAGAATTCGTTATCGAAGTAATTGATGAGTCTAATTTCTAATTTGAAAATTCGTGTCAGAGATAAGCTGATAGGGCCTACTTAAGGATCGCAGTCAAAATTACTTGAGAAATTACAGATAGGTCCAATGACACTGTTATTTTGTGATTGCATGGTATTACACGAATTTTACAAGAAATCTTTCAAAAGTGTCAAGGAGAACACCCGATCATCCCTTATAGTCCCTGATGTCTGACTTATAGTAAAAACAAAATCAAAAAGAAAGGTGCTCAAAAATTATATCGATTCCCAAAAATAGAATATTGTTTTATTGTTTGCAACATTTTATTGTTTGTTCAAACGCAAAACTTAATTAAAACCTAAAAAATAAAATTTTGAAAAAGCGCCATCTTTTGTCAATTACTTGTAGTACAATGAGGAAGATACATGATTTTTTTTTAATATTTTATATTGAATTAGCATGAAAAAGTAAACATACCTGTATTTTTTATATAATTTTTAGCGTTCAAATAAGCCCAAAAAAATATTTACTAGTTCCCTTTAAAAGTAGGCGTTTAAACAAAATGTTCACGCGCCATTGTGTGTGACGTCACGCGTCCTGATACGATGAATTCATTCACTAGAGATGTAATAGTAATACATTCAATACTCGTTTAAAATAAAGCTATAATTGTTTTGTTTTTTTGTATTTCAAAATTACAAAAACTGAATCGAAGGTACTTTTAAGATTACAATAAGAAATTTGAAAATTTTCAATTTTAACGGCCTAAAATGCAGATTTGCTAGCTTACTGTTCTGAATTGCAAATTACATGGTTCCATATAAATGGTTCTAAAAACTTCATTTTTGAAACACCACTACATGTTGTACGATATTAAATGTCCTAAAGGCATCAATTTTTTTTCGTACATTAACGATTTTTGCAGGCAGATAACTCAAAAATTATAAGGAATAGAGAAAAAATTAATAGAAACCATCTTGTAGAAAATTTGGTAAGCTTTCATTTTGTTACAAGCAATTTTTCCCTAAAATCCCTCATTTTTGAGAAAGCAAAAAAACGAAGTCCCAGTCGTAGCCATGTAGCTACCCCTGGGAACTTTTAGTATTTTTACCTCCTAACTACTCCAAACACATTCCTGAAAAAAATTTCCACCCTCTTCCATGTACTTATAACCCCTTTGTCGACTATAAATAAAGATTTGTTTTGTTGACTGCAGTGTATTTTAGTATGGGCCCGAAAATGATTAGCGCCTCAGCCCTCAGCCAAATAAGAGTTATAACAACAGATTCCTTTAATAGAACGTTATAAATTTTTAGTGACAGTTTTGCACAAGTTTTATACGAGGTGTGAACTGAAAAGTCCTCTAGATGGATCCATTGATGTCTAATAATTCAATAACCAAAATCAATCACCCCCAAGTCTCTTAAGCCTGCGCCACACACACCAGGCTTGCCTTCCGGTTTGTCCTGTGTGTGTGGCCGTACCTTTAGGCCAGGTCAAAACTATTCCTAAATTATAGTACAGGGTCTATCGGTTTCAACCTGGAAAACCGACATATGTGGCTGTAAATTTACAATTAGCTAGCCTTAAGAGTCTACATAAAGACACAAAAAAGTTTACCACTCCTAGAGGTGTGCAACATGAAGTAAATGTGCCCTCAACATTCAAAGAATACTAGCTCGAAAAGAAATGAGAATTTCGAAATTTTGATAAAGCTATTTAATAGAGCATGGAATTCTGAACAATTTATGAATCTATAAAAATTTTTGTACCAATAGTACTTTTCCAGAAAAACGCGATGAAAGACAAATAGAGATAAACCGTTAGAAATCTGAAAATTGGAAATTTTACAGCGTAGTGACTCACAAAAATGTTTGCCATTTTGTAATTAATGGTCAGATCATTATTTCGAGTAAATTATTGGAAAGAAGATGGTTTTAGCTTTAAATTGATGGGGTTATTTTTTAATTTATTTATTTTCATCATCCCTGAAATTGTACTAGAAGTTTTCTTTTTCATTTTTCTGACGACTCTTTACATATTAATGTACCATAAGCTACAGAGAGTTCAAATTTAAAAAATATTTTGGATATATGTTCTATAATATATTTGTAATGACATCATGCTACTAATCATGTTAAAACAATTTTCAGTGTTAAAAAAACACCCCTTAAATATTTCAACTTTTTTGAATTTTATTTTTTTCTTGTAATTAAATTTTTAAGAGGCAGGCGTAAGATGGAAAAATGTAATTTCCAAAAAAATAAATGTACGGTTTTGTAGGTAATTCATCGTGCTATCAAATGATGTATTTAAAATTTACTCTACTTCATGTGCTTTCTATGAAATTAAGAAGTAGTGCGCGCGTCTTAAAAAGGGCACTTTTATCGTAATATTGACGGCATTTTTTACGTAAACGTTATATCTTAAAAACGTTTGCGGATAATGAAAGAGGATATTTCAACGTTTCAGTTCATCATATTTAATATTGATTTCTGACTACCTGTTCCGAAAAAAGAACCCCGAAAAAACTGTTTTTTTCGATGATCCTGAACAAAAGGCAAAAACAAGCTACATTTCGTAAAACAACATATGTGGCTAAAAATTTGAAATAAGCTTGTATTGAAAGCCTAGAAAAAGAGGAAAAAAAGTTTACCACTCTCAGGAATGTGCAAGATCGAATAAATGTGTCTTCAACTGTTAAAAGAGTAATTGGAAGTGTAATAGAAAATTCTAAATTTTGGGTCAATTTATAGAGAATTAAATTCTAAACAATTTATATATCTATGAAATTTTCTGTACTTGCAATAGTAGTTGTACCACAAGCACCGCGAAAGGAACATTTAGATAGCCTCTACATCAATTTATATAAAAAAAATTAAATAAATTAGTTTAAAATTTCAATTAGAACTCTTTTTTCATCTTTTTTATTCCTCCTCAGTTACAGTAACCGCTAAATCGAAAAAAAATGTTAAAAAAGCAGAATGTTATTATTGTGGCAGCTGATTTAATAGTTTGCAGTTGTTAAACTACAATTTTGACATCATATTCGTAATCAGCGACCCCAAAAATATAAAGTACCATGTCCTTATCAAAAAATAATTGGATTTAAAAAAACGCCCCCTAAAAACAATATATGGGTGGGATCTACCCATGTTGCACACCCTTGACGATGGTAAACTTTTTAGCGTCTTGTAGTACATATCAAATAATGCCCAAATCCAAATTTTCAGCCACATATGTTTTATTTCCAGGTCGATGCCGATATTCGCCTTTGGGATCTGTACTATTAGTCACAATTAATTTCTCTCGAAGGACTGGAGAGACTCAAAAAGTCAAAATTTTTATCCCATCATAGGGTATTATTTTTCCAAAGTATGTGAAAAAGTGAAATTGTGGTGAGCTAAGACTGTGTACGAGAGGGGCTTAAAACTTTGAACATAGGAAATTCATAAGACATTTGTAATCCCTGACCAGTTTAAAATAATTTACCTTATCTAAGTTTGGAATTCCTCACACAAAAATAACAATAAATCTACAAATAATTGGTTAAATATTTAAAATTTTAATTCAAGCGAAAACACAACATGTAGCAATTACATGATTCAGAAAATAAAACACCTTCAATGTCACCACAATAATACATATTATTGGAATTTTTGTTGAAACAAGTTATTTTCTTCAAATCATACAAAAGACGGAGAGAAAATAATTATTAGTGGGTTTTTGTAGTAAAACTAACGGAAATTGAATCCGACTGTTAACTCGATGTAATTAGACGACTTTATATATCCAGTCCCGCAACCTAAAACACGTTTATAAATAATTAAAATAAATACTGAATTAATACAAGAAGCAGTGAGCCTTCAAAGACACAAGTCGATTTAAGTGAAGAACAATTAATTCAAATTTACTAGACAAAGGTAAGCCAAAAAGCTTTTATTTTGATCAAAAAACGCCAAAAGATGTCTTCCAAAATTAAAAAGAGGGGGTAAAAGTAAAATTTAAAGAATAATTTTACGAGTTACGCCACTGCCTACTAAATAGTAATAGAAATAATTACGTAATTAATTTAAATAATTTTAGATAACCTCACTCAACTTTTTAGGATTTTTTATCATAAAGTGCAACTAATAAACAAATTAAAATTAAAATTTCGACTTACAGATATTTAAAAATGTTATTTTTGGTGTTCGTCGTGAGTAGTTTCTTAATTTGGGAAAATAAGGGCCAAGATTTTGCTTTTCCAACAGACGACGAAGACGTAGCAGGAAAACCACCTTCAAGGCTAACGGTAACAAAATTTAAAAATAAAGTTAATTAGCATAAGTTAAAAATAATTAATTTTTAGGATACTCGAGCTCCAATATCGATTCCAGGAAGATGTCCTTCTAATCAATTATTATATCCTGGTGAACAAAAACACGAATGGATTTGCGACTGTGGTAATGGTAAGTTGACATTTTTTTATTCTTTTAAACGTTTTAAAAGAAAAGTAGGTGGTGGAAATTTTTTCCTCCGTGTCATGCACGAAAGTAGGAGAAAATTCTAATTGAAGACACCAAAGTCTGTTTTCAATATTCAACTTTTTCTTGTAGGTTATATTTATTACCCTCCGTCAGATGGATGCTTTAGAGCTTACTACCAAGGGCCTTGCGCGAAAAACGAATATTTAGCGCTTCCAAAAAATAAAATGGGTTCAGAATGCGTCCCTAACCCGTGCCAAAACGACGGCTTCGCTCAGTAAGTAAAAAATTCGTAGTTATGCTTTATCCAGGACTGGAAGACGGAGTTAGCTTCTTAATCCTGATTGCCCTATTAGCAACATGCTGGGTTTGGCTGTGGTAAAAGCATTTAGAAAAATGAAGAAGATAGAATAAATGAACCAATCCCAGGTAGTCAAACCTTTCAACCTTACAAATTTTGACAATACCTCAAAATTTAATCTTTTTTAATTTCTTACACAATAAACAATTAAAGGGTTTATACCTCCATTTGACATACAGTGTCCATTGTTACCTTTTTCTCGAAGCTTTTACTCATATTTTATGGTTATCCAACCCAGTAGGGTCCTAGTAAGTTAATAAGGATCAAGAAGTCACCTCCGTCTTCCACAAATGGATAAACTATATTAAAATATGTTAAAACATCTTTATTTGCAGGTATAACAACGAGTGTTACGAATTGGGCAAAACTGGCCCTTGTACCGAAAGTGTATTTGGTGTCAACGAAACTACCATACAAGTAGAATGTCTAAAGGGCCTATCCACATTATCTATAATTAATTTTCCAGCAAATTGTCCACCGGGTAGTAAAAGAAGCTCCACTCGTTGTAGGCCAGAATATCGATAAAATAATTGGCAAATTTCTTCTTCGATGACCTACATATTTATTGTGATTGTTCTATACTTAATTTTTTAAATAAAAATTTTTTTAAGACTTATTTGTGTATATTACGTGGCCTACATGGATGATTATGGCATGCAAGTGGAGCACTGACGTTGAGCAGTCATACGAGAATGTTAAGAAAGTCCCACGTTTCTTATTGCGTTTTGGGTTCTAATAAACGTACTATACAGGTTCGGACTAGACTAATTTGAACTAATAGGCAACAGATGAAATTTGGCCCAAGACCTCCCAAGAATGATCTTTTATTCGAATGTTAAAATCCTTCGATGCAAAATCTGAGCTATGAAACTGGCGATCAAGTAACTCCAATCCGCTTAAAAGTCAAGTACAGGGACGGTATCATCCCTGGGTTTTATCCTCTTTAGGGAGTGTCTGTCCCTGTACTCATCTTCAAAGTAATGAAGTGCATAAATATAGTAGTTTCACTAATACTTCCGAAGCACTTTTTGGCTTTTGTGGTCCCTGAGTTGGACAGAGCGATTTCACCACTATTTTTATTAATTCAGCTGACAGTCTGGTTTGAGTGAGTGGTTGTTCGAGATCAATGAAGAGCAGAAGAAGTTAATGAGAGTCGTGGCAGGTTGGTTCAATATACCCAGGCAGAAACCTTCAATAGGGAAGATATACAAAAGCTACGTTAAGACAAGTGTCTTCATCAGGAAGGTGCAGATACGAGCTATAACTACGCGTTAGGGGTGTGGAAGTAACATTATAATGTGGCCAACTAATTTAGAACGTTTCAGTTTTAGGTTGCAATTTGATTCGGAAGAACGTTTGACCCCGGTGGCAATGGGATGACCTAGCCCAGGGTTTCATAAACTTTTTTTCTGATGGAGCACTTTGAGGGTCTTTGAATTTTGACAGAGCACTTTGTGTAATTTGAAGGGTAGGTAATGACACATTATCATTAAAGTTTTGTTATTAATATTTTTTCGCGGAGGACTTGCTACGTTCCCGTACAGCACTAGTGCTCCGTAGACCGTAGAGCACAGTTTGGGAAACCCTGACCTAGCCAGTCCGGTCCAGCTTAGGAGTAAAAATGTCACATTTTTTAGGCAAGTCAGTAGGGCTTGTCAGACGAAACAAAGTTGAGTCTGACAACTATTGACGAGCTAAAAAAAGTATTTTTACTCCGTATGAAACATTTAATTTTTTCTTCAAACGTAAAACTTAGAAAAACCAAAAATAAAATTTTTTGAAGTGTCGCCATCTCTTGAAAATTATTTGTAGTTCAATTGTCAAATATTTTTTAAAATTAACTTTAACTTGTAAAAAGAAGCTAATTATTAAACGCAACGAATAAATTATAACAGAAAAATTATAAAAAATTACCTTTTTACATTACAAATGCTTAGAAATATCATTTTACGTTACAATTTGTTGTAAATATTTAGGGTTAGAATTTACTTTTACCTCCTAGGATGTAGAAGTAGAACTTTAACCTTACTTGTTCAGTAACAAAATGTCAACTTTTTTTGACGTTTGAAGAAAAAATAATTTTTTTCTGCGTCTACCACGACAAACGCTTTGCAATTGGATAAATTTATCTATTTTGGCATAACCTCTCTTGTCATGGAAAACAATATAAAATCTGAAACGTCAAACATAATGTAAATTTCAAACATCGGAAAATTTTTGACGTTTCAGAATTTCTATTGTTTTCCATGGCAAGAGAGGTCGAGCCAATACTTCGGTTAGGGAAAAGCAGTTAATCTCTGTCTAGCGAACAGACACAGCTAAGGCACTGCCCACAAATGTCTCCATCAATCAGTCAAATAAGGTGTCATTCTTGTGTGATTGTTATAAACCGTATTTTAAAAATTTGACCAATAAAAAAATTTTATTCGAATATCGCTCGCTTTTTTTAGGAGTGGCTTAGCTGCATCTGTTCGCTGGACAGAGATTAGCTGAACGCTAAAGCCTAACAGGCCTGCTTCTGAAAACAGAGAAACAACACCGGTAGTAATAACTAAGGAGCGTTGAGAGCGAGCGCGAGAGAGACAGAACTTCCACCCCCGGGAATAATAATCTCACGGCTCCACTCCTGTCGATTGATAAATCGTAAGCGAAGGGGCATGCAGACATCGGGTAACCGTGGTGTCGTTACTCACCAACAGCTGGCTTGTCAGCTGCCCTGCGGTTATTATTATTTTGATCATTTCTATCTACACCGAAGGATCTAAAACCGAAAGCGGCTCTGGAGCGGGTATATACTCAGTTTGGTGCAATGGGCCCGATCAAGTGGCTTAAGTGCGCGTAAACCTCGGCTTACCCTCCACCCTAACAATTATAATCCTAATCCTAAGCCTCCCAATCATCCTACCCTGGTAAGACAGACCTTGCGCTGCATAATTACGAAGACTAAAATAACTATGTAATTAATTAATTATTAGTGATTGAAAAATTAAATTTCTTCCAACCCAAAAATAGTTAAAAACAGTAGAGCCCAAGGGGTAGTTAATGACCTCAGGTGTGGGAAAAAAAGAAAAATTTAAGAAAGTCCTCATCTGTAGGGTAGAGGCTTATTAATTTGACATATTTTTCAACTTCTCAACTAAAAGAATTAAAAATTACGTTGAAAAATAATCCAAAAAATAGAAATAGGAAGCCCAAAATTTTTTTACCACAAACCCTACACTGTAAAATAAAGAAATACTATTTCTTGGCCCAGTAACTTCTCAATAAACTCGTCATTGCATAACAGAGTAGGAAGCATCTAAAGCATTAGTTTTAAATAGAACCATACGACGTATAGCGTCACGGCGCCTTTATCTTAACATTAAACATCTTTCTACATTTAAAAACCAATTACTAATAATCAATTAATAAAATGGGAGGCGTAACTCCTTTAGTTTCAGTAGATTTTGAAGTTTTTGGTAGAGTTCAAGGTAAGTTAAATTTTTTTTTTCAATGCATAAATTTTTAATAATTATTAATAATCAACAGGTATTTACTTCACAAAATATTGTCGCGAATTTGCCGAACAGTTGCAAATATGTGGGTGGGTAAAAAATTCAAAAAAAGGAACAATTGTCGGAATTATTCAAGGATATAAACCAAATGTAGAGACCATGTGAGTTTTTTTTTATTAAGTCATAAAAACGAAAAAAAAATTAATTTGTTCTAAATACAATGAATGAACATAACAAAGATTTGTGAATCTGCCAAAAAAATTTATTTTTAGTGAGTAAATTAATTACATTTGGGTGTTTAATTAATTATGTACACGTTGAAATTTGGGTAAATTAATGATGTTTAAAAATTCTAAATAGTTTACCAAATTAAAAACAAATTAATAATTATACAGGGTGATTTTATAATTTCAGTTTATACATGAGAATTTTGGTTGTCGTTCTTGTCGTAACCATCGATCGTAAAGGCCCTTCCACACATACAGGCTTACCTTCCTGAGCGTCTGGACAGCGTTCAGCCGCCTGTACAGCCCAAACACACACAGGCAAGGCAAGGCCTGTGTGTGTGTGTGTGTGGACGAGCCTTAAGGATTTTCCTAAAGTGTTCAGGGTCGTATTAAAAATTTCTTCCATGACTACAACTGAAACTAAAATCACCCTCTTAACGTTCAAAAGAAATTCTGGTCATTAATTGAAAATTATGCAAAATCGATTCAAAAAATTCTTAAACATATTTTTTAAATTTTAGGATAAACTGGTTATCAAATGAAGGGTCCCCAGGATGTCAAATCGAACGTTGTGAGTTAGCAAATTGGCAAACTTTAGTTAAACCGGAGTATCGAGGATTTTCAGTTAGATTTTAGATTTCACCAATATCAATACTTATTTGTAAATTTGTACAATAAATGTGATCTAACCAAAACATTTTTTGACTCACAAGAAACCAAACCTTAAAACAAACACTTTCCTTTAGGAATCAAATTATAACTTCGAACACCTCAAAAAGGTCCATTTCTGAACAGCAAAAAAATCCTCACAAGGAGGGCCTACCTTAAACGCCTTTTGAATAGCTGGTTATTCTGCAAAAAAAAATTCCTTTAAAAATCAGATTTACCATCAATCCACACGTTTTACCTCTTCGAGTAAGGGTTGCAAAGCTTCTTCGTTTTTCAAAATAATCACCACACAAGTCACTAACGTCTACACTCGACCACGTAAAAATAAAAGTGAAAATTAGTAATCGAAAAGGGTTGTGTAATAAAAATTTTAAATTCGTTTGTAGAGAAAATATAATTCAACTAGAACTAAACGTATACAAATGACCGCTTATCGCTCAGGTGTTAAGCGATAAACGATATTGACCGTTTCTTTATAAGTTAGATAAAAATTTTAATGTAAATTTTAATATTTTAAATTAAATTAATTTCAAAATTGTCAGTAGCGCGCAATATAAATTTTATATATGGGTTTTTATTAAAATTGCGGGCAAATACGGGCTTTTTCAAAATTATCCACTAGGTACACTAGAAATAAGATGAAGATGCTTCCATAGGGAAGTGTTTAAACTTGATGTTTAAATAACACCTACGAAATTGCGATAATATTGCCAAATTTTGAGGATTCGTAACGCCTTTAAAAAATTAAAAATCTAAAAATTGCTACATTCAACAACACGGTGTATATCACAGTCCCACAGAACCCTCGAAGTTAGGCGAAAAGCTTGAAATTCAAAATAGTTAATTTTTCAAAAATTATAAAAACGCTTGAAAAAATTAAAACCTTAAAAATTGACACATAGAACATATAGGACTCCACTCCACAAAACACGAAATGAAAAATCTCTTACAATATTTGTTTGTAAGGGCATTACGACCCCTCGAAGTTAGACGAAAAGCTTAAAACTCAAAATGGTTCATTTTTAAAAAATTATAAAAATGCTTGAAAAAAATTAAAATCTTAAAAATTGCCACATAGAACATATAGGACACAGTTCGCAGAAACAAGAATTTAAAACAACTGGCTTAAAAAAAATTTTGTGAGGGCATTACGACCCCTCGAAGTTAGGCGAAAAGCTCAAAATTAAAAATAATTAATTTTTCAAAAATTATAAAAACGCTTGAAAAAATTAAAATCTTGTAAATTGTCCTTTAAAACATATAGTACATAGTCCGTAGAGACAAGAAGTTAAAAAAAATTGCTTAAAAAGTTTTTTGTGAAGGCATTACGACTCCTTGAAGTTAGACGAAAAGCTTAAAACTCAAAATAGTTAATTTTTCAAAAATTATAAAAACGCTTGAAAAAATTAATTGTCCTTTAAAACATATAGTACATAGTCCGTAGAGACAAGAAGTTAAAAAAAATTGCTTAAAAATTTTTTTGTGAAGGCATTACGACTCCTTGAAGTTAGACGAAAAGCTTAAAACTCAAAATAGATAATTTTTAAAAAATTATAAAAATGCTTGAAAAAAATTAAAATCTTAAAAATTGTCACATAGAACATATAGGACATAGTCCGTTGACAAGAAATTTAAAAAAATTGCTTTAAAATTTTTTTGTGAAGGCATTACAAGCCACAACCCATCTTAGACGAAAAGCTTAAAATTAAAAATAGTTAATTTTTGAAAAATTAAAAAACGCTTGAAAAAAATTGCCACATAGAACATATAGGACACAGTTCGCAGAAACAAGAATTTAAAACAACTGGCTTAAAAAAAATTTTGTGAGGGCATTACGACCCCTCGAAGTTAGGCGAAAAGCTCAAAATTAAAAATAATTAATTTTTCAAAAATTATAAAAACGCTTGAAAAAATTAAAATCTTGTAAATTGTCCTTTAAAACATATAGTACATAGTCCGTAGAGACAAGAAGTTAAAAAAAATTGCTTAAAAAGTTTTTTGTGAAGGCATTACGACTCCTTGAAGTTAGACGAAAAGCTTAAAACTCAAAATAGTTAATTTTTCAAAAATTATAAAAACGCTTGAAAAAATTAATTGTCCTTTAAAACATATAGTACATATTCCGTAGAGACAAGAAGTTAAAAAAAATTGCTTAAAAATTTTTTTGTGAAGGCATTACGACTCCTTGAAGTTAGACGAAAAGCTTAAAACTCAAAATAGATAATTTTTAAAAAATTATAAAAATGCTTGAAAAAAATTAAAATCTTAAAAATTGTCACATAGAACATATAGGACATAGTCCGTTGACAAGAAATTTAAAAAAATTGCTTTAAAATTTTTTTGTGAAGGCATTACAAGCCACAACCCATCTTAGACGAAAAGCTTAAAATTAAAAATAGTTAATTTTTGAAAAATTAAAAAACGCTTGAAAAAAATTGCCACATAGAACATATAGGACACAGTTCGCAGAAACAAGAATTTAAAACAACTGGCTTAAAAAAAATTTTGTGAGGGCATTACGACCCCTCGAAGTTAGGCGAAAAGCTCAAAATTAAAAATAATTAAATTTTCAAAAATTATAAAAACGCTTGAAAAAATTTAAATCTTGTAAATTGTCCTTTAAAACATATAGTACATAGTCCGTAGAGACAAGAAGTTAAAAAAAATTGCTTAAAAAGTTTTTTGTGAAGGCATTACGACTCCTTGAAGTTAGACGAAAAGCTTAAAACTCAAAATAGTTAATTTTTCAAAAATTATAAAAACGCTTGAAAAAATTAATTGTCCTTTAAAACATATAGTACATAGTCCGTAGAGACAAGAAGTTAAAAAAAATTGCTTAAAAATTTTTTTGTGAAGGCATTACGACTCCTTGAAGTTAGACGAAAAGCTTAAAACTCAAAATAGATAATTTTTAAAAAATTATAAAAATGCTTGAAAAAAATTAAAATCTTAAAAATTGTCACATAGAACATATAGGACATAGTCCGTTGACAAGAAATTTAAAAAAATAGGCGAAAAGCTCAAAATTAAAAATAGTTAATTTGTCAAAAATTAAAAACGCTTGAAAAAAATTGCCACATAGAACATATAGGACACAGTTCGCAGAAACAAGAATTTAAAACAATTGACTTAAAAAAATTTTGTGAGGGCATTACGACCCCTCGAAGTTAGGCGAAAAGCTCAAAATTAAAAAAAGTTAGTTTGTCAAAATTTAGAAAACGCTTGAAAAAAATTGCCACATAGAACATATAGGACACAGTTCGCAGAAACAAGAATTTAAAACAATTGGCTTAAAAATATTTTGTGAGGACATTACGACCCCTCGAAGTTAGGCGAAAAGCTCAAAATTAAAAATAGTTAATTTGTCAAAAATTAAAAACGCTTGAAAAAAATTGCCACATAGAACATATAGGACACAGTTCGCAGAAACAAGAATTTAAAACAATTGGCTTAAAAAAATTTTGTGAGGGCATTACGACCCCTCGAAGTTAGGCGAAAAGCTCAAAATTAAAAAAAGTTAATTTGTCAAAATTTAGAAAACGCTTGAAAAAAATTGCCACATAGAACATATAGGACACAGTTCGCAGAAACAAGAATTTAAAACAATTGGCTTAAAAAAATTTTGTGAGGGCATTACGACCCCTCGAAGTTAGGCGAAAAGCTCAAAATTAAAAAAAGTTAGTTTGTCAAAATTTAGAAAACGCTTGAAAAAAATTGCCACATAGAACATATAGGACACAGTTCGCAGAAACAAGAATTTAAAACAATTGGCTTAAAAATATTTTGTGAGGACATTACGACCCCTCGAAGTTAGGCGAAAAGCTCAAAATTAAAAATAGTTAATTTGTCAAAAATTAAAAACGCTTGAAAAAAATTGCCACATAGAACATATAGGACACAGTTCGCAGAAACAAGAATTTAAAACAATTGGCTTAAAAAAATTTTGTGAGGGCATTACGACCCCTCGAAGTTAGGCGAAAAGCTCAAAATTAAAAAAAGTTAATTTGTCAAAATTTAGAAAACGCTTGAAAAAAATTGCCACATAGAACATATAGGACACAGTTCGCAGAAATAAGAATTTAAAACAATTGGCTTAAAAAAATTTTGTGAGGGCATTACGACCCCTCGAAGTTAGGCGAAAAGCTCAAAATTAAAAAAAGTTAATTTGTGAAAAATTAGAAAACGCTTGAAAAAAATTGCCACATAGAACATATAGGACACAGTTCGCAGAAACAAGAATTTAAAACAATTGGCTTAAAAATATTTTGTGAGGACATTACGACCCCTCGAAGTTAGGCGAAAAGCTCAAAATTAAAAATAGTTAATTTGTCAAAAATTAAAAACGCTTGAAAAAAATTGCCACATAGAACATATAGGACACAGTTCGCAGAAACAAGAATTTAAAACAATTGGCTTAAAAAAATTTTGTGAGGGCATTACGACCCCTCGAAGTTAGGCGAAAAGCTCAAAATTAAAAAAAGTTAATTTGTGAAAAATTAGAAAACGCTTGAAAAAAATTGCCACATAGAACATATAGGACACAGTTCGCAGAAACAAGAATTTAAAACAATTGGCTTAAAAAAATTTTGTGAGGGCATTACGACCCCTCGAAGTTAGGCGAAAAGCTCAAAATTAAAAATAGTTAATTTGTCAAAAATTATAAAAACGCTTGAAAAAATAAGTCTTAAAAATTGCCATATAGGACACAGTTCGAAAAACAGGAAAATAAAAAAAAATTTTTAAGGGCGTTACGACTTCGAATTTTGGCAATATTATAATTTCGTAGGTGTTATTTACGTCAAGTTTAAACACGATCTTAAAAAAAATATTTTTTCGCCCCCCTATAGAAACGATGGAGGTTTCCACGGGCAATATCAAAAGGGGAGGGTTCGGAACACCCCTTCGAGGCAAAAAAACCTGGCGCCCTAACGGCACTTTCACGAATCGCTAACAACGGGCTAATTAAAATGGCGCAAAAAGTTTGGAAATCAGAGTTAAAAATTTTGGGCGACGTTATTTTCAAAATGGAGGCCGAAAAAACGTATTTTCACACAAATGTACGGATGTAAATTTTAGAATGTTACCTTCAATTAGCAACAGGAATCATTTATGTGGGAATTAGGTCCAGATTAAAGTGTTTTTTGATTTAAATCTACTGTAGGTACTATTATTTCATTTTCATTAATAAAGTTATTATAATAAAGTGCTTTATTTCAAGACCTGTATTTTTCAAAATGTTTACAATTCTTTGAACAATTTGGCAACGATGCATAAAAAATTTAAAAACACCTAATACTGTTACGAAGGAAATTTTATTCAAAATCCAATAATCTAAAAATATAGAGGGTGATTCGTTTAAAAATTTATTAGCCCGCCTAGTTTCACCCTGTATATTTTAAATTATATTTAAAATACGCGCAATTTGGTCTCCGGTTTAAAGATTTCTTTGTCGTCTCTACCAAAGTAGATAGTCGACCTTGCCACTATAGATAAAATAGTTTACAAACATTAAAATAAATAAATAACAAGAGGAATTAAAGTTGTTTTACATTTAAAAAACATAAACATAAAATTCGCTTTTTTATTTATTTTTATTATTTAATTGATCACAAAATAGAGTAAATACAACACAGATCAAAATTTTGGAGTATACAGGGTGTCTTACAGAAAGACTAAACATTTTGTATACAATGTTATATGTATTTCTAAAATATTTTTGACAAATGGTTGATACAAAATATGAACTAAAATTAAATAAAAATCCCAATTCTTTTGATAAGCGTTAAAATTAAAAAAATAATCGTAAGCTGTTTCCAAAATGATGTAATACCTTCATAATCAAAATATAACACAGAAGACCTCAAACCATCCAAAGGCTCTATTATATACAGCTTAACAAGTTCTTAAATTACATTAAATCTCGAAAAAAAAATGCTCGTTAATACGAAATGCCATCGATCAATGTACGTCTAAAACATGTTTTCATAAATACAACATATAAAACGAGTCCAATAAGTGTACGAATGAAATGAAGCAAACATTAAAAAAACAATAAGGATGTTAGGAAAATAAAGCAAATATTAAACTTTCTTATCCAAAATTTTTGGTCATTTTTTTAACAAAAACAAAACTTATTAACTAAAAAGAATTTACGCTTGTATAACTAGAACATTAAACTTCCATAACACCCAGTATAATCCATTCATACTTGCTAACAAAACAAAATTCACTCGGCATTTTAAAAAACTACGAAATTTTGAGACCAACCGATGTTAGTTTTGAAAGAAAATTAGTTCACAAAACAGGATCAATCTTCTAGCAATTCATCCATACTCGCAAACATTCTTCACTTCCGATTGTACATTAATAATAAAACTTAAAAGAAAAATCCTGTTTTTTAATTTAAGCGCAATCTATTTAAACGCGATCAAATAGACTACACGTAAAATTAAGACTTTCCATATCTAATACAAAAATATCCATCTAAACAGAAACTATTAATCTAATAACGACGTTCGATTACCAATATGGTTAGTCTTGCATTTCTTCTGGTACTTCATGGGGATTTAAAATTCCCGGCACGGACATTTGAATTTTTCGTTTTTCGGCTTGTGCCAATTGTAACGCCTTTTCGCGCTCTTCTAAGAAAAGATCGGCATCATCTTCACCGGTGTATTCCTAAAAAAGAACATTACGTGATAGGCCGTCATAACCGTAACACAACTTACTCTTATTTGAATTAAAAAGTCTCTTATATGTTCTTTAAATGCCGCAATATCTTGATTTAAATTAAACATTCCTTGTACCGTAATTTTAATTTGATTATCCGTGAGATGAGGGAAGGCAGACCTAAGTAACGCAGCCGTAAAATCTTGAATGTATAAAACGTTATCGGGAGTGGATCCCAATTGACAATTAACCCTTCCGGTTTCGACGAGAGCAAAAATGTAAGCCAAAATAGTGGCGTGCATCGATAATCCTGCCGTATGAGAAGTATCGGTAACGACAGAAAAAATATGCTGTAGTATATCAGTTAGGTAAGTCTGATAGAAGCTGGGAGCGGCCTGTTCGTGCATTTCGATGTTTTGTAAAAGTTTAAAAAGTATTTGTAAGCCCGTATCGGCAACATTTCTCATCGTATGCTTAAACGCCCATATTATACTATCGAGCACGAGTTTGAATTGAGCAGGTGGTATACTTAAAAATGCTGGAAAACAATGATTATTTACAGCTTGCAACAGTAAAAAGAAGTTTGTTCTATGATCGGGAAATTCTTCAAAATTCTTATTGATCATCGCCAACGTACACTCAAAAACGGCGTCAAATATTTTTGGAACCTACAATAATTAAATTAAGCGTTAAAAAGAATAAGAAAACGAGATGCTAAAATGGCTTACTTCAGATGTAATGTGATTTTCTAATTTATTAACAATAATTGCCATCGCGTGAAGAACTTCCGCCTCTCTAGCACTCGGAACCGCCGTCCTTTGATAATCCAACAAAACAGCGTCCAAAAGCGGAGGAATAAAGTTTTCCAACACCATTACGTGATCGCTCGAACGCAAAATCCAATCGGCGATTAATTTCAAAGTGTCCTTTTTAACTCCAAGCATACTCTTTATGAGTGGTTGAATCGTTACGTGTTCGCCATTTACGGCTATAGCTGCCGTAATATTTTCAGACATTACCTAAAAATACAAATGTAGTTTCCACAAGTAAAGGTAATTGAAACTTACCTTATAAACATTGAGCATATCGAGATATATTCTTCCCAACTGTACAACATAAGCGTGATTTAAAGCTTTACAAGCTCTGACGTTGGTCTTTAAAATACTACTCAATTGTTTAACGATGTCTACTTCCTTCAATACGTCCACATTTTTACTCGCTTGAGAAATAATGTCGTCCCACACCTAAAATGTTTAATTATTTATCAAAACGTTAATTTGTTTATTTTAAAAGGTTTAAAATGTCCAAAGTTTAAGTAAAAGTGTCACCTTTTCCAATTCAATTCAGAAAATATCACTTGTAATTCAAAATAGTCAATTGATTTTCAGAGAACATCACTTGTCATTCAAAATAGTCAATTCATTTCCAGAGAACATCAATTGTATTTCAGAATAGTCATTTAATATTAAAAAAATATCGATATTCAGAAAGCATCAATTGATTTTCAAAAGATATCAATTGATTTTCAAAAGAGAGCAATTGATTTTCAGAAGATATCAATTGATTTTCAGAAATTCTCAATTGATTTTCAAAAGATATCAATTGATTTTAAGAAATTTTTAATTTATTTTCAAAAGATATCAATCGATTTGCAGAAATTCTCAATTGATTTTCAAAAGATATCAATTGATTTTCAGAAGATATCAATTGATTTTCAGAAATTCTCAATTGATTTTCAAAATACATATATCAATTGATTTTCAGAAATTCTCAATTGATTTTCAGAAACTATCAATTGATTTTCAGAAATTCTCAATTGATTTTCAGAAACTATCAATTGATTTTCAGAAATTCTCAATTGATTTTCAAAAGATATATCAATTGATTTTAAGAAATTTTTAATTTATTTTCAAAAGATATCAATCGATTTTCAGAAATTCTCAATTGATTTTCAAAAGATATCAATTGATTTTCAGAAGATATCAATTGATTTTCAGAAATTCTCAATTGATTTTCAAAATATATCAATTGATTTTCAGAAATTCTCAATTGATTTTCAGAAACTATCAATTGATTTTCAGAAATTCTCAATTGATTTTCAAAAGATATCAATTGTTTTTCAGAAATTTTCAATTTATTTTGAAAAGATATCAATTGATTTTCAGAAATTTTCAATTGATTTTCAGAAATTCTCAATTGATTATCAGAAATTTTAATTGATTTTCTAAAGATTTCAAATGATTTTTAGAAACTCTCGATTGATTTTCAAACGATATCGCTAGAAATAATTTCTGAAATACAATTGATATTTTTTGAAAATCCATCGAGAATTTCTGAAAAATGATTGATATCTTTTCAAAATCAATTGATGCTTTCTGAATATTAGTTGACGTTTTCTGAATATTAAATGACTATTCTAAAATACAACTAATGTTCTCTGAAAAAAAGTTGCCTATTTTGAAATAGAAGTGATTTTTTCTAAAAATCAATTGATATCTTTTGAAAATCAATTGATGCTTTCTGAATATTAATTGACGTTTTCTGAATATTAAATAACTATTCTAAAATGGAATTAATGTTCTCTGAAAATCAGTTGACTATTTTGAATTACAAGTGGTGTTTGCTGAAAATCAATCGATATATTTTGAAAACTAATTGATGCTTTCTGAATATTAATTGACGTTTTCTGAATATAAATGACTATTCTAAAATACAATTGATGTTTTCTGGAAAATCAGTTGACTTTTTTAATTACAAGTGATGTGTTCTGAAAAACAATTGATGCTTTCTGAATATTAATTGACGTTTCCTGAATATTAAAAGACTAACTTAAAATGCAATTGCTGTTCTCTGAAAATCATCTGACTATTTTGAATTACAAGTGATGTTTTCTGATAATCAATTCATATCTTTTGAAAATCAATTCATGCTTGTGAATATTAATTGACGTTTTCTGAATATCAAATGACTATTCTAAAATACAATTGCTGTTCTTTGAAAATCAGTTGACTCTTTTGAATTACAAGTGATGTTTTCTAAAAATCAATTGATATATTTTGAAAATCAATTGATGCTTGCGAATATTAATTGACTTTTTCTGAATATTAATGACTATTCTAAAATGCAATTGATGTTCTCTGAAAATCAGCTGACTATTTAGAATTAAAAGTGATGTTTTATGAAAATCAATTGATATATTTTGAAAATCAATTGATGCTTGCGAATATTAATTGACGTTTTCTAAATATTAAACGACTATTCTAAAATGCAATGGATGTTCTCTGAAAATCAATTGACTCTTTTGAATTACAAGTGATGTTTTCTGAAAATCAATTGTTATCTTTTGAAAATCAATTGATGCTCTCTGAATATTAATCGACGTTTTCTGAATATTGAATGACTATTCTAAAATACAATTGATGTTTTCTGAAAATCGGTTGCCTATTTTGTATTACAAATGATATTTTTGAAATGCAATTGGCTAACATGAATTACAATTGATATACTCTGAATTACAACTGGAAAAGGTGTAGTCGGTAGGTTTAAAAGACGACGTGAAGCTAAGCCTTAACTACTAGCTTGTAGAACCGATCTAGATATTGAGTGTTAAAAGAAAACCTACCTGATTAGGCAGTTGCATATATTTTTCGATAAGAGCTTCTTGGGTGGCCGTATCTAATTGAGCAGAAATCATATAACCGACCGCTTCATAAAATGTATGTACTTGTTGTGTTTGAAGATCACAAATGATGCTAGAAATGGATGATAAAATATCCTCAATGAAGGGGCAAGATTCGCCAATTTGTGTTGTAACAAAATGTCGCCTACATTTTAAAGCGATTTTAATGAACGTATCACAAGCCATATCTTGCACTCCATCGTGTGTTTCGTGCATAAACTCGAAGAGTTTATTAACCACCGTTTTCAAAAATTTCCAATGTGCTCTTAAAAATCTTGGATACTGTCCAACGACGTACATTATATTTGAGGCAATTATCGCTTTGTTGTCTTTTCCCCGTTTTTGTTCGCATAAACCTGACAAAAAAATATAATTTACATTCACACACTAACCGTTTATTCAAAAGATTTAAGCTCACCTAATAAGTCCTTAATAACAGTAACCAAAAACCTCTTTTCATCTTCTTCGTGCATAGCTCCGGAAATACTTCCGATAGCCCAACATAAAGTATTTAAATTCTTCCACGACCATTCGGTACCGTTCACTTGATTTTGCAATTTTTCAGTCATAATATGTTCGGTATCGGTATAATCCAAATGGGTCAAGTAAACTAACGTCTCCCTCATATTTTTGTACAAATTAATCGAATCGGTATCCTTCATAAACTCCCGTACAACTTCTCCGTTATCGTTTTCTACAACTAAAACTTCTTCCGGTTTGGCCATACGCGAAATCATAGTATAACGAACTTTATTTAACACTTCTTGATATATACAGCGTCGGTTTGTCGTCCCGAACATGATAGAAGTGGGTCCGGCAAAGGGCACTTCTTTGTACAAATCGGAAGCTAAAGAATTCCAATACTCGAGACAAATCTTAAAAATTTCGACTTCATCCACCTCGGAAATTAAAACGAGATAATGAAGAGCTTTTCGCAATAAAACGTTGTTATTTTCGGCTATGTCGCCGTGATCTTTCATAAAAGTGCACAAAAACATGGCTAAATTTTGTATAAAATTTTGTTCTTGGTCTTGACCCATAGCGTAAGCGCTGCGAATGTCTGTTTGTAAAGGCAACATAATTTCTAACTGACTCATAGTTTGATTGAACAAACTCATAAACATATCGTCGTAATTTTTAACCGTAACTCCTGCAATTTCTGTCAGACACTTTAAGGTTACATTACGAAATAACGGTACGGGTAAAAATTTGAAAGCGAGTGTATGAATAAGCTTCGTTTCAAAAATATAACCCAGCGGTATCCAATTTAAAAATCGTAGTAAAGTCTCTAAAGTTACGTTAACCAAAGGTGGATTTTGTGAGTTTTCCAAAACAAATTGACATAGTTGAAATATTTGGGCAAATTCGGCGCACATGGTGTCTTTCAAATACTTTGCTTTAGTTTGAGTTATTTGACCAGACGAAAAATCAAACAGCTCCTCGCTTAACAACTTTAATATGATCATGTTATTCTGACATAAAGATTCGTTCGTTTTCGACGCACCGATGATATCGGGGATGAAAGTCTCCCAATTTTTAGGCCATTCGCGTTTTAAAACTTGTACTAATATCATATTCAATTTATTTAAATATGTTTTATTCGCTTCTAACGTTACCGAATCTGAGCTAGTTTTTATGATGAGTGACACAATGTACTTTTTAATTCCTTCGCACTGATTTCGTGGTAAAACTTTCCACCTCGTCTTTATAACTTGTTCCAGTATTTGTAAAGCGTAATATTTTGTTTGTTGGTTTTTTGAAAATTCTAGTATCGTGTCTACCCTTGTCCAAGCGTCGGGGTGTTCTTTGAGAGACGTTAGGACGTCTTGGGCGATTCGTTGGGTTTCGCCGTTGCCTGCATACATACTAAGGACGACATCATCGAGCAAACTTATGTCCAATTTTTTGTTAAAATCCAATAAAATTGCAACTTGATGATGAGTTAACGCAGCCATTTTATTATTTTTCTCTTAGAATCGCAACAAAATTCTCATTCCATTCACCAACTGAAACGACGTCATTTTTAATAAACCTAACCTTAATTGGTTAAAACTTAAATATCACCCCAAACTGACTTAAAACTACAAACAAATATTACAAATTTATTGTTAATGTGATAGTTAGGGGTTTAATAGACCCAAGCTACGTTAAAGTGTCTTAAAAGGTGGCAAAACGTCACACACCCTCGGACCATTTATCTTTTTAACCCCAAAATGCATAATAAATAAATTATAAACATAAAAATTTTATTGGGACCTTACGACCAATAATGCTATATTATTGTAAAACCCTTTACTTACATTAAAAACACAATATAAATCTCAAAACACACAAACACTCAACTCTATCCCTTCAATCACAAAAAGCGCAAAAACCAGCAGTCCGACATTAGACAACAAAGACGTTATTGTGAAAGCGCCATCTCGTGACAATCAACTCAACTATAAAACTACGCGCCAAATATAAATTGTTATTTTTTTTTAATTTACCTACTTTTAATGATTTTTTATACCAACGCGTATAATTGTAATTAACGATTACGTTTTAATGCAAAATTATTTATTAAAGCGTATATTTCGCTTAATTTCGCAACAAGTGGTTATGTAATCTTCACAAATTATTGATTCCGCGCTAAATCATCCAAACAAAAAGGGGAAATGTTACACAATATTTATTTTTTTATAAAAAATTTGATAACTAAAAAAATAATTTGAATTAACTGAGGTTAATAAAAAAATAGTTTAAAAAATTCTTTTTAATGGTTTCAAATAATTTTAAACTATGGAGTAGTTTTCGTTAGTGGAATTAATTATGAGATCGGTGACTCGCAAAATTTGTCTATCAAGAAGACTCGTTTCTGTAGCGTTATCAAATTCTCCATTTTCTTTTTGGCTACTAATATTAATCACTGTAAGCAAATCTACTTCTCGCAAAACTTTTTCGCAACTCGGTTTTAAAGATTCCTTACTAATTAACTTTAATCCTTCCAAGGCTTCTTTAAAACGGTTTAATACGTGCCTGAAAAAAATTGCGTCAGCGAAGGTTTTCAATTATTGAAAGCTCATACTTAAAGTTGCTTTCTTGTTCTAAATTTCCGATAAAGGTTTCGATGTAATATAAATTGCTATGAATGTGAATTAATTTTGATTGAATTATAACGCTTATCAAAATTGGAGTAATATCACTGTTGTTAATCACAGGTATTGTAGCTTCGGAATCTAAAGTAAAATATTAAGAAAAATTTGATCCAAGTGTAAAAAAATGGGGAACAGAGCTGCAAGAGTTGGAAAAACTCTTTTTAACTTTTTCCAATCCAAGAAAAAGTTGTTATAATCGAGACAAAAATAAAATAATAATAAAAATTTTTTTTTGCATTTCTCGACGTTTTGAGTTACGCTGATTCCAAAAATGCAAAAAAAAATGTTTCTATTTTTTGGGCCAAAATGTCTGTATGTGTGTATGTATACTCGGTAGAGCAAAAACTACTGAACCGATTTAGATGAAATTTAATTTTAGTCACTTTAAAATTATTTCATCTGTAAACTAAGCTTTTATAAGAAATCTATACAGGGTGTCCAAAAATAAGGTGGTTATTTGGGGCGCATATTTGCAAATTTGGACCAAATTCAATTTTACTTGGCTATAAGATATTACATGTGAGCCCTAATTGAAAAATAAAATTTCAAATTTTTTTAGTCAAAATAGCGACCCAGAAAACGATTGTCCCATTTTGTGGTTTTTCCCTTATAACTTGGCCATTAATTATTATTATAAAAATTTCAAAATGGCATTGTACAGCCAAAATATACGGCTTTCGTCCTAATCTCGTTGATTTTCAAAATTGTTTTAAA
Organism: Malthinus seriepunctatus; assembly: GCA_963924605.1. Classification (NCBI taxonomy): domain Eukaryota; kingdom Metazoa; phylum Arthropoda; class Insecta; order Coleoptera; family Cantharidae; genus Malthinus; species Malthinus seriepunctatus. The sequence continues at coordinate 3,302,320 of OZ004602.1, forward strand.
ATTGCCTACCTTTAAGGGGTCAAAGTAGGTCAAAATTTTGAAATGGATTTTCTCAAAATTCCCTCTGCCATATTTTTTCTTTTTTGGATATGTTACAGACAACGTAATTCTCTATCGAAATATAAATTTTTATCAAAATCTCTCGAGCCGTTTTGGAGTAATGATTTTTGGAATGTCAAACTTCAAAAATCTTTAATTTTTTTTGTAATGAAAATGGAAACTTGAAAATGGATATATGTATCAATCCCATGAATATCTATTATTTGACACTATTTTCGTTTAACAAAACGCTTCCGGTTAAACCGAAAATTACAAAAATATTAAAATTTTTAGGAACACCCTGTATATTTTTAAATATTTTGAAAGCTCGTAAAATTAGCTGTTACACGATATTAAACACTTTATATTTTGACTTCCGGTTTAACCGGAAATGGAATCAAAATTCTTAATTTAAATGGAACACCCTGTATATTTTTCAATATTTTGAAAGCTTGTAAAATTAGTTTTCTTAAGATATAAAATAATGTATATTTTGAACTTCAATTTATGCCAAATTTTACAAAAAAGTGATATTTTTGAAACAGTTTATACCTAAAAATTTTGATCACATACAAGTCCCAGGTTCAATTCCGGACTGAAGCAGTTTTAAAAAACTTCTTTTTAAATTTAAAAAAAAAAATTTTTTTAATATCATGTAATTTACATTAACATAAAAATAAATTTAATAATAAAAACAAAGGATGTGGCCATACAAAGTACTTTTTCCTGTCCGTAAAATATTATAATTTTATTTTTTTTTTATTAAAATTTAATTTGATATCTTCTAAATGAAAGTTTTAAACTATAAACTTTTAAAGAAGTACACAAAAAAATACAACAGGAAAAAGTTCCTCGTATGGCCACATCCGTTGTTTTTTTTACTTAATTCATTTTAGTGACTTAAGTCATTATAAAGTTCGTAACTTATGACTTATGGGGACTTATGATTTAATTCATTTATCAAATAATGACTTGTCATTTCGAAAATGACTTGACTTGAAAAAAAACGCTTAAGTTAAAGACTTAATAAAATAATACTTAAGGACGGAAGGTACTCGAAATATTTGTTGAACTTAATCTTTTTTTTTCTGGCTTATAAAAATTTATTTTAATTAATTGGTAATGTGAGGAATGTTAACTAGGGCTGTACTTAATATTTGTAAAATATAAAAGTTATAATCGTTATAGTTTAAAAGATAATTTATTAAAATTATTTAGATATTTATGGCCTTAATAACAGTTCAATTAAATCGGCGTTTAAGCCATGTTATAGACAATCCTTCATTCTAGGGTATGACATATTTTATAATTTTATTTAATATTTGGAAACTTATATAATTCAATTTTATACGCCTCAATAATACAAAAGTAGCCACAATAAAATTAATAAAATGACGATAAACAAGTTTCCAAATAATTAATAAAATTATAAAATATGTCATACCCTAGAATAAAAGATTCTCTATTACATAGCTTAAACGCCGATTTAATTGAACTGTTATTAAGGCCGTAAATATCTAAATAATTTTAATAAATTATCTTTTAAACTATAACGATTATAACTTTTATATTTTACAAATATTAAGTACAGCCCTAGTTAACATTCCTCACATCATCAATTTATTAAAATAAATTTTTATAAGCCAGAAAATGGTGATTAAAGGCTACAATTACGGCAGGTACCTTCCGTCCTTAATCTGACTTAAAATTTCAGCCTTTTTTATTTTGGGAATGAATTATAACTTTAGTCTTTTTTAAAATGACTTAAAATGACTTGTTGCAGCTCTGATGGGTAATCACCTTGTTGACTTGCAATAATTTCAATAAGGGCACATTTCAGTTCGGCAAAAATCAAGTCGTAAGTGGTGCACAAACACTGTAATTTTTCCATAGGACTTTTGTACGAATCCAAACTGGATAATTCTACGACCTTAAGAAATTTTAATAAAATTTAAATAAAATTTAATTTAATTAATTACCCCAGCTAAAAGTGGAATTGCATAATCGACAGGGGCTCCGATTTGTTCGGCAGTTACGTTCAAAGCGCACAATTGCAAAATTTTATTACAAAAATATTGGTCTTCCTCTTCAAACTGTTCGTAAACTAGAGGCATTAGAAAGTCGTGGAGGCGATTATAAAAAACACAATTAATAGCACATTCTAATTCGGGTTCAAAATTTGAAACGAAAAGCTCGAGCTTTCGTTTTACGTCGTTTTGTAAACAAACCAAGTCAGTCCAAACTTCCTGATTGAGAACCAAATCGTCAAAAAGGTGCTCCATTGTTTCTAAACAATTTTTTGAGCACTTGTTTAGAAATAGCTGGGCTCTAAAATTAAACAAGTCGCCTATTTTAAAAAAAGACAATAATGCGTCCTACTACTTACTCTTTAGGAATGCGTATTTTGGGTTCGTAATTAAACACATCCATTTTGTTCGACTTACTAAATATTTTTATTATCTTATCTATCGTTAAAATTAATTGTAGATAAGACGTTTGTTGTAAAAGATCAAAATGCGCATCACCATGACAACGAAACACATACAAATTGTGTTGGAAAGAATCGACTTGTTTTCAAACTATTTTTGACACAAACAGTCGAATTAAAAGGTGTAAAAATGAGCATTGTGGATTGGAAGGATACTGTTACTTCCATGTCGGATAAAGTTTTTCCAGGTTTGTCACATAAAATTGACGATAATTCTGGAATAAGTGAGTACAGGGTGCAAATTTTTTACTTTAAAATTAATTGTTTTTTTTTAAGAAAATGAAGTCATGTCCAATTTACCGTTACAGATGGCTCTGTATTTTAATGTAATTTTTATGCCCTTTTGGTTGTCGGTTCTCGTTGTATTTTTGATAGATAAGGTAAACGACTTGAAAGTTTTTTTGATTTTTCATTCGTTTTGTTTCAGTACCACTGTTACTCGGAACTGTACAAATTTCTTGTAGTTACAATAATAACCGCTGTGATATTCGTTGAGATACTTCGATTGTACCTGGGATACGAGGGAAACTTAAGAGACAAGGTATTAATTTATTACAAAAAGTTATTCGTGCTCAAGGCCAAGTTTGGTGTACCACAGGGTTCCCATCTTAGGTCCCGTGTTGTTTGTTGTTTGTAACTGTTTATTAAGAGGGCGGTTTCTAACGAACGAACGGGAAAGTTGATACAGTCAACAGTGACACCAAGGTAATTCGGTAGGCGAGGGGGCGTGGCCAGCGCTGCCATAGATTTTAAAGTACACTACGAGTTAAAAGTCGCTACAAATATGTCATTGCCTTCTTTGAGCCTTACCCTTTCAGAAATTATGACTATTAGTGATAGCAACCGGATGTTACAGTCGCTAACGGTTACGAGCGAAATGTCTCAATATCAACTTTCTCGCCCATTCGTTAGGCACTCAATGAAATAAAGGCCAAACGTTTGAAACTGTGAAAAATATTATTTTGTTTTTCGGTATTTTAAACATAAAACCATGATAAAAAAAAATCGATTTTTCCTGGCGTTATCGACAATTTTGACAAATTCCCAAATGATCAATTCCATCCCACATTAAACTCCCTCTTTCCTCTAAGTTGAAAGAAAGAGACTATCGCCTAAGAACAACTCATCACACGAGCTCTCTTGATTTAATTACTCTATAATGGGAATGGCAAGGAAATAACAAAACACAAATACAGTAGAGTCTCGATATAGTGAACCAATTAGCGCACGGCTCTGCTACTCCAACGAGCTTTCATATGCTTACAAATAGCATTCTAAAAACCTACGTATTTACCTTTTAACATTTGGACTGATTACAGAACAAATCTGCCATTTCGGCCAGTGCCCATTGTGAACCTTCGTCAATTAATTATAAGTTTAAAACATTCAAGGGAATGCCTCTTCCTTATCCAAGTCATTTGGTACAGTCTAGCGAGGCACCAATTTGTTCACTGTACTGAGTTCAATGTATTTATTTTTATGTCCTAAACAGTGTGTTCGCAATATCGAAACTCTACTATAGTTTGATTATATGTTATAATTTTGTTTCAGATACCAGAGCTAGCTGGATTTTGGATGTTATCATTTTTTCTTCAATTTCCACTACAAGGGCTTTTCTTATTTAATCCATATTTTAAGTTACAACTAACAGTTATAACTGTTCAATCGATAATGTTTATCTTTTTATGCGTTCAAATAATATCGGGTTATTGTGCCCTAACGTACACTGCCAAAAAACAAGTAATTTATAATAGAATTATGAAATTAAGGTACGATGCAAGTTTGTTCAAAGAACTAAATAAAAGTTAAATAATTTTTGCATTTGATTTTTATTTTAACAATTCTACAATTCATAATCTTTTTATTAACTCTTGCCAGGGCCGGACTGGCTAATGATTAGCCCCATTGGCTACAAAATAACTTGGCCCCAAATACAGTGGCGTAGCGACACTATATTACAGGTCTGGGTTCCAAAGACTTCCCACAGATCCCACAGGGCCGCAGGCTAGAAGTTTTGGAATTTTCAAGGTCAACGAGCTTAGATCAACTTAGATATTTTTGTACTGTGAAATTTAGCAAAACAAAACAACATGATGTAAGATTTTCCACAATTTGTGGATAGTACTTTTATATTTTTCCATTTATTTTCATTTGACTCCAATTTCACCTATCCCGAACGGCAATTGCCGGTCAGCCGGCCGGGCCAGTCCGGGCCTGACTCTCGAACTGGCGGAACTGAGGAAAGGCGATAAAGAATTCGCCTTTAATTTATTAATGTCGGAGAGCGACGTCTCACTCGTATAAAAATCTTCATTTTGGATTGGTAAGACCATTTTTTTAGAATCGCCTACCATGAAGACCTCCAGAGCCAGACTGTATTATCAGGGCATGTTTTGTTCTTCAGCACCAACTAAGAACTTATCGTTTTATTGTTATTCCGAAATCCTTATCAAGCTCTGACTAGAACAGGCTTAACCTGCCCTGGCTACGATCCTGACTAGGTCCTGACTAGGTCCTGACTAGACCCTGAATAGGCTCTGACTAGGCCCTGACTAGACCTTGGCTAAGGCCCTGAGACCTAAAATCTCTAATTTTCATAGATCTACTTTAAAAACGTTTCCATCCACGTCTTCAACAAACAGTTTCAAGTCGTCACACGTCGCAAATTCAGCGTCAATTTGATGACAATACTTCAAAACTTTACCGCAAAATATCCAAAATTTAACAGTCAAATCGTTTGGATTTTTTCTAATTTCAACCACCCCAAGTCCGGCAGTCGATTTGACCACTTTTGTCGCCTTATCGTACGTAATGGTCGCATTTCGTTTAATTTTTGCTAAATTAAACCACCTGAAATTAATAAAATGAAAAAAAAATTTAATCAAACGAAGAAAATTTACTTGTGATAGTTTAAAATGGTGGCGCAATTTTTATTAAAAAATATATCGTCGGTTAATTGACGTCGATTAAAAATATTTGGCTCGTTACTACTCATCAGTATCGAATTACTTAAAAAAACATTTTGAGTATTATCGAATCCACGACCCATGATTCCATTTTTAGAATGACCCAGATCGAAAGTGTGACATAATTCATGAAGGGTTGCTCCAAGTGTAGTAGCAAAACAACCACTCAAAGTTCCCCTACAAAACAAACACACTTTAATAATTGAAAAGCTTCGAAACGAAATGAATTTCTTAGTTTTTACCTAAAACAACTGTCATCCATCAAAAGTGCCTTGTTGACGAGATCGTTGTTGGAGAATTTATCTAAAATTTGCGCAAAACTTTGGGGCCAAGTGTACAAACAGGCAGTGCCGACTAAAGCCAAACCTTCGCCTCCAAACGCAACGTAGCCTTTCGTTAAGTTTAAAATATCGTCATAACCCATCCCTTCAGAATATTTTAATCCATTGTATCTAGTACACGATAAAAATGCCAAATATTTGTTATTACTACTCCCTAAGGAAGAGCTCATAATTTCTCTAGCAAAATAATACCACAGGTCTGTTTGGTTCATAGAATAAACTTCTCTCCAATTTAATTTGCTTCGAAATAAAACGCACCCTTCGAGTTGAAAAGTTTTTCTTTCAAAACCACATTCGTACAATTTTTCGGCTATTAAACTTTGGATTAATTTACAACCCAAAGTTATTCGTTTTTGAGCACTTTCAGGCGTGTTTAGTTCATTTTCGGGAGCTTGAAAAGTTCCGTCGTGTCCATCGCTAATTATGTAAATTGGAACTACTTTAAAATGAGTCGCAAGTTCTCTAAATTCGAATTTGAAAATTATGGAAGAGCAGCAGTAGGAAATTTTTGTCTCGTTGAAGCCTAATTTTAAGTTGAGCAAAATTTTGAAATTTAATTTTTGGATCGGATGCGTGGAAGATGCATCGTTGTTTTCCACAGTTATAAATGAGGATTTGCATGTTTTATTTTGTGCGGTTTTAATTTGGCCTTTACAAATAATTAAAGAGTAATAAAAAATTTGGTTATCTTTGATATTTTCTAACGTTATGGTGTGATTTGTGGAATCCATTTTCCAGCATCTGAAAAAGGAAATTCGATCAATAGACTCAAACTTACAAGTTTCTGTAATTTTAGTTCCAAACTGCCCCCTAGAGGGTTCTTGCTAATCAAAATACAAATGGAAATGATAAAGTAATGATTAAAACATATATTTTTTAATTATTTAACTTCATTTGTGCAAATTAAATTGTAAATTAATTTAATAACAAATTAAATAAATTATTTAATTAAAAATGAAAGAAATTTTACCATTTTACACAGAGACGTGAACACAACAAAAACTACATAATAGTTCAGTGAGACACCGATAGATGGGGCTGCAAGTACAATTCCGCAAATGCATAATAAAACCAAGATTTTCTTCACTAGATACGATTTTCTTTTACAGTTTTTTCACGAAAAACTTTTTCCAAAAAGAATTTTCATAATTTTCGATTTGTTTCATCAAATCAAAGTCGTGAAGAGAAAATTAAAAAATTAAGTGCATTTTCATTTCATTCAATGAAGAAATTTCCTGAAACGATCAAAAATGTTTTAAAGAAAAATTTTTTTTGGTCCTACTTTTTCCATCTGTTGATATTTTTATTTTCGCTAGTGCGTTAATTAATTTATTACGGTTACATAATTTAAAAAAAATCTAAACTTGCACTTCTGTTATTACGAAATGGCTTTCTCAGTTGAGCTCTTTGCGCTTCTAAAAAATTTCCACTCCATGTAATATTTAAGAAATTAAAATTCAAGATCAATAAATTAAGATTGGTAAAACCAAAACAATTATTTAAAAATTTTCCTTTCGAGGTGCAAAAAATAATTTATTTCTATGCATCTTTATAATAATGCATTATTATGCAAGTAATTAGCCATTACAAATTAACTTTGAATGTTAAGTGAAATGAGTAAACAATGCCAAGGTTAACTTTTCACACAATGTCATGTAATATGCAATATTTTTATTATTTATTGTAATTTGTTCAAAATAACGATTACAAACAAATTACCTTTTAGCCACCCCTCCCAATATTTATACTCAATTCGCATCCAAATTTTTTGCATTTATACAAGCAATTTTAAGCTTTTTGGAATCTAGAGAGAGAGAGGAGGCGAACAGATGGTCGAACGAATGGACATCAGATATTTACAAGCATGTAAACGGACAAACGTCCGGACAAGGCGGTCGAACGAATACCCATACGGCTAACCGACAAGCAAATCGATAAAACTTATAAAGAGCGGTAATGCGAATGGAAAAACAGACGTTCGGGCAAGCGTTGAATAAACAATCATATAAATGGACAGATCTAGAACAGATGTATAGATAAGATAATCAGAGACCATACGCATGGACAGATAAGCAGGCAGACAGGAAGTCAAATAAGCAATAAAATAGGCGCACAGGCACGTTGAAATATGCTGAATTCCCTCAGACCAATAAACAAGATGGACATCGTTATTTACATTTTTATTTGTCCCCTACACCTATTATTATGGTAAACATTGTTAAGATCAACTTCGAAACGAATTAATACGAACTAACGTTCGTACTGCATCCGAAGATCGGATATTTCGTGTTCATAGTGTTTTACGAAAATATCTAGAAGGCATATTAAAATATATTTTATAAAAAAAGGTGTGCCAGTGTTCATGTTAGAGCTTAGATAAAAATGAGGAAGAAATATCTTTCCATAGGTAAAAGTGAGGTTACATCTTTTGTTGTTGACGACAGTGGTGTTCCGCTTAAACATTTTAAAACCTAACTAATATTTCAGATTTCCAATCGCCAATGCGGCTTATGCTGAAGACGGAATATTTATGTTTTCCGTCTCCTACTCTCTTCCCCTCACTTGTGTATGTTGGCGACAGTTTTGTTCACGCTAATTCATATGTGTGCGGTATCCATCTTGATTATTGGTCTGAGTGAATTCCCAAGAAAACATCGGGTGACCGTGGTGTCGTTACTCACCAACAGCTAGTCCTCATAGCTGCCTTGCGGCTATTATCTATTATTATTTTGAGCCAGTAGGGGGTGGACAAGTCCTCTAGTGCAAGTACCTCCTATGAAGAATCCAAAATTTGATTACTTCCATGTTATCAAATTTTTGCATCTTCCCTCTCTCCAAAATATTTTTCCTTACTATTCATTTGGTCTTTCCCAGCTTACTTTTGATGAAAGGGGGCAAGCATTTCCTACTACCACTAGATCCGTATCTAGTGGCACCTTGCCAGTGCAAGGAGCGACACTTTCATATCCTTCTATTCGTCAGCCCTATGAATAAATAGATCCGGAGGAAATCGCTATATTTAGACAACCATTGCATTCACATACGACATACGACTACCTGGAATGCTCTTTCCTGGTAGAATAGTGGCTATTTAATCAATGGTCTGGCACTAGTCTTTCAAAAAGTCCTCAATTCTTAGCTCCTCTAGACAGAGAGGGAAGCTCTAAATGAATTTGTTATGGGATAGGAGGCTCGGTTTGGTTAAGCATCATATTGTTTTTATGAGATATTTACATTTCCGAACTCTCTCTTTCTCTTATACTACGATGTAAACTAATTCACAAAAGAGAGATAATTAAAATAATAAAATTCCATTCGAAAATAAACTAAGTAACAGTGTGTCATTCCATGGCCTATTCTTAAAATTTTCAATAGTTGGGTCGTTGACTTAAAAAAATAATTTTTATCGGAGAAGGATATTGTTTACCCTATAAAAACAATAATTAATTATTTTTAAATAAAATTATCTTTTCCTTTACCTATAAATAAATTAAGAAAAACAAGTAGGAAGTACAAAAATATGTGAGTTAAATAAGGTCCTAGGTCAATAAATCCTTTAGGTCAGATTAATGCCAACAAATTGGTTTTTTAAATACATAAAAATAGTTTTTTAATTAACAATTAAAATTTTATTATAATTAGTTTATTATTTACCATTTTTTGGCGGTAAAAAATATTAAGAAGTTATCGATAAGATATTTCGGGACTTTTTCAAATGTCGCGTTATTGTGTTATTGTACACAATTATTGTAATAATTAATAAAAATATTTTAATTAGCCTTAAAATAATTAATTGTTAAATAAATATTTGTTAATCGTAAGTGTACAAACATGGTCATGGTCGTTCTTTTAACTTCGATATCGATTATTGAAGTTAAAATAGTTTTAAATTGCATAACTCTTCCTTCTAAATGCGGAAATTTTTTGGTTTTTGATTTAATAATTTAATAAATGGGCCCAATAATTGTTTATTTTTCACAAAATTCTACAAACATATCTATGGCTCATTAAATGTTTTTCATAGCCTACAATGTGTGTTTAGCAACAAATTATACGACCATTATTTTAAATTTATTGTGCATTTGGTTCAAGCACTATAAAAAGTGTTTGTGCCCTTAAAATATTCAACTGCGCATTATAAATTACCAACAAATCAACTTTTAAATAAATTGAATTAATAATATATAACTTATCATTATACAGTATTAACGTTTATTTGGTTTGTGTTATGTGCAATTAAAAAAACATATGCAACAGTAATTGCATAGAAATGTGCTGTGAAACTATTCAGTAACTATACTACAATAATTAAATATATCGAAATTAAAATATTTAACCCTCTGAATTAATAAGTTTATAGTAGTAAAATTAATTTAGAATGAAAAATATGAAAACGAATGTTAATTATTTTCTTTATCGGAGTCATTTCAAAAGTATCGAGTTGAGACCGCGATTGTAAACTGCAGGGGACACTTATGAGTTATGAATTGTGGCTTAGGTTAAAAAGTAAGAAACCAACTTTTTTTTACTATTTTTTCCGCTACAATTGCCCAGGTGCGCAAATTAAAAGCTAAATTAAATTAGGGAAAAAATTTTTAAAAATTTAACCTCACAACAAAGTTATATTTTTGAAAAGAGAAAAAAAACTGCAGATCAACGATATCATATTCAACTTGAAAACAAAGCTCATCAAATATTGATGAAATATTAATTTCTTATTTTCATAATTAATTTATGATATGAAATGGACAATTTATTAATTATATAATGCAAACTGTAATATTTTTTTACTGCACATTCTAATGCGCACATCACTATTTTTTTAAACCAATTACATTTTCACACTGTGCGGTTAAATACGACTCAATTTAAATCATTTCTCATTGAAAAAACTGTTATGAGAAACTACAACAATTAAGCTCCAGAATTATTTATTTTTTCGAATCGTCAAACTTACATTTAAAAAATTAAAATCCATACGATGTGATCGAGAATGCCTCTCTCCATTAATAATATAAAGCACATTCCAAGAATATAGCAACAAAACGCCCATAAAAAATTCGTTAAAATAGCTAAAAAAATTTCCTCTTTTCGGAAGTACTGTTTAGGCTAGATATAATGAATAAAAAGTAGATTTTGAAAACGGTGAAAATGACCGTAAATAATAATCCAAAACTTATATTAATCACTATTAAATAATAAATAAAAACGTAGTTCAATACAGTTCATCGGCTTTAATAATTATTTTTATTAAGGAGATATCCTTGATCAAACAGTTTTTTATGCAGTATAAAAATTTATGAGCAAATTAATTTACAATTCTAAAATTAAAATTATAATTATTAATTTGCCATTCTATTAATTTTACAACTAATTTAAATTAAGACATTTTACACGCTTCCAGATTTGTTTTGATAATCAGTGGCGTTACTAATTTTATTATTAAAATTATGTAATTAATTTTTTTAAACTGCACTACGCTGCTGATAATTATGTAAACATACAAGAGAAGTACATTTTTTGCATACCGATCGAGTGCCTCAATAAATAATGTTATGTAATTAGGTCGGTAGCTATTATATTTTGAATTGTGATTTAAATTACTAAAACTTTTTTAAATAATAATAATAATAAGTAAATGTTTTAATTAAAATGATGAGTATTGATTAATTGAACATTAAAACCTTTTTCAAAAATTAATTGCAATATTCCACCTAAATCTGTACATAATGGATAGCTCTAGATCTAAATGTTAACTACCAAGCGCCTGTTTAACGACACCCTATCATAATGAAACTGAAAGTACCTATTTTTTGCTCTTCAAAACCGTAAACCGATTTTTCGTCATCAACCCCGGCAACTGGCCAAGTTTTAAATTTTTCTCGCCACTCTAAAATGTCAGATACATCACAGTACCAAAACAACGGATGTGGCCGTACGAGGAACTTTTTACCGCCCGTCAAGTCTTGCAATTTTGTATTTTTATTAATTAAAATTTAATTTAATATCTTCAGAAAGCTAATTTTACAAGCTTTCAAAATATTGAAAAATATACAAAGTGTTCCATTTAAATTAAGAAATTTGATCCCATTTTCGGTTAAACCGGAAGTCAAAATATTAAGTGTTTGGTATCGTGAAACAGCTAATTTTACGACCTTTCAAAATATTAAAAAATATACAAGGTATTCCATTTAAATTAAGCTATTTGATCCCATTTCCGGTTAAACCGGAAATCAAAACATAAAGTGTTTGGTATCGTGTAACAGCTAATTATACGACCTTTCAAAATATTAAAACATATACAAGGTATTCCATTTAAATTAAGAAATTTCATCCCATTTTCGGTTAAACCGGAAGTCAAAATATTAAGTGTTTGGTATCGTGTAACAGCTAATTGTACGACCTTTCAAAATATTAAAACATATACAAAGTGTTCCATTTAAATTAAGCAATTTGCTCCCATTTCCGGTTAAACCGGAAGTCAAAACATAAAGTGTTTAATATCGTGTAACAGCTAATTTTGCGATCTGGGAAAATATTAAAAAATATACCAGGTGTTCCATTTAAATTAAGATATGTGATCCCATTTTCGGTTAAACCGGAAGTCAAAACATAAAGTATTTGATATCGTGTAACAGCTAATTTTACGACCTTATAAAATATTGAAAAATATACAAGGTGTTCCATTTAAATTTAGAAATTTGATGCCATTTTCGGTTAAACCGGAAGTCAAAACATAAAGTATTTGATATCGTGTAACAGCTAATTTTACGATCTATCAAAATATTAAAACATATACAAGGTGTTCCATTTAAATTAAGATATGTGATCCCATTTTCGGTTAAACCGGAAGTCAAAACATAAAGTATTTGATATCGTGTAACAGCTAATTTTACGACCTTATAAAATATTGAAAAATATACAAGGTGTTCCATTTAAATTAAGAAATTTCATCCCATTTTCGGTTAAACCGGAAGTCAAAATATTAAGTGTTTGGTATCGTGAAACAGCTAATTTTATGACCTTTCAAAATATTAAAAATATACAAGGTGTTCCATTTAAATTAAAAAATTTGATCCCATTTTCGGTTAAACCGGAAGTCAAAACATAAAGTATTTGATATCGTGTAACAGCTAATTTTACGATCTATCAAAATATTAAAACATATACAAGGTGTTCCATTTAAATTAAGAAATTTTCTCCCATTTCCGGTTAAACCGGAAGTTAAAACATAAAGTGTTTGATATCGTGTAACAGCTAATTTTACGACCTTATAAAATATTGAAAAATATACAAGGTGTTCCATTTTAATTAAGCAATTTTCTCCCATTTCCGGTTAAACCGGAAGTCAAAACATAAAGTGTTTGGTATCGTGTAACAGCTAATTTTACGATCTATCAAAATATTAAAAAATATACAAGGTGTTCCAGTTCAATTAAGAAATTTGATCGCCATTTCGCATCGTGTAACAGCTAATTTTTCGATCTATCAAAATATTAAAAAATGTACAAGGTGTATATTAAAGCAAAATGGTACTTGTGATACACCGTTGTAAAGAGAAATTGATTTAGAATACGATTCTGTAAAAATATACGTTCTATTTAAAAAACCAAAGTTATATATTTTTCCGGAATACAAGTAGGCCATGGAAAAAAATTGTTTGCCATATTTTGTAGATGAGGTGTTGTTTGAAAAGTTTCTAATTTAACTTTTTTTTGTATCTTCAATATTTCAGCAGATATTAGCTGGACAGTAAAAAACCAACCACCCTGTATACATATACATAATATGTTTCAGCCATCCGGACCGTTTCTTTTCAGGATCCTTCGAAAATAGTGATTACCGAAGGATTATCAATGATAAAATAAAATAATTTTCGTTGGAGAAACTGGGAGAAACGATGAAATTGAAGCTTTTTGTGAGATTTAGCATCGAATTAAACCAAGTCAGCATGTTTTTTAAATAATTTTTTTTTTCGAAAATTTCATTCAAAAACACCGGCAGTTTCTATACATTTAAAAATTAATATCTTCAAAACTGTCAGTGTGAAGGGTAAACATGTGCATATTGTTGAAATCAGAATTTCATAATCTATCCAAATCGTCAAAGAAACTATGTGGTTGCAATTTAAAAAAATCTTCGATGACGTCATTGCTCGAACAGAGTAAGGGGTAGAAAAATGAAAATTGTCGGAAAATGTTTGCTTTGAAATAAATCAATTTGACGTGTCCAACCGTTGTTTGATATTCGTACTGAGAGGGAAAATATTTCCATTCTTCCAGACTTTAGGTATGTTCAAATGCCGAATACGAGTGCCCCTGAATCGTGGTCCAATTGACCCTGTGTTGATAGCTAAACGTAAGACGTTATGAGAGTGGTTATTTATAGAGAAGTCCGTTTGTCCGTTAAACTAGAGTTCAAGCCAACGGATTTTTCAGATTGATTAGTTAGTTAGTTTAAATCCACCACTTGTACAGAAAGATCTTTCTAAACGAATTGACCAAATAGACTCAAATTTGGAGGAAGTAAATAACGTAATTTTTCCTATTTTTTGACCAAGTTTAAAGATTTTTATCATTCAAATCTTCAGAGTAATAGCGTCGGGGTCAATTTTTTTTAATTGCGAGGGGGGCATTTTCTGGTATTTTCTGAAAGACCATTTTATTCTGATTTTAGACATGTGCTACAAATGGGGATTTTGAATAAAAAAAAATTAAAATTTCTTGTATTTCCGATGAAAATGCCCTGGCTATTTAAAAAATTGACCCCGACGCTATTACTCTGAAGATTTCAATGATAAAATTTTTTCAACAATGGCAAAAAATAGGAAATATTACTGTTTTTACTTCCTCCAAATTTCATTCCATTTGGTCAATTCGTTTAGAAGTTATTGAGGCCCTTCCACACTTTTAGACCTCTCTGTATGTATAAGTATGTTTTACCATGTCAGAGTTCATAAGTACTTTTAGTACTTCATTATCGATGAATATGGAAAATTAAAATTTTCCATATTTTTAATAAAAAATTCCTATTGCCACCAGTACGGCCTACAAAAAAAATTTACAAATTATTGACAAACCCATACAACTCTTTCAACCAATCAAAAAATGATTTCGTAGTGTCAAGTTTATCGTTAATCTCAAAAGGACAATCCTTGATCCTCTTCGCTTAACAAATTGTTGTGCAAGTTGTTACGAAACTGGAAAAAATTCTTCATTAAAGGCTTTTCCTCATTCCTTATAAATAACACACATAAAAAACCGATAATTTGTACCATACCTCAAATCTAACTTCAGCCACACACAATCTATTAGAAGACCCTGATATTATTAATATTAATTTACGTAATTTGGTACGCACATTTAAATCTAATTTTGTAACAAGTTGCTCACAATTTGGGTCAAACTGTTCCTTCCTCCAACCTTGACACAAACAAATTTCAAATTATAATAATTATCATTTGTTTTTGGCAGATATTTTGGCATAATTCAAGGACGTTTTGTTAAAACTTATGAAATTAATTATTTAGTCTTCATTATCAACAATAAATATTTAAATTATATGAGAAGTATTAGGTTCATTCTCTACTTGAAAGGTCTGAAATGACAAGGGTCTTCTTCGTATGAGAAATTTTAATTCGGCAACTTAAGTTTTTTTTAAATTATATCAAAAGAAAAATAAAAAAAATCAGTAAAAGTCTACGTTCACGTTAGCTTGCCTCTTCCAACTCTAGATGTTTAAGAAGTAATCTGACGCTAATTTTACCTGCAATTAAAATTGTAAACATAATTAAACTCTCATAATTAATTTATCAAAAGAAATAAAAATAAAACATTATGAAAAGTCTACGTTAAAACACGTTAGCGTGCCTCTTCCAACTCTAGATGCCTAATGAGTAATCTGACGCTATTTTATCCAAAATCAAAATTGTAGAGAATCAAATTTTCTATCCGATGTAACAAAAATATTTGCTCTAGCTCTCATAATTAATTTATTAAAATAAATCAAAAATAAAACAATATGAAAAGTCTACGTTAAAACACGTTAGCGTGCCTCTTCCAACTCTAGATGCCTAATGAGTAATCTGACGCTATTTTATCCAAAATCAAAATTGTAGAGAATCAAATTTTCTATCCGATTCAACAAAAATATTTGCTCTAGCTCTCATAATTAATTTATTAAAATAAATCAAAAATAAAACAATATGAAAAGTTTACGTTAAAACACGTTAGCGTGCTTCTTCCAACTCTAGATGCCTAAAGAGTAATCTGACGCTATTTTATCCAAAATCAAAATTGTAGAGCGTCAAATTTTCTATCCGATGCAACAAAAATATTTGCTCTAGCTCTCATAATTAATTTATTAAAAGAAATCAAAAATAAAACAATATGAAAAGTCTACGTTAAAACACGTTAGCGTGCCTCTTCCAACTCTAGATGCCTAATGAGTAATCTGACGCTATTTTATCCAAAATCAAAATTGTAGAGAATCAAATTTTCTATCCGATTCAACAAAAATATTTGCTCTAGCTCTCATAATTAATTTATTAAAATAAATCAAAAATAAAACAATATGAAAAGTTTACGTTAAAACACGTTAGCGTGCTTCTTCCAACTCTAGATGCCTAAAGAGTAATCTGACGCTATTTTATCCCAAATCAAAATTGTAGAGAATCAAATTTTCTATCCGATGCAACAAAAATATTTGCTCTAGCTCTCATAATTAATTTATTAAAATAAATCAAAAATAAAACAATATGAAAAGTCTACGTTAAAACACGTTAGCGTGCCTCTTCTAACTCTAGATGTTTAAGGAGTGATCTGACGCCAATTTTACTAATAATCAAAATTGTAGAGTGCAAGAGTGTTAAATTCTCTATCCGATGTTATAATTAAATAAAATTAAAGGAAAATTATTACGCTACCGGTTATTACATAATTAATGTAAAGAAAACTGTACCTGATGAAAATGATTTAATAGGTCGATACTTGGATTATAAATTTCGGTAATTACATAATTAATTTTATCAACAGTTAATTCCGTTAAGTTTGACAGAGTCCACATACAATTAATTATTATTCGTTTAAATTAAAAAGTGGAAGTGCAACAAACGAACAGTGGCGCCGCGAGTTATCAATTTTTCTCCTATTGTCACATTCTAAAAACTAAAATTCGTAAGAAGCAAAATCATTTCAAATATAAATTGCTTTGACGCAAGTTTGCTTTGACTTTGAATTTGGAGCTCGAAATAAACATTGAATTAAATAATTGACCACATTCTGTCAAAACTTAAAAAAAACGATTTGTGCGTGAGTACCAATTAGGGTTACCGCACGCACTTATTACCACATAAAAATTATTTTAAGTTTATAGAATAAGAACCACCACCAATAAGCCAAGGTTATTTTTCTTAGCGGTGTAAAGTCCATAACCGTTCAGTTTTCGAATTCATATCATCTTAAATATTGTTTGGAACACAACGAACAAACCGGATTCGGACGTTTTGAATACTTGACAATGACACCGATTTCGCAACATTGTCGTCAACCTGTAATTTTTAATTTTTTTGTGTCAATAATAACCGGTGCGTTTTTACATCTACAAGTAATACAATTTCCAAAAAAGTTATAAATCCTTACGAAAATTTCCCAATCGCACTTGCTCATTACTCTGCTCAACTTACTTTAGTTATCTGCAAATTTGAAGACTTTCAGATACCGATCCTTTGAGTCAAATTTTAAAAAATTCCCATGGCAGACTTTGATCCAAGACGAATCGTCTATAGTGCCACGACCTACCTTAAGGTTTTGCTACTACTGTTCGCAAGTCCAAGGCGTATGTAAATGCTGGTAAATTTTCTAGAAAAATCGACTACTAATTTTAAAACACCGTCCAATACCATCGTTAGACCATGGCTTTGAATGTTTGAATCGTAAATACTGGCTAAAATATGGATAAAACTTTCCAGAATAAAAATGAACAAACATTCAGATAGCGATTTTCCCCCATACCTTACTTAGGGCCGGTACTTTTACTGTTGGTTGAGAAAATGAGAAAGTTTTCAGAAAAAAACTAAAAATTTAATAAATATTCTAAATATGATGAGAGCTCAGTGGCGTATTTAGGAATTTAGACTAAGGACGGCTTTCAGCTAAAGCCTAACCGATCTTCTGACAGAAGAGGGAAGCACTGGTAACTATTGAGCGTTGAGCGATGTTATGAAGTTTTACTAAACGCTACTTCCAACTTTATGCTTTTAGAGCTTCCACCCCCCGAGTGTAATATGACTCCACGCTCCAAACGTGGTAGGGGTTACCATCTAGTAAAAGTAAGCAAAGAGGCAGGGAACTAACTTCCCAAGAAAACATCGGGAAACCGTAGTGTCGTTACTCACCAACAGCTGGCCTTACAGCTGCCCTGCGGCATGGAAGTTCAGACCCTTTATGACTTCCACCCCACAAATATGATACCTGGTGTGTTCCATAGCTCTGTTAATGCAAAGTTGAAAATAGTATATTAAAATACAAGTGTCACAAGGTAGTATTTTGACGCACGAAGGCAAATTTTGCAGACCGACTGAAAGGAGTTATTTTAAGCAATCCGTAACTGAGTATCTGTGCCTATTACATTTGGATTTCGGTACACTTTAAAAATATTTTTTTAAATCTAAAAATGTTCACTTGGGCGTCGATAAATATTATTTAAGATGGAAGAGAATATAAAAAAATGAAACACTGCAAGAATTGTGCTATGGTAAAGCTCATCTTTATGAGAGTTACGTGGTACCTACATTCGCAAAATTGTGCTCTGAATTGTGTCATTGTCAAGTATGATCAATTTGAAATTCGTAAATAATAACAGTTATTATATTTTTCATATCCTCATCCTCAATATAAAAGAAAATTGCCAATCACGATTTAATCGTTCAATTTAATTGAATTTAAAAGACGTTACAAAGAAGGTTAAATTAGCATTTCAACGAGACTTGTGTGTGGTAGGTTATGCATTGTTTACAAAGATGTTTTTGAGCACTTAAAAGATTTTTAGGTTAGTGGGTTTACCAAAAATATCTTGCGGTCTTTAAAGAAAAGTTTTTTTTTTCCAACCAACTGGTAATTATGGTATACTTAATTACTGCATAACAGTCTAGAAAGTGTTGTTGTTTCGAGTTTGTAAACATTGGCTCATATAAAAATATATTTCCTTTAAAACTGTTTTGGTATACTCAACTACCAAAAGCTCGTTCTTGTAATACCTTGAAGGGTGTATTCAACTCTTTTTCAATGTAAAAAAATTTAAGGTTATCGAACTACCTTGCCCTTTTTTAAGGTAGACGAGTAAAAGGACGATGTACCTGTTTGAAAATTTATACTCTGTTAAAAAATGAAATATGTGGCCATAGTGGCCACAGTCTTGTTTGAAACGAAAAATTTTAATTTAAAAAATAGTCTGTTGTTTGCAAAACACCCCTATGACCCAGTTGCATGATTTGAAGGCAACGAAATCGATGAATAATTTGTAAATGCGTGCAGTTGACCTCGTATGAGCTTTTATGTATTTTTGGCAAAACCTTGACTTATTGTCCAATATAACTTTTTAGTTTGCAAGCTTAAACGTAGTGCACCCTTATTTTAAAAAAGAAATATTCCGTTACCTGTGCTTTCAAATTTGGTCATTTCTAAAACGTTCAATTTAAAACATGAAAAAGTTGTTGTTTGGTGGAGGATTTGAAATTTTAGATATTATGATGGAATGTTTTGCTCGATCAATATTATTAATCGTATACTATATGATATGGTACAACGACCTACTTGTAACTTGTGTGTAATATGGGTCACTACATACATTCGCATTGTACTTGTACAAAACACTATTGAACTTGTAATCCAATAATCGCATCACGCATTTATTGAATGTTTTTTATTCAAAATAAATATTATAAATAGGGTAATGATTAACGTACTAATATTCTTTAAAAAATTCCAAAAATTATATTTTTTAATTACTAGAGGCCATAGAGGGTAAACAATTTAATTTTCAATACTCAATACCATTGGAAGATAACGTAGATTGTTTTTAATTTGCCTCCACGTCACTTTTCCCTTTCCATTCCATAAAAACAATCGGAAGAACGGACTTACAGATAGTTAGTCAGACAAAGGCTAGACAGACCACCGGCTTTAGGTCATAGATAGATAGATATTTAACATTTAAAATCATACTTTTGTTATTTCTTGCTTCAAATAAAATTTATTTCAAATAAAAATTGTAGGGCATAAAATTCTGCATTAAAATCAATAAATAAAATTCATTTTCCATCGATCGATTGTTAATGGATGTCATTAACCAATAAGAAATTGATCGTTAATAACCCCTAATAAACGATCAATTTTCTATTAACGATCAATTATGGTATAGGCAACCAAATCACACCAATATTGCATTGAAATTATGACATTTGTTGTCATTTTTGTTTTCAATGGTACCTTTGATTGTAGAATATTTTTGAAAACTTGACTTTTTGTCGTAAAGTAAAATTATATTTTCTTCAATTTAATGAGAGGCGATCGACGGAAAAATTTAGTAATCAACTCGTGTGTTAATTGCCGATTAATAATCTCAACAATTAAAGCGCTCGCTACTGTCGCGCTTTAAAATGTCTCGATTATTAATCGGCCTTATTAACGCACTATACTTCATTCAAGGACACGAGATAGTGAATGTAAACAAACAACGCGCGTGTTGTGCACGTGAACACTTCTGTTTAGCGCTGTGATTGGCTCTAACGTATAAACTTATTTTAAGCTTGTTGCATGGTTACCTAACTGCGTTGATGCGGATAACTCATATAGTCACAGTATAATAATATGCTACGCATACAGTAGTGCCGACGTGCAAAAATTGTGTCGCTAATATTGTTTTGCGCATGCGTGAATTTGTACTATCCGATTAATGGCGGGTTATTGTTGAATACAGTGCACATTCAATATAGTCACCTATGATAAAAGAAACCAGGCAACTATTTTTTATAAATTCGCATCATGCGTGAATTTGTACTATCCGTTAAATGGCGGGTTATTGTTGAATACAGTGCACATTCAATATAGTCACCTATGATAAAAGAAATCAGGCAACTATTTTTTATAAATTTTATGTCGGCATGAACGAGCATGAATGACAAATCGAATGTGCACGTTATTATTATATTTTTTATAAATTAAATATTTTTTATTTGCATCAAAAACCTAAACGGAAGGTACCTTGTACTAATTAAACATGATTTCAATACATTCAGATACTTATTTATGCTACCCTTTACAAATAGATATAAAAATAACAGTGACAGCTGACAGAACCTATAAAAATAATTTTGAATTTACGCGCGCTTATATACTTCATACTATCCGATTAATGGCGGACGGTGTTCAAGGTCACTGATTTTGGCGACAAGAAATACAATGGTAACCATGGGGTTGTCACTACTGTATGCGTAGCAAATAAGTATACTGTGTTATAGTGGCAATTAGAGCTGGGACGATTACAGGAAAAATGTAATCGATTATAAATAAATAAATGATTGAGACAACTTTAACTAAAGGAGCTTTTAGGGAATTATTATGAAACCGGCTGTTATTAATAATTTTTGAAAAATTTACACCGTATTTAATTTAAATTTACGTAAAACCGCGCTCGTGAGAACTTGCACGTGCACGTGAACATCGCATGCAACACTATCTCGTCTCCTTGAATTTAGTATAGTTGATTAAATAACTATTAACGAGACGCCATATTTAATTTTGACATAAATAAATTTTATTCTGATGTCAACAACGTCTAATAATCTATATTTTAAAAAAGATGGCGGCACACTCCATATTTTTTTTAACTGGAAATGGGATAAAATTTCTTAATTTAAATGGAACACCCTGTATATTTTTATATTTTTTAAAATCTCGTAAAATTAGCTTTCTGAAGACAAGAAAGTTTAATTAATAAAAGAACATAATTACAAGATTTGACGGAGAGGAAAAAGTTTCTCGTATGAACACATCCGTTGTTTATTAAATGAAGTGGCCATAAAAAAACAATTGATACAGTTTAAACCATTGAATAAATAATCCCCGCTACTCTACCAGGAAAGAGCAATTTAACTAATCATATGGATCGCAATGGTTTTATAAATAAAGCGATTTCCGGTCAATGTCTTTAACAGAAATGGTTGCTTATACTCCCACTTATAAGAAAAGATCATGACAGCCAATGATAATGTAAACTCGACGAAATGAATTAGTCACCCATAGTTTTCCAAAATGTCGTTTCCGTCGCATTTTTTCTTATAGGATAGGCAACGGTGGCTAACCCTCCTTCCGGATTTTTATATTCTAAGGTTTAAACTAAAAATAACAACTCTAGATGTCTTTTGTTTTAATAATTTCTGTTAGACTCCACCAGGGGTGTAACCACCGGAATGAGGTGGGTGTAAGGCACACGGGCCCCCGTCCAAGAGAGGTCCCCGACCGTTGTCACCATCTCCCAAATTTAGTTTTTTTTAAATTAATTTTAGCTGCTGTTTTACCCTATGGGCTAAACTGACTAGAGCTCAAGGCGGCCAATCGAAGGGGCGCCAGAAATTACAACGCTAAAACGCGTTGATCTTCACATGAAAAAAAATTGAAAGATCATGACAGCCAATGATAATATAAACTCGACGGAATAAATGAGTCATCCGTAGTTTTCCAAAATGTCGTTTCCGTCGCATTTTCGCTTATGAGCAACGGTAGCTAATCCTCCTTGCGGATCTATTTATTCAACGGAATTTACTGCTTTTTCCATAAAATATGAATAAAAAAACTATAGTATATTTCCACAATTGTAGATAGTGACTCATTCCTAATATAGGTTCATAAGCTTTAGCTAACTATAGATTCGCTTCTATTGAAATAGATGTATAAAACACGTGCCGCTTTAATAGCATAACGTACTGTACTATAATTTGATCAAATCTTGGTAGTAGAAGTGTATCCGAGTACGAACGATTGTCCATAATGCTATACCGTAAAATGCCGATGTACTCTATTCTTCGTTTGATAATTGACACGACTATCTACATTTGTGGATTTTAAGTATACAGTGAAACCTCCCTTTACGGACACCTCCAATAAGCGGAAACCTCTCGTAAACGGACAGTTTTTTAGGAACCAACTATTGAAGTAGTTTATATTTCTATCTCTATTTAGCGGACACCTTTTATAAGCGGACAATTAAAAAGCGACCAGTGCTGTCCGCTTAAGAGAGATTTCACTGTATATGTATTAATAAATAGAAGTCCCCACCATTCACTTTGCATACGTCCTCTTGGAGTGCTTGTTACGCACGCCACTGCACTCAACGAATAGCAAATACCGGTACGACCGGTAACGACCGTGGGACGACCACAGAGCCACCAGTGACTGCCAAGAAGACCTGCCAAACGTTATCAAAATTTTTAGACCTTCCAAGAACAATAAAATCGCATTCAGAACAGGTTGTAAACCTAACGAATAAAAGATGAGATGCCGCGAGGTATAAGCAAAGCATTAGTGGCCACCTGAGGCCACCACAGGGACGGCGGTAGGTGGTAAGCGATGTAAGCGTCGCATAGGGGCGCAACATGTTTGGAGCGCAATATGTAAGGGCGCCGCGGGATAGTGTCATTACAAATAATATTTTATATAAAATTGATAATAACAAAAGGGGGCGAAAAATTTGAAATTTGCAGGGGGCGCCAGAATAGGTAGCGCCGCCACTGTTACCAAATGTTTAGGCTGAAAATTTTGTTTTGCCTGCTGACGACGCCCTTGGTAAAAATAATGGTTTGTATCGCTTGCGGTTATATAAAGGCAAATTATATTTTATTCCGAGAATTAGATTTATAATCCTTGGATATTAACTTTGACATTTGTATTTATTTATTTATTAATTTATTGTATAACGTTGCCATATTTAAGAATTATAAATCTAATTCTCGGATTAAAATATAATTCGCCTTAAGAGCAATACTGTAAGAGCTTACACTTAAAAAATGAGTTTTTAATTTAAATTCTGTTACCAATTAAAGCTCTAATTTGCTTTCAATTATATGCAAATTTTACTTTTGTAGGAAAATTAGACAAGAACTGCAATAGGTACATAACCATTGTTTTCTTTTTATGGACGTCCTGTTCGGTTTTTGCTTAAAAATTCAGCTAATATAAGTAAATAGAGAGTCTTACAACGAAGAAGTCCATTTAAGAGTTGATAAAAATGAATTTAACAATAGAAATCGAAGTGAATGTTAATTATTACAAGTTTCACGTGCGTCCTTCTATGTGTTATGTGAAAATTGTTTAAAATTTTTTTTTAATGGTTCATTAAGTAACCTTTAAAGGGTTAATGATTGACTTTCTTTTGATCAAGTAAATAATAAATATTTGCCTATTATTATATCAGGAAATGCGTAGCATTCATTTATACGATTACATTTTGTAACTACTATAATCTAGTCACAGCAAGGTCGACTGGTTAAATTAATTTTTCTTCTACTAATTAACATAAATGGTAGTGATATAAGATATAACTATTTGGCATTATTGTTCTACTAGAACTAAAATATTTTGCATGCCAAAATTCCTCATAATTATCTCGTTTTCCTCTGTTTTTTTGTTTTCTTTACTAAAATAAATATACACTATATACACGGTGTCCAAAAGTTATGGAATATATTCATTATCTGAGCATATGTAAAATATTTGGAAAGAAAGCTCACATACATTGAATTAGATTTTGAATTGGGCATTTTTTGACCCAAAAATAATTTATAGGCACTGGGTTATCAATTTCTGAGGTATGACATCATCAATGATTTTTTTATATCCATCACCCTATACATTTGATCATTTTTGGATTCTCCAAAGAGAAATGTATTCAAAAAGCTATTATCCTCATCAAAAGTGGGCGTAAAGTGAGTCTTTTTGTCCTAGGGCTGAAAAGTTTTACTATGGTAAAATCACAGTAAAAACAAAAACCTGATATTAAATTTTTATAGTACGTAAATGTCAACTTGACAACTGAATTAATTTATAATAAAAAATATTTTGGATCGTATAAAAAATAATATTTGCACCTCTAACGTAAAATTGGATTTTGGCCGTATAGCGTGAGTGTTTCTTTCGGCTACGCCTCGTGAAACATCTCTCACACGTGTACGGATCAAAATATGCAATTTTACGCCCTTGATATAAAAATAACCATTTTCGAAATAGACGAAATCTATACGATAAAGTATTATGTGAAAACATTGAAAACTTTAGGGTTGAATTAAAAGGTTTAATGGCCTTAGATAATGGTCGAACTCTAATCAAAATATCAGAGTGTGTATAAGCAATAGATATTATAATTATTACATAATAATCCGGAAATGAGCCACATTCAATATCAATTAAATAAATTTAGATAATTAAATGCGCAATTCGCGTTTAATTTAAAAAGATCGTCATAAATCATCTGCGACCCCCGCGATACAAAAGAAGAAGAAGAAGAATTTTTACGGTTGTGGTACGAAAAATTAAGAAAGTTTGTGCAAAGTTAATTAGTTTTACACAAATATATTTTTTATGGTTTGTTAAATCGTATTTAATTTTTAGCAACCTATATTTTGCATAAAGAACCATGTAAAGCAATAAAATAAATTTGGGTCAACGCCATATTTATTTTAACAACCCGCTATAAATCACCCAACATTTTTTAATTAAAATTTTTTATTCCGTGAGAAAATGGCCACTATTCCTAAATTTTTTCTAATTTACATTTTAGGTTAATTTGGGAAGAGGGGGTTGATTCTTTGAGTTAATTAATGGTCAGAGAAGATCTATGTGGTTTTAAGATGTTTTATGTGTCGATAAAAGTCTAAAATTGGTGCTCTTCGAAATTTTGATGTTTTGTCGGAAACGGAATTAAGTGTTTCAGGTACGTCGACCTCCGAGTTCCATTATACTACCCCTGGGCCTCACTATTAATTTTCTAGTAAATATATTGCCTTGACAATAAGGTTTAGGAGTTTACTAATTTATCGGTGTAGGTAGATGTTTCCGGAAATTCCAAAGTCCAGTAAGAACGAAAGAAGATTAGTTACTTCTGTTGACCCATTGTCACGCTTCTTTCGTGGGGTGGACAAAAACGAATGAAATTACAACACACGGCAAGTTGCAGAAATTGCAACGCCTAGCATGTTTGGATATAACAGAAGCTATGAGCACAACCCCAACTACAGCTATGGAGGCACCTTAAGACTTACCACCCGTAGAGTGAAGAGAGAGGGTCTTCAAACCGCCATTAAAGCTGCAGAGAAGAAGAAATTGAAACTGGGTGACAGAACAGGTCACCTAAAGATCCAGGACTTTCTACAGCCAGAATTGTTTGAAAAAACCTTGGATGTCATTCCAAGAGTGTTTGACTTCCAGACACCGTTCAAGGTGGTCATTCAAGACCGCAACACGACTAGAAATCAATAAATACAATTGGAACAAAACTCTGGTACTCAGATAGATCTAAAGCTGAACAGGAAACAGGTATAGGCATATATGGTCCAAAATATAGGGCATCAATAACCTTAGAAACCCACCCCACAATTATCCAAGCTGAAACTCTTGCAATAGATATATGTGCCCGAGAATGCCTACGAAAGAAGTTAAAGGGAAAAAAAGTCTACATACTGTCTGACAGCCAAGCTGCGATAAAGGCACTTAATGCCAATAGCTTTGCGTCCTTATCCACTCGGAATGCAGACAATCCCTCAAAACTCTGACAAGGGACAACAAAGTTGCTCTTCATTGGGTGCCGCGTCACGAGGGAATTGAAGGAAACGAAATAGCTGATGAATTAGCTAGAACAGGCTCAAGAGCCCCCCCGATCGGACCCGAACCATTCTATGGACTATCTAGAACACATAGAAGGGCGGATATCCAAAAATGGGAAACTGAGAACAAAAATTCTCACTGGAACAAAGCACCAAGATATAGATAGTCAAAGAAATTCATCAAGTACTCGACTACGAATGCTAAAAGGCTTTTTCTATTATCAAAAACGAAATTAGACCTATCATGGGTCTGTTTACTGGACACTGACCAGTGAGGTACGACCTCAAGAAACTGGAACTGAGGATAGTGGCATATGCAGACTCTGTGAATCATAGATCGAATCCGCCAAACACATTCTCTGCAATTGCGATGCATTGGCTCGGCTTAGGTTGAAACACTTAGGGCGGGCTCAACTGACGCCTGAAGAAGTGAAAATCAAACTTCTCATGGACATTCTATGCTTCCCTGGCAAGATTGAATTCCTTAGAACATAAATACGAATATGATTATGAACAAAATATCAACACTGGTCGCAGTTCTGTAAGGCTTAGAAGCCTGTTTATTACAAGCTTACAGGGCTGCTCGCCCATCTGTAAAGGGTTGGGCACACTGGAACCATCGTCCATCACGAGCTATTACCATCCCTAAAATTTAAACTCCTTAATCGTATACCATAAGGCGTTTAAATTTCGTTGGTGCGGCAGCGCCGGCAGCTGAATGTGATGGACGATGACTCTCAGTGTACCCAAGTCTTAACTTCCTGGGTTTCGGTTTTGGAGACAGTATACAGGGCCCTGTATACTGTATATTGTACGTACAATGTGTTTCGATAGTCCACCTTTCAAAAGCCTCCAGTACAGCGTTTTTTGTAACACCCAAGACATCATGGGCTTGTGAAGGAAGATTCGTTTTCTTGCGAGCTTTTTAAGTTTTTTAAGTAATGCAAGAAATAAGAGTCGTGTGCTTTTGATGCTGCCTTGCTACCAAAGAAAATTGTAATATTTTTCGTAGCCCCTCCTAATAGGCACATTTTCTTGAATTTCTTATGAACTGTAGTGGGCCAACGATAGCTTTGTAAAAAGCACATTTATTTATATGTATATAGATAGTTAACGTTAGAATGATACAGAATCGTGGATTTCTTAGACTTTCAATTTCGGAAAAAAAATCGCAATTAAAAAATAAATAAATAATTAACCAATTAAAAGCGATTAATGTCAATTTTCAAGGTCAAAATTTATCGTTTGATTTATTACTAGTTTCAAGAAAATATGGAAAACTTGGCAGGATTTTTGTTCCGACGTCAAAATTAATTGATAAATTGTTATAAAAGGGTATCAATACGACCTTTTATTTTGATTTACGTAACTAATTATATTCATTAATTGATTTTTTGCAAGAAATGAATTTTTAAACGAATGTAGGAGAAATTGGGAATTTTTTCAACAAAAAGTGGAAAATTTTACTTTTGTAAAAAAAAATATTTGTACCAGGGGGTTATTAACATTTTTAATACGTAAATAACAAGTGGTATTTGCTAATTCATTAATAAATTAATATTTTCCATTAAACCACTTATTTTTATGTAATTATTCTGCCAAACTTTTAATTTAGATGACGTTTCCACCGCATCATGAATTTATTATAGAAAACTTACTTAAGTTTGTCAAAACTGTAAGTTCTATTGAGCTACCTATTTTAGAAAGGATGAGCAGACTTCTGAAACACTTTAAAAGGCTTTTCACCAGTTGCAACAAAAGTATACAATTCTGTCCGTTTGTAAAATAAGTCTTTGATTCATTTAATAATTATAATTAAATTATCGTTATCCAATTTTATATTAAATTGACATTACCTAATATAAACATTCGGTAGTTTTAACAAATTTTTAAATAAATATTTACATAAAAGTATTAAATTTAATTTGGCATAAAATTATTATGGGAATAAAAAATATGGAGTTTACAATAAAACGAAATTTAATTACTATATTAAAATTTCATAATATTTATTTACAAGACAATCAAATTTTAAATAAAAGTAATTGTAAAATAAATTTTTTTATTTACACTTTTTTTTTAAATATTGCACAACTCAAAATTATGCAATATATACTATTTTAAGTAATATTTTAGCAAAAACGATCGGAATAAAAGGTCAAAGATAAACCAATCTTTTTAATTGCAAAATTCTGTCAATATTAGATTTGAAAGTACTTAGCTATTATTAATTAAGTTATAATATTATATCAAAACGCAATTTTTCGAGATTAAGTTAAATCACTATCTTGGTTGTGTTAAACCACATGTTAAATTAATGAATTTTGTGATAGTTTCTTAATTATTTTGTGACTTATTTTTGATTAAACTATAAAAATTTATTTGGTTGTAGTTTTATCAGTTAAAAACAACAGGAAAAGTCGACAAAAAATAATCTTTCTAACTAAATATTAATTATTATTACTGTTAATTGAACAGGATAACGATGAAGACCATATTATTATCAAAATTAACGTTTTTCTCTACTATATCTTATGTTACACCCTGTATATTTAGCACATATGGACTTGCATTGGAAAATTGTATTGAGTTTCATAAGTCTTAAAGAGACTGTTCTAAAGATATTGTTACTTTAGTTTTACATTCTGATAATATGAAAAATATTCTAAAATGACGGCTCTCTCTGGTAGGTATGTTTTTATAATATATATTTAAATCCTTTGAAAAATTTTAAAAAAATTGTTAAATGTATTGAAAACAACAGGTTTTGGATATAGCAACTTTTGTACCCTAGCCCAGTCAAATAGAATTCAAAATACAGGGTGAAAAAAATTAATAACAACAATTTTGTTGCTGAAATGTAATGAGAGCGACCTCTTGAGTATGTGATGAAAATGCACCACCGCTACCCCCCGAGCTAACTTCAGGGAAGGTACGAACGTTTTACTAAATTTAGTTTTTGGAAGTTTCCTCCAAAATTAAGCAATTTAGAGAAAAATGACTAGACTATCATTTGCAAGTGAATAATACAACGCGTTCTATGGGGGGTTTTGTGGTAGACTCTCGAAATTTTTAATATCTAGAAAATTCGATGCTCAATTGTTTTTCTGTCTTTCAGAAATTATTGAAAATAATGCATCTAACAACTTTTATACATAATATTTATTTGAAATTTTGACAATAGTCGAAATACCTGTGGTGACACGATAAATCAAACGCCCTGTATATATGTGCTTGCTTACGCAATTAACTCTTTTGGGGGCCTTATACATCTCTAAAAGGCATAATAAGTCGTTTTTGAATAGTTTAAATATATCCACAGCATTGGATAATGTCCAAGTTTCGAACAGAATTCAACAGCTGCTCCTTTAGTCCCAGTAAATCCAAAGACGTTCTAATTTTCGGATATTAGAGAATAAACTATTACGTTTCATTTCCATAAACCATTATTAAAAATTTACAGTACTTTTAATTTAGGAGGAATTTTAAGAAAAAATTGCCTATTTTCCTACTTCTTCAATGTATTTAAGAGAAAAATTAAACTTGAGATAATAAGTAAAATCTAACGAGTGCATCAAAAGTAAATATATTTTCCTCCATAATGATTTTTTAGTTTGTTTAATCCGTTTAATAAAATAATAAAATAAAACAAAATTGAAATTGCTGTTATTAATTTTTTCTTTATCAAAACGTTTATTTTACTGGGCTACCTTACTTTCCTATTATTTCTAAGCAATTTCGCCATAAAATTTCCTTTATTAATAGGAGTACAAATTAAATGTCGTTTCGTCAGCCAATTTGCACAATATTAGAAGTAGTCGCAGAAGAAAATAAACAACAAACGATAAAAATAATAGACTTTACTTTTGTTTTATTCTCAATGACGCTCTTTAGATAGAAATTAAAGTAACCTTGACATTGGTATCTTTGATTTAATAAGAATATAGCCTGATTCTTACACAAGGGCAAGGTTATCTTCGTTATTATAGAAATGACAATAATCCAATGTTAGCGTAATGATAATTAATGAGTTATGGTATTGTATACGATTCTACGTAATTACGAGATTAAAGTAAAATAATTTTCAGCGAATCTATGATAGAGAATAGTTAATTATTGTGACGTAATTAGGGACCAATGAGCCAAAAATCAACATCAACAAATCGATATTTTTGTGACGATATCCAAAAGTCCGAAAAACTTGAATTTCTACGTCACCTGCGTTTGAGAAAAAATGACGCATCTTTATTCGATCAGGATCAGGATTTTTACGTCACGTTTTGTTTTGATTTTTTGGATTCTTTTTACCAATCCGACAGGTTTTGAGAATTTATATAAAACAATGCAGTTTAGATTTTTTTCGTACGTGATCTCAGCGTGTTTTGCTTTTTTAAAAGGATTATGTGAAGGACGAGCATCGGTTCAAGATTTTACCAAAAATTCTTCCAGACAAATGCCTACGTAGGACAAAAGGTTAATTATTATATTATTTAAATTATGAAATAGTCGTTGGAGTACTAATTTTTTCTAGTTTCTAAAGCGAAAAGAAAAGAAAACATATTTTCTAGAGGAAATATTAATTTTAGCACATATCTCGTCTAAGTTCACTAATATGTTATGAAATTGATCTAAATTTAATTTGATAATTATCTATTTGGCGTTAATAAACACAGGTTTTTTTACTATTTAGAAAAATATTTTGAAAATATTATTTTTTGAATGACTTGTTTTTTTGACCTATTTTACGTAAAGTTGCTTTACGCTACATTTTTTATTCCACTTAGGTCAAGGGTATTAAATCGTAATATGCAAAACTTACATAAAATGTTTATAATTATTTTCAAGTATCTAACATAAATATTAAATATTTATAATTAAGCAGAATAATTTGGAATAACAAACTATTGTTATTACGTTAGAAAAAAAATCGTTTTGGAAAATTTGGAAAATTCTAATGAATCGCCTTTACGTCTGTTATAAATTTTCGTGGCGCTTCGACGACTGCCTCTCAATTGTTTATTTAAAAAAAATGACATTGATCAGTTCAGTGATCGATTCTATACACCTAATTGAATAATTATGAGCTTTTTTACCCGTATTAACTGACCTTCGAGACACGATTCTTTTTGCAAAAATAAATTAATTACTCACAAATTAACGTATAATTTGCCAAAAATTTACTTTTTTTTTACAAATTTACTACTTCTTGGATACTTCTTCTTTTAAAAATTTGCATTTTGTTAGATCATGTTTATATTTAGGTATATTTTTGAGTCGAAATTTGATATGAAAACGTCTCAAAAACAACGGATGCGGACATACGAGGAACTTTTTCCCGCCCGTGAAATATTGTAGCTTTGTATTTTTATTAATTAAAATTTTATTTTACATCTTCAGAAAGCTAATTTTACGAGCTTTCAAGATATTAAAAAATATACGTTCCATTTAAATTAAAAAATTTGATTCAATTTCCGGTTAAACCGGAAGTCAAAATATAAATTGTTTGGTATCGCGTAACAGCTAATTTTACGAGATTTCAAAATATTTGAAAATACATAGGATGTTCTTAAAAAATTTTATATTTTTGTAATTTCCGGTTTAACCGGAAGCGTTTTGTTAACCGAAAATAGTGTCAAATAATAGATATTCATGAGATTGATAAATATACCCATTTTTAAGTTTTAATTTTTAATACAAAAGAAATTAGAGATTATTGAAGTTTTGACATTCCAAAAATCATTACTCCAAAACGACTGGAGCAATTTTGATAAAAATTTATATTTCGATAGAGAATTACGTTGTCTGTAACTTATTCAAAAAGGAAAAAATATGGCGAATGAAATTTAGAGAAAATCCATTTCAAAATTTTGACCTACTTTGACCCCTTAAAAGTAGGAAATTTTGAAACAATTTTAGAAATCGACTTATTTAGAACAAAAGCCCTATATTCAGGCTATACAATGCCGTTTTGAAATTTTTATAATATTAATTACCGGCCAAGTTATAAGGGAAAAACCAAAAAATGGGACAATCGTTCTATTGGCCGCCATTTTGAATAAAAAAATTTGAATTTTTTTTCTTTAAATTGGGACTTAAGTGTTCTATCTTATAGCCAAGTAAAAATGAATTTGGCCCAAATTTGCAAATATACCCCCAAAATAACCACCTAATTTTTGGACACATAAAAGCTTAGTTTGGCCAATTAAACAATTTTAAAGAGGTTAAAATCAAATTTCATCAAAATCGGTTTAATAGTTTGTGCTCTAAGGGGGGGGGGGTACATACATTACATTTTACAGACATTTTTATTCAAAAAAAATATTTTGCATTTTTGGGCTCAAAACGTCGAGAAATGCAATAAAAAAATTTTTTGATTTTTCTCATTATAATAACTTTTTTTTTGGAAAAAGTTAAAATAAAAAAAATTGCACAATTAACATAATCAAATTTGTTATCAGTTGTTTTGAAAATTATTGGAGAAAAGGAGCATAAAATTATTATCTGAACTATTGTACACGTTTTAACCCTCAACCTTGTTCACGATTCAATTCATAAAAGACTAAAAAATAATAATAATTATAAATTGTATTTGAAACAATTGAAAAAGCATCGAAACAACTTCAAATGTGAAACAAGTGCCAAATAATCGAGAGACTTCGACGCTGCATCAAGAACGTAACCCCCAATAGAGTACATTTATTACAACATTTTTGTTGAAACTACATGTTTTTCTCCACTTTTTTTTGTAAAAAAACAAAACTTGAACTTATCTCATCTGATAACCTACTGACGAAAGAAAAAAAACACTTTTTTTTAAATACAAAATTACGAGCAAACAACTCGTGTATATAATTGTATGTTCTCGAATTTCCATCGTACGAAATTATTTAAAAAAAACGTATAATTAAACAGAAGCTGTGTAATTTTTTTAATACCTTTACTGATACTTAGTTCAACGAACTTATCAAATGTGCCATTTAATATCTGTAGGCTAATAGGTCAGCTAACTTGTCGAAAAAAGTACATAATCTCTCGACCTCCCCTTTAGATCTTTTCCTACGATATCGGTCAACGACTTGAAATTTTTTTACTTGTTTTCTAATTTTTATCTACATCTTATAACACCTAAATTTATTTCAAAATATCGTTAAGTAACGCATTAGATAGAAAAAAAAATTTAAACATCTTTTTGAAAAGGAACGAGTTTTTTGTTGCTTTAAATTGATAGAATTTGTGACCCTTTACGGTGTATAAGGGTGTGGAACGTTTTTTATTTAAAAAAATCTTTTAAAAGAGTTCGGTAACCTTTTGAGACGAGGCACCTACTAATGTGTGTTACCTATACGTAACAATTACGAAATAGTCTTAAAAAAGTCTAGACGAGTCAACGCCCTTTAAAGATGGAGAAAGGTGCGTGGAGAAATTCGATGCTTTCAAAAAAGTTGTTATAGGGTTTGTTAATTAGGTACGAAGAAATGAGTTTCGATCGAAGTCGACAAAACAAAAATTTTAAGAATTTAAGTGTAAGAGTAGGGTGTCTCATTAAAGGTAAAGTTTCACATAAAACTTTAATTAACCATTCCTTGTGATATAGGTATTGGCGTTGCCAAGGGAGACAAGAAGGGGCAAAGCCCCCCCCTCGGGGTATGCAGGAAGAGGCAAAAGCAAAAGTGTAAGAGTAGGGGCTCATTAAAGTTGAAGTTTCACATAAAACTTTAAATAAATATTCCTTGTGATAGGTATTGGCGTTGCCAAGGAGAGACAGGAAGGGGCAAATGCCCCCCCCCCCGGTATGCAGGAAGGGGCAAAAGCAACCGTGTACGAGTAGAGTCTCATTAAAGCAAAAGTTTCACATAAAACTTTAAATAAATATTCCTTGTGATAGGTATTGGCGTTGCCAAGGGAGACAGGAAGGGGCAAATCCCCCCCCTCAGGGTATGCAGGAAGAGGCAAAAGCAAAAGTGTAAGAGTAGGGTCTCATTAAAGTTAAAGTTTCACATAAAACTTTAAATAAATATTCCTTGTGATAGGTATTGGCGTTGCCAAGGAGAGGCAGGAAGGGGCCACCCCCCCCGTATGCAGGAAGGGGCAAAAGCAACCGTGTACGAGTAGGGTCTCATTAAAGCTAAAGTTTCACATAAAACTTTAAATAAATATTCCTTGTGATATAGGTATTGGTGTTGCCAAGGAGAGTCAGGAAAAGGCAGACCCCTGCCCCCCCCCCCACACGAGGTATGCAGGAAGAGGCAAAAGCAACCGTGTACAAGTAGGGTCTCATTAAAGCTAAAGTTTCACATAAAACTTTAAATAAATATTCCTTGTGATAGGTATTGGCGTCGCCAAGGGGAGGTACGAGGGGGCGAAAGCCCAACCCTCACCCGGTAATGGCTCGAGGCCATTATTAAGGTGTCGAAACGCAATCTTTTTGTTGTCTGTCGATTTTTTCAGTTTTAGAAAATTAATTTTGTTATGAGTTATTTATGAAATAAGAACGATAAGTAGAATTTCTCGGACGAATAAGTAAAATTGCAGAAGCAGAAGCCGAGTCCGAAAAACATTTTCGTCCGTGTGTCATACAATATTTTTTATTCGATTGTAAGAAATTCTCAATATCACTAACGAATTTTTAATTTAATAATGTCAATCTGACATTTATTTTAATTTAATAGTATACAGGGTGATTTTTTTAAGTGGTACTAACATTGGGATCTCGGAATCCGTAATAGTTACGAGGCTGGTTAAATTAGCAAAAAGTTGCATATTTTGATGACCTTTAAGAATCCGATTAAAAAATTCCAAAATTCAAAATGGTTTCCGAGATAACGCAGAAAAACAAAAAATTCGCAATTTCGTTTTTCGACTGTAGTTTCAAAATGGCGTACTTTAGAAAAAAAATTTTGAGAAATCTTTTTAGGAGATCAAAAAAGCTATCAAACGATACCAAACTCGACTTTTTATCACATCGACGCGAAGCGTCGCGAAGTTCAACTTTTCATTTTCTTATGGGGGACATATTATTTTTTTTGCAAATATTACTCAGTAGGCTTATCTAAATTCGGATACCAAACGACAGCTTCTTATCTTGAACTTTTCTTAATTTTCACAACTTTTCAGGTTATGTTATGTTATGTTAATATTTTACTTTAGTTTATTTTTTACGATAAAAAATAACGACTAAAACTTAGTTTTTAAATTTTTAGAAAAGTAATTTATTCAATAAATAAAATTTCATTACTAAGATTTAATAAATAAATAATAATTTGATTTATTTTTATTTCCAGCGCAAATTACTTTTCTAAAAATTTAAAAACTAAGTTTTATTTGCTATTTTTTAACGTAAAAAATAACATAAATATTATAATAAAGTAAAATATTAACATAACATAACCTGAAAAGTTGTGAAAATTAAGAAAAGTTCAAGATAGAAAGTTTTCGTTTGGTATCCGAATTTAGATAAGCCTACTGAGTAATATTTGCAGAAAAAATCATATGCCCCCCCATAAGAAAATGAAAAGTTGAACGTCGAGACGCCTAGCATCGATGTGATAAAAAGTCGAGTTTGGTATCGTTTGATAGACTTTTTGATCTCCTAAAAATTTTTACCGAGAATTTTGTTTCTAAAGTACGCCATTTTGAAACTACAGTCGAAAAACGAAATTGCCATTTTTATGTTTTTCTGCATTATCTCAGAAACCATTTTGTATTTTAAAATTTTCTAAACGGATTCTTAAAGATCATCAAAATATGCAACTTTTTGCTAATTTAACCAGCCTCGTAACTATTACGGTTTCGGAGATCCCAATGTTAGTACCACTTAAAAAAATCACCCTGTAGATATCAAAGTCTGTCAATTAACAAATTTTACACGCCAAAAAATGCAGTTTTTGTCCTAGAACGAAAAATGTTACCTAGCAATACAGCAAAAGATGGTACAAAACGTTAACTTCTCGTCCAAATAACTTAATCATAAAATGTCACTTTTTGACACCAGCGAATAAAAATAAAATTATTAGATAACAAAATTTATTAACTTTTCTTAAAACGTGTTGACCTTGAGATGGCAAAAGATTTGACAGGACAAAGTAAAATTTAAATTGGCTTTGGTACTTTTGAGTTAGGAAAGATTTTTAAGAGCGCAAAAGAGCCAGCAATGGCTTTTACAGGAGAAAATAAGTCCTGAAACGCCGATGTATATGGCTCAATAGAGGCTACAAAATAAAACTTAACAGGTCTCCTGGAATTACCTTTAAGCTTCAAGTGAAGAAAAGCTTTACTAGAGAGTAGTGCTGTTGATTCGAATCGGTTAGCTGGTTAACCAGTTAATTTTTGCTTGGTTAACAGGTTAATTTTTTTCTTGGTTAACCAAAAATTGTTAACCGAACATTTTAACCATATTTGGTTAACCGAATCATTTTAAACACCGTCGGTTACGATTCATTTTAACCAAGTTTTGGTTAAACGATTTATTTGAACTTCCGAGTTTCGTGACTGCTTGGTTGATTTGATTTATTTTAGCTTTTTAGCCATCTGTCAGTAATCTAATTAACAGTGGCGTAACTAAAAACTTGAGGGCCTCCCCGCAAGATTCAGAGTTGGACCCTAACCCCCCTCCCTCATATTCTTTTTGACATTAACAACAATTTTGTTTGCCATGGCATGTCGGCTTTTATCAATTATTCATACAATATGTGTATTGAGGACACAAAATTTTGGCTTATTTCCGTCTTCAATACACATACAGGGTGTGGAAAAAGTAACGCAACAAGGCTATAACTTTTCTATTATTGATTTTTCACAAAAACGTTTTAAATAAAAGTTATTAGGCTAAAAGTGCTTCACTTATTCGTGACCTTTAACTGCTCATGCGTAAGTGCTCGTGGGCACAGCCTTCTTCTACCAGAAGAAGGCTTATACATACGTATAAGCCTCACAAGCTAGAGCTTAGGGCCCCACTTTCTTGGGGGGGGGGGGGCAAAAGGGTCTTCTAGGTATCCGAAAATCATATTTGGCACTGACATATAATAGCTGCACTTATAAAGGGCCCCATATTTCAAATAGCTTAGGGTCTTATGTAAGTAGTCTAAATCCGGTCCTGAAGCTGACTAAATCAGCTTTCACCCTTTAAGACCATTTTAAATCCGAGGGAGGTTTCCAAAAAGGTAATCGGACAGTCAAGCTCTAAAATAAGCTTTAAAAAGTAAATATGTGCTCAAATTAAGCTCTAAAGAAGAGAAATAGAGCTTTTGGATTACTCGATGCGAGGACAAGACAAAAAATATAAATAAATAAGTTTAAGGGCACGAAATAAAATAAAAACGATCCATCAGCTCCATAAATTCCCACAAAATACGAGTCTTTTTCTAAAAAGATAAATTTTTAAACCCTAAAGAATTTTTATTAAATTGTTGTGTATTAGGAACTCGTAGAATAATCTAAACCACCCAAACTTGATAATAAATTTAATCTTTAATTCCACCTTCATCTACCTGTGAACCCTTGCTCACTGATTTATTTGAAACCTTAAAAAATTTTACCTGAAAGTTCGTTGATCTTTCTCAAAATCATACACGAAACGCATGATATCCATCCAAATGCCAAACTATATCAAAAATAGGTTCGTTAAATTTTAAATTAATTTAATTTAGAGAAAAATTATTTTTTAAACGTTCGGTAAGGTCACAACTTTGATAAAAAATTTAAATACCACCGAGTATAAAAATAATATCTAATCTCGGGTGCAGTTTACGTGTATATTACAAAATGATACAATGAATGGATCTTTAGTTGCGTAATATTAGAAATTATACGTATACTTGGTAGTATAAATATAGGGTGTATCGCCCTCTTCAATGATAATGCAAAGTCAAGAAGAAAACATAAACAAACTACGTATATTCTCACACACGTTTAAATGTACAAGCTGATGACGAAGGTAACGATCATGTTACCTTGTAATTTACCGACGAGGTTAATAATGCAATTTATTAATGATAAAAGATGATTTTTAACGTTTTTAAAACAAAATTGTGCTTTTTCAGGCCCGGACTGGCCCGGCCGCCGATCGCCGCTGGGCCAAGTCAAATTGGGGCCAAACGAAAATAAATGGAAAAATCAAATTGAAGAAAAAAGTTCATAATAAACATAATACAGTGTGTTTCACTTTAGATGAGGACACATACGTAACTTTAAATTCTTAAATAGTACAGGGTCTATCGGTTTCAACCTGGAAAAACGACATATGTGGCTGTAAATTTACAATTAGCTAGTCTTAAGAGTCTACATAAAGACACAAAAAAGTTTACCACTCCTAGGGGTGTGCAACATAAAGTAATTGTGCCCTCAACATTCAAAGAATATTAGCTCGAAAAGAAATGAGAATTTCGAAATTCTGATAAGGCTATTTAATAGAGCATGGAATTCTGAACAATTTATGAATCTATAAAAATTTTTGTGCCAATATTACTTTTCCAGAAAAACGCGATGAAAGACAAATAGGGATAAACCGGTAGAAATCTGAAAATTGAAAATTTTACAGCGTAGTTACTCACAAAAATGTTAGCCATTTTGTAATTAATCGTCAGATCATTATTTCGAGTAAATTTTTGGAAAGAATATGGTTTTAGCTTTAAATTGATGGGGTTATTTTTTAATTTATTTATTTTCATCATCCCTGAAATTGTACTACAAATATTCTTTTTCATTTTTCTGACGACTCTTTACATATTAATGTACCATAAGCTACAGAGAGTTCAAATTTAAAAAATATTTTGGATATATGTTCTATAATATATTTGTAATGACATCATGCTACTAATCATGTTAAAACAATTTTCAGTTTTAAAAAAACACCCCTTAAATATTTCAACTTTTTTGAATTTTATTTTTTTCTTGTAATTTAATTTTTAAGAGGTTGCGTAAGATGGAAAAATGTAATTTCCAAAAAAATAAATATACGGTTTTGTAGGTAATTCATCGTGCTTTCAAATGATGTATTTGAAATTTACTCTACTTCATGTACTTTCTATGAAATTAAAATGGAGTGCGCGCGTCTTATAAAGGGCACTTTTATTGTAATGTGACGGCATTTTTTACGTAAACGTTATATCTTAAAAACGTTTGCGGATAATGAAAGAGGATATTTCAACGTTTCAGTTCATCATATTAAATATTGATTTCTGACTACCTGTTCCGAAAAAAGAACCCCGAAAAAACTGTTTTTTTCGATGATCCTGAACAAAAGGCAAAAACAAGCTACATTTCGTAAAACAACATATGTGGCTGAAAATTTGAAATAAGCTTGTATTGAAAGCCTAGAAAAAGAAGCCTAAAAGTTTACCACTCTCAGAGGTGTGCAACATCGAGTAGATGTGCCCTCAACTGTTAAAAGAGTAACTGGAAGTGTAATAGAAAAATCTAAATTTTGTTTGGGTCAATTTATAGAGAATTAAATTCTAAACAATTTATATATCTATGAAATTTTCTGTACTTGCAATAGTTTATTCGTAAACGCGTCGAAAGAACCATTTATATAGCCTTAACATAACTCTAGGGCACAGACTGGAAAAACAACATATGTGGCTGAAAATTTGAAATAAGGTACCTAGTATTAAAAGCCTAGAAAAAGAGGCAAAAAAGTTTACCACTCTCAGGGGTGTGCAACATCGAATAAATGTGTCCTCAACTGTTAAAAGAGTAAGTGGAAGTGTAATAGAAAAATCTAAATTTTGTTTGGGTCAATTTATAGAGAATTAAATTCTAAACAATTTATATATCTATGAAATTTTCTGTACTTGCAATAGTTTATTCGTAAACGCGTCGAAAGAACCATTTATATAGCCTTAACATCACTCTAGGGCACAGACTGGAAAAACAACATATGTGGCTGAAAATTTGAAATAAGGTAGTATTAAAAGCCTAGAAAAAGAGGAAAAAAAGTTTACCACTCTCAGGGGTGTGCAACATCGAATAAATGTGTCCTCAACTGTTAAAAGAGTAAGTGGAAGTGTAATAGAAAAATCTAAATTTTGTTTGGGTCAATTTATAGAGAATTAAATTCTAAACAATTTATATATCTATGAAATTTTCTGTACTTGCAATAGTTTATTCGTAAACGCGTCGAAAGAACCATTTATATAGCCTTAACATCACTCTAGGGCACAGACTGGAAAAACAACATATGTGGCTGAAAATTTGAAATAAGGTAGTATTAAAAGCCTAGAAAAAGAGGAAAAAAAGTTTACCACTCTCAGGGGTGTGCAACATCGAATAAATGTGTCCTCAACTGTTAAAAGAGTAAGTGGAAGTGTAATAGAAAAATCTAAATTTTGTTTGGGTCAATTTATAGAGAATTAAATTCTAAACAATTTATATATCTATGAAATTTTCTGTACTTGCAATAGTTTATTCGTAAACGCGTCGAAAGAACCATTTATATAGCCTTAACATCACTCTAGGGCACAGACTGGAAAAACAACATATGTGGCTGAAAATTTGAAATAAGGTAGTATTAAAAGCCTAGAAAAAGAGGCAAAAAAGTTTACCACTCTCAGGGGTGTGCAACATCGAATAAATGTGTTCTCAACTGTTAAAAGAGTAACTGGAAGTGTAATAGAAAAATCTAAATTTTGTTTGGGTCAATTTATAGAGAATTAAATTCTAAACAATTTATATATCTATGAAATTTTCTGTACTTGCAATAGTTTATTCGTAAACGCGTCGAAAGAACCATTTATATAGCCTTAACATAACTCTAGGGCACAGACTGGAAAAACAACATATGTGGCTGAAAATTTGAAATAAGGTACCTAGTATTAAAAGCCTAGAAAAAGAGGCAAAAAAGTTTACCACTCTCAGGGGTGTGCAACATCGAATAAATGTGTCCTCAACTGTTAAAAGAGTAAGTGGAAGTGTAATAGAAAAATCTAAATTTTGTTTGGGTCAATTTATAGAGAATTAAATTCTAAACAATTTATATATCTATGAAATTTTCTGTACTTGCAATAGTTTATTCGTAAACGCGTCGAAAGAACCATTTATATAGCCTTAACATCACTCTAGGGCACAGACTGGAAAAACAACATATGTGGCTGAAAATTTGAAATAAGGTAGTATTAAAAGCCTAGAAAAAGAGGCAAAAAAGTTTACCACTCTCAGGGGTGTGCAACATCGAATAAATGTGTTCTCAACTGTTAAAAGAGTAACTGGAAGTGTAATAGAAAAATCTAAATTTTGTTTGGGTCAATTTATAGAGAATTAAATTCTAAACAATTTATATATCTATGAAATTTTCTGTACTTGCAATAGTTTATTCGTAAACGCGTCGAAAGAACCATTTATATAGCCTTAACATAACTCTAGGGCACAGACTGGAAAAACAACATATGTGGCTGAAAATTTGAAATAAGGTACCTAGTATTAAAAGCCTAGAAAAAGAGGCAAAAAAGTTTACCACTCTCAGGGGTGTGCAACATCGAATAAATGTGTCCTCAACTGTTAAAAGAGTAAGTGGAAGTGTAATAGAAAAATCTAAATTTTGTTTGGGTCAATTTATAGAGAATTAAATTCTAAACAATTTATATATCTATGAAATTTTCTGTACTTGCAATAGTTTATTCGTAAACGCGTCGAAAGAACCATTTATATAGCCTTAACATCACTCTAGGGCACAGACTGGAAAAACAACATATGTGGCTGAAAATTTGAAATAAGGTAGTATTAAAAGCCTAGAAAAAGAGGCAAAAAAGTTTACCACTCTCAGGGGTGTGCAACATCGAATAAATGTGTTCTCAACTGTTAAAAGAGTAACTGGAAGTGTAATAGAAAAATCTAAATTTTGTTTGGGTCAATTTATAGAGAATTAAATTCTAAACAATTTATATATCTATGAAATTTTCTGTACTTGCAATAGTTTATTCGTAAACGCGTCGAAAGAACCATTTATATAGCCTTAACATAACTCTAGGGCACAGACTGGAAAAACAACATATGTGGCTGAAAATTTGAAATAAGGTACCTAGTATTAAAAGCCTAGAAAAAGAGGCAAAAAAGTTTACCACTCTCAGGGGTGTGCAACATCGAATAAATGTGTCCTCAACTGTTAAAAGAGTAAGTGGAAGTGTAATAGAAAAATCTAAATTTTGTTTGGGCCAATTTATAGAGAATTAAATTCTAAACAATTTATATATCTATGAAATTTTCTGTACTTGCAATAGTTTATTCGTAAACGCGTCGAAAGAACCATTTATATAGCCTTAACATCACTCTAGGGCACAGACTGGAAAAACAACATATGTGGCTGAAAATTTGAAATAAGGTAGTATTAAAAGCCTAGAAAAAGAGGCAAAAAAGTTTACCACTCTCAGGGGTGTGCAACATCGAATAAATGTGTCCTCAACTGTTAAAAGAGTAAGTGGAAGTGTAATAGAAAAATCTAAATTTTGTTTGGGTCAATTTATAGAGAATTAAATTCTAAACAATTTATATATCTATG
Source organism: Malthinus seriepunctatus (assembly GCA_963924605.1). Taxonomy (NCBI): domain Eukaryota; kingdom Metazoa; phylum Arthropoda; class Insecta; order Coleoptera; family Cantharidae; genus Malthinus; species Malthinus seriepunctatus. The sequence continues at coordinate 3,345,515 of OZ004602.1, forward strand.
AAATTTTCTGTACTTGCAATAGTTTATTCGTAAACGCGTCGAAAGAACCATTTATATAGCCTTAACATCACTCTAGGGCACAGACTGGAAAAACAACATATGTGGCTGAAAATTTGAAATAAGGTAGTATTAAAAGCCTAGAAAAAGAGGCAAAAAAGTTTACCACTCTCAGGGGTGTGCAACATCGAATAAATGTGTTCTCAACTGTTAAAAGAGTAACTGGAAGTGTAATAGAAAAATCTAAATTTTGTTTGGGTCAATTTATAGAGAATTAAATTCTAAACAATTTATATATCTATGAAATTTTCTGTACTTGCAATAGTTTATTCGTAAACGCGTCGAAAGAACCATTTATATAGCCTTAACATAACTCTAGGGCACAGACTGGAAAAACAACATATGTGGCTGAAAATTTGAAATAAGGTACCTAGTATTAAAAGCCTAGAAAAAGAGGCAAAAAAGTTTACCACTCTCAGGGGTGTGCAACATCGAATAAATGTGTCCTCAACTGTTAAAAGAGTAAGTGGAAGTGTAATAGAAAAATCTAAATTTTGTTTGGGTCAATTTATAGAGAATTAAATTCTAAACAATTTATATATCTATGAAATTTTCTGTACTTGCAATAGTTTATTCGTAAACGCGTCGAAAGAACCATTTATATAGCCTTAACATCACTCTAGGGCACAGACTGGAAAAACAACATATGTGGCTGAAAATTTGAAATAAGGTAGTATTAAAAGCCTAGAAAAAGAGGCAAAAAAGTTTACCACTCTCAGGGGTGTGCAACATCGAATAAATGTGTCCTCAACTGTTAAAAGAGTAAGTGGAAGTGTAATAGAAAAATCTAAATTTTGTTTGGGTCAATTTATAGAGAATTAAATTCTAAACAATTTATATATCTATGAAATTTTCTGTACTTGCAATAGTTTATTCGTAAACGCGTCGAAAGAACCATTTATATAGCCTTAACATCACTCTAGGGCACAGACTGGAAAAACAACATATGTGGCTGAAAATTTGAAATAAGGTAGTATTAAAAGCCTAGAAAAAGAGGCAAAAAAGTTTACCACTCTCAGGGGTGTGCAACATCGAATAAATGTGTTCTCAACTGTTAAAAGAGTAACTGGAAGTGTAATAGAAAAATCTAAATTTTGTTTGGGTCAATTTATAGAGAATTAAATTCTAAACAATTTATATATCTATGAAATTTTCTGTACTTGCAATAGTTTATTCGTAAACGCGTCGAAAGAACCATTTATATAGCCTTAACATAACTCTAGGGCACAGACTGGAAAAACAACATATGTGGCTGAAAATTTGAAATAAGGTACCTAGTATTAAAAGCCTAGAAAAAGAGGCAAAAAAGTTTACCACTCTCAGGGGTGTGCAACATCGAATAAATGTGTCCTCAACTGTTAAAAGAGTAAGTGGAAGTGTAATAGAAAAATCTAAATTTTGTTTGGGTCAATTTATAGAGAATTAAATTCTAAACAATTTATATATCTATGAAATTTTCTGTACTTGCAATAGTTTATTCGTAAACGCGTCGAAAGAACCATTTATATAGCCTTAACATCACTCTAGGGCACAGACTGGAAAAACAACATATGTGGCTGAAAATTTGAAATAAGGTAGTATTAAAAGCCTAGAAAAAGAGGCAAAAAAGTTTACCACTCTCAGGGGTGTGCAACATCGAATAAATGTGTTCTCAACTGTTAAAAGAGTAACTGGAAGTGTAATAGAAAAATCTAAATTTTGTTTGGGTCAATTTATAGAGAATTAAATTCTAAACAATTTATATATCTATGAAATTTTCTGTACTTGCAATAGTTGTACCATAAGCACCACGAAAGGAACATTTAGATAGCCTCTACATCAATTTATATAAAAAAAATTAAATAAATTAGTTTAAAATTTCAATTACATCTCTTTTTTATCTTTTTTATTCCTCCTCATTTACAGTAACCGCTAAATCGAAAAAAAATGTTAAAAAAGCAGAATGTTATTATTTTGGCAGCTGATTTAACAGTTTGCAGTTGTTAAACTACAATTTTGACATCATATTCGTAATCAGCGACCCCAAAAATATAAAGTACCATGTTCTTATCAAAAAATAATTGGATTTAAAAAAACGCCCCCCAAAAACAATATATGGGTGGGATCTACCCATGTTGCACACCCCTGACGATGGTAAACTTTTTAGCGTCTTGTAGTACATATCAAATAATGCGCAAATCCAAATTTTCAGCCACATAGGTTTTATTTCCAGGTCGATGCCGATATGCGCCTTTAGGATCTGTACTAAAAGTTGATCTAAGCCCGTTGACCTTGAAAGTTCCAAAAATTTGGGGCTAATTGTCGCTAGTGACGACACTGCATTTGGGGCTAATTTATTTTGCAACCAGTAGGGCCAACTACTAGCCAGTCCGACCCTGTACGTTTTTGCTCTGTGAAAAAGTTTGAACTCGTTGCCATTTTTATGCAACTTGCGCTTGAAAACGACTTTATCTGAACTGTTTACCCAAATAAAAAATTCCTGATGCAATTATTAAATATTTTGCGTTTTTTAATTTACGTACACAAACTTTTAGTAAAAGTTGCATAATGGCTTCGTTTTGATCTTATAAAGGATCTAAACTGTTTGAAATCGTAAGATTTTTCAATTCTATTTCTAAATAGTTTGGGGTTGCTAATTATAAAGAAGTAAACAAAATGGTAGATTTAATATGGTTACCTATAGCTATTGATATTTGAAAACACATATCACATACCTACCTAATTATTTTTTGTTCAGATCGATAGAGGATAGACGTTCATCAGTACAAAACGAGGAAGTCTATCTTCAAAGTAAATTAGAAGGTGAAGTACACTTTCTCATTTGGACAAGGTCCTGCGGAAGTGACTGAAGAGTCATTGAGATTTAGACGCTAAAAGTTTAGACAAAATTAAAAATATTATCTGGTTGAATTTGATATTCTTCCACTTCATTATGAAGATGTTTCCTGACCGTGTAGGAATCTTTCTCAATTCAAACTTAAATTTACTGCACTCAAGTTCCGAAATCTTAGAGATAACGTGCTAAACTAAAAATCCCAAAATGAAGGAATACCTTGACAAGATTTTATAACTCAAGGAAAGGACTGGCTGGACTGGGAAAAAAATTAGTACCGGGAAATCTGATTTATTTGAATTTTTTTCAATGTTAATCATGGGCCACCGGGATATTCCCGGTAGCCTACCGGGCCAGTCCAGCCCTACTCAGGGACGCATTTGTAATCATGTAATGATTAGATAACGGAATTATATTCGCAAGTAAGAGATCTAGTGGCACACACGTACGGTATAAAGTCTTTTGGCTTCGAATCCCGAACTAGAAAGTGCTGGTCACATTACCTTCATCAAAAGCTAAAAATAGAGAATTGTTACTTTTTAATCGACAACATAGAAGATAAAAATTATGTTTTGAGTTTTATAACAAATATTTAAATAACCAAACGAGATAACGCGGACAGTGCATAAAAACGAAGCATTTTTTAATCGTAAAACCTACGTTCTGATGACACCGAGCTATAACCTGTAATAACAGGACCGTGCCGGTTAAAACGGGAAGGATGGTATATCGTATTTTTGCTTATAAATCAGAGCAAATATATATCTCAATTGCATAAGAAACGCACGTCTTTTTTTTTCTCAAAATATCCATGTGCCCAAAGAGGTATTTAACAGAAAAAAAATGGAGAAGAGCGACAGTTAGAACTAAAAAAATCGTGGGCGCCTCAAGGGTTGCAACTTCGGCTCTTTGGCCATGAAAAGTTGAAGGACATAATCAATAAACACAATTAATTTTGCTAACGGCGAAAATTACTTCAAAATAGGTAGGTAGCCATGGATTTTTGTTTTAATAAATTTAATTAATTTGACACTGACAAATAATCGCTGTCAATGAACTAACAAAACATTAGAAAATATTGTTTATCAAAAACCATGGATATCGCTATATTTTGAGATAACTTTTTTTAACCTAGAGAATCTATCACCAAGCGGTGTCCTATGCATTATAGCATAATGGATCGGTATTCCCTATAGAATTCAAGAGGTCCGCGGCTATAGGAACTTTTATTCCAGAGACCAAGATCTACAACCAAACAGATAACAGAAAGACTTGTAACAGAAAGATCGGGGTAATCGTATCCAGTCCCATCTTTTGGGAAAAAGCTATTTGAGTGTCAGTGAACGTGTAATTCTGGTTGGATGGCCATTGTTTTGTACTCAGGGGTCGATTGGCTTCTAAGCCTTACAGAACTGCGACCAATGTTGACCTTTTGTTCATAACCCTGCTTTTATTTATACTCTCGGGAATTCAATCTTGCCAGCGAAGCATAAAATGTCCCTGATAAGTTTGCTTTTCACTTCTTCAGACAATATGTTCGGCGGAATCGATCTCCGATTCACAGAATCTGCATATGTCACTATTCTCCAGTCCCAATTTCTTGAGGTGGTACACCTCACTGGGCAGTGTCCAGTAAACAGACCCGTGAAGAGTCTGATTTCGTTCGTTGATAATAGAAGAAGCTTCTTAGCATTCGTGATCGAGTACTCAATGAATTTCTTCGATTGTCTTTGTCCTGGTGCGTTGTTCCAGTGAGAATTTTTATTCTCAGTTTTCCATTTTGGGATTTCCGCCCTTCTATGTGTGCTACATAGTCTACAGAATGGTTCGGGTCCAATATTTCGTTTCCTTCAATTCTCTCGTGATTTGGCACCCAAATGAAGGGTAACTTTTGCCAGAGTTTTGAGAGATTGTCTGCATTCCCAAGTGGATAAGGTCGCAAAGCTATTGGCTTTAAGTGCCTTTATCGCGCAGACATTATGTAGACTTTTGTGCCCTTTAAATTCCTTCGTAGGCATTCTCGGTTGGTTGCCCAAAGCACTGACTTAAGGCTTCAGGATACTTCAATGAAATTCTTAGAGAAGGAAAAAGTAAGAAATATGACAGCATTCGGGATGCAAGTTTGACATTTTTTCATACTTATAACAAGAATCGACAAAAAAAATTGTCTACTCTCTAGAATGGCTCCGAAATTGTGGCAGTTGGAGTGAAAAAACTGTGACAATCTCTGACCAGACTTGAACTAATTTTTTACAAAGTAAAAAAATGATCTTACACAGACAAAATCGACCCTGAATATATACTTTTTTTTTATTTTAAAGACTTTTAATTGTATATAAATTGATATTTATAAAACGATTACAATAAATTCTTTTATTTGAATCAATCGGCCATCGGAGAAGACGATGAACTTGAGCTAATTTGGGGTATTGTACTTAATTGATTATTCATTGTTTCCAGCACAAACCACAAACAATTGAGATAGGTCGTGTTTTTATTTAAAGTCATATAATTAAAATGATTGCTGAAAAAATTGGACCTGTTTGGAAATTTTTGTGATAAAAGTTTATGCAGGTCATCGAACGAACTTTTTTTTATTTAATAAAGATTATGCATTTTAGTAATTTAATAGATTACTTGGCATGATGCTCTTGAAATTTATCGAATTTCGAAGATACCCTTAGTTCAATAACCACACGATAACAACTGGACGAACTTCCAATACTCTTCGTTTTTTGCATATTTTTCTTCTTTTAGTAAGATTAAAACGTGCTAATTTTTAGGAATTAATTAATATAACAACTTGTTTTTGTTTATTCAAGGTTTACCATTCTTAATTCTTATTGTTGAAAAAATTATAATCAATTGAGATTACGAAATTTATTAAATTATTTTAGAAAAAATTGTGGAGTTTGGCATTTACCAAAAAAGTTATATACTAGTTGGCTTGGTAATTATTTTAAAAATAGTTGTACAAATACATACAATAGACGTCCAAAAGACGCTCTTGTGTTACTTGGGAAAGTGGACACGCGGAAGCGTGATCGAAAATTCCGAATGTACTCAATATGAACTTTGGGACGTGATTGATAAATTTTGATTTATTAATTGTCCAAAGTCTACATATATTTTTTGGAAGCAACCGAGCAGTAGGAAATTACTATGTATACAAGCTTTTTACAATGGAGTGGCACTTTGTCTAAAATGCAATTGACGCTATCTCTAAGATTAACCAATTGGGGTGGGGGACTTTTACATCCATAAATACATAAAAAGATCCATAAATATGCTTTGGAGACACAATTTTACCTCAACTGTCCTCCCATCCCAGTGAGTCCATAGCCTCTTCCCTAATGTTTTCTTTCATCGAGTTTTCTATTTTAGTTCATCCTTAACAGTCATCTTCAATATCTATTTTTTTGAATCATAATTCTTAGTCTCTCCACACCAGCCCTAAGCCTGCACATTTACCATTTTAAGTTCCAACAGTTTATGCTTTATGTTCTATCTCTGGTGGCTTCCATCATTTTGATTATTTCGTGATGATTCATAGCTTCCAACGCACATTCCACTTCTCCGAATTTATTAGAGAAGGCTTGTGAATCATGCCAGATTAGAAAAGAATGCGTAAGCTCGATTCAAACCATCCTATAGATACGATAAGCTCATTGAGCTATTCCACAGAAAATGACTCAGAAACTCTTGTTGACATATTTCGAATAAAAAAACTCGATAACATAACATAATATTTTGAGAAGTAAAAACTTTCCTCCGGTTCTCTTTCCACTACAACAGAGAGGACGTTCCCACATGCCGACTGGTTAAAATAGATACAACAGCACTGTTTTGGAGAGGTCTACGTTTAACAAAAAGTGGAAAACAACTCGACGTTTGAACGAAGTTCAAGATTGGGTAAAACTATCAAATTGTGCCACAGTTACCCATTTTCTAAATCAAAAATTGCCCTTTAAATGTTAAAAACACACCCTTGTCATTCCTACGCCCTTCCACATTAGTTTAAAGAAACAAAAGTTTAAAATTCGCATCTTTAAATATTATGAAAGTGAGTAATAATTAGATCGAGGAAAATCTATTATTTATAGAAAATAAAACAAAAATAGAAAAACTGCAAGCTTTTAAATTAACACTGTTAAATGACGATGACACCATTAATACGATAATCTTAAAACAATAGAATGTGGTAATTGTAATAGAAACTTTTTTTAAAAATTAATAAACAATATCGCACTCATATGGTTTGACGTAGTAAGGTGCAATGACTTAAGTGGTGGGAAATAATAAGAAGCTTCCGTATCGGATTACTGGAATACTTCCTAAATGAAGCAAAAGTGCATCAGATGATTCCGAGAAATTTTCATAAAAAAATAAAAATTTCCTTTCTACACAGAGGAATTTTAATTAAAATAAAAAAAGCGACTTTGAAGCATAAAATTATCACTTTGTTATCCAGTTGTAGCATACAATTAATTTGTCCAAGATGCTAATGGAAACTCCGTTTAAAGACTGGCCAAATGCTGGATGGGAGTAGCGATTTAGAAAAGTTCTGAAAGGACGAGTATAGGATAGCTATAAGGTCGAGGGGGCAACCACTGTTCTGAATTTGTACACTGACACTGTGGTTATGGCTGCCATTGACTGCAGATACTACCGTTGACAGCTCAATTTTTGTACATTGACTGCAGAGGGAGGATAAACTCTCGTATATAAGGTAGAAGAACTCCAAAAATTAATACAGATCACCTACAACTAACTAGATAATTGACAATCTCTATACAGAGATTCTCTAATGGCAAGGATAGCTTATAAATTCTTCTGAAAAAATTGAGCTACTGCTGAAGTAAAATAAGGAGTCATTAAAATTGCTGGGCTCTGTGGACGTAGCATAATTTGGAAGCTGCAAGTCCCAAAGTTGGCATCACATGATTATCTTGTAATTAGAAACCAATTGGTCGATATTTGAACAATTTTATAATTTATTGGTTCACATCCGCTTTATGCATGACATTTTGAGTGCAATAATTTGAACTTAAAAAAATCAATTGATTAATTAATTAAATTTGCGCAATTCTAGTTAATTATAATTATAGACCACGATATTGGTGAAAGACATTAAAAAAATTGTTACTATAGGCGATTAATTACGATTCCCCAAAAAGTGATAAAACTATTTAATTGTCTTTTGTGATAGGACCTATAATCAAACAATGAGCTTAGGTCAGCAACGAGATAGTGCCTATAAAAAAATATTATTTTTGGGTTTTTAGTAATTTGAAGATAAATGACATCAAAAAGAAAATAGGGAAATATTTGCCAAAAAAGGCACCTTTTTGGAAACTCATCAAAAAATTGTACAAACATTCACATTATGTAAGTTTAATTATAGTAAACGTAAACTGTCTGTACGTTTATGATAAATTGCAAATTGCTTTATTTACAAATCAAAATTATTAATCCAACTGATGATGCATTGTCTTAGTCTGCATTTTACAAAAAAAAATTAGTAATAAAATTTGTAACTTAAAATAAAAGAATTACTAAATTTAATTACAAATTAAATAATTGGGGTCAATAATTTATTGTTGATAATTGGGCTTGGAAACAAGACATTCCGATATTCGTACAATTGACGCATCACATTTTCATTTTTCAAAATATCTACGTCAAGGGATGATACAGTAATTGAGAACATCTTCGTAGAGATCGATATTAAAAAATTTTTATGTAAATATTCCCATTTTAGGGGACGGTAAAGCCTTGGAGAAAAACAAATAACGTGAGATGGACAACGTCATCTTCTGGATCCTCCAGTTACATTTACGTAAGGACGAAACAAGCAATTATCTTAAAATTTTATTAGGTGAAAGCTTCTATCAGAAGAAAATGATTAGCATTTAAATAATAATATTATTTTCTCTCGTATAAAGGTTTATGAACTTGAATAATAAAATAATTTACTATAATATTTTCTTAATGTCTAGGTGTATGTCTCTGCTTGGAAATTGTTAATGTTAGAAGTTGAACGACCTGCATGTTAATTAAAAGTTATAATTTCAGCATTATTTTTGCGTGATTTGTTTATTGTTAATCGAGGTCAGCAATCAAACGAAAGATAATAAAGAGCTGCAAATTTGAACTTGATGATTTTAGATTTTTTTCTTCTCACTGTTCTATGTCAAAGATGTTTAAAAAATTTTGAAAAAATCTTAAAAAATAATTTTTATAGGAACCTGTAACCTATAATTTTCGAATAACAATATAGCTAAAAATTAGCTTTAACATACAAAAAGTCCTGCTATGAGCACCATTAGAATTTTTGACTTTGCTGGAGAAAAGTGCTGTTTTGGTTCTATAGAAGATCCTATATAGATAAACCCCAAGAGTGAGACCAAAGTTCAGCAAATTGGAGCAAAATGTGCAGAGTCGGATTAAAACCATTTAATGGTCACCTAATAAGTACAGGACCGGACCCAGACTTCAAACCCTCAAATTTCACCCCTTTGTCGACCTAAAAAACTGACCGCTTGACAATTTGTCGAACCAAAAAATTCTATTGCGCTCCCTTTCGTCTTTGGTGCCGTATAACCCTATAAGGACGTGGTTAATCCATCAGCACTGATAATTTGCACTCCTGCAGCGTCAGTGGTATGTGTGATGAAAATTACTTGAAAAGTCGTGAGTCAGGCATTAAGTGCTAAAAGTGCTAATTCGATGAGCCGACGTTGTACTTTCAAAAACGTCTAGCGCTGGTCTACGTGACAGAAATATAATTTTGTTGCTCAACCCCTGGTAAAGGAATCGACAAACGAAATTAAACATGCATGTATGACACATATTTATATCGTTTACTGTGAGCCCACTTTGCTCGTGGCTTGAAACCGGATTGAAAGCACAAGTCGCTTGAGAAGTCCTCGAGATAAATGGATTTAAACTTTCGGTTCAAGTCGCTTGACAAAGGAATTTTGAACCCGATTGAAATTGTCGAGATAAACGCAAAAGCAAAACAGGTTTGAAATCGTCATGGTTTCTAGCATGTTTCTATAGCTCTGTTCGCTTGACTTGCACTAGTTGCTCGGAGCAGTCCGTAAACCAATGACTGTAGACTTCATTCTGTATTCTTTATTCTCATTGGTTCACTAACTGTTTGGAGTAACTCCGAGCAACTAGTGCAAGTCAAGCGAACAGAGCTTATGTTTCTAGATAGAATGTAAACGATCGTTTACATTCGTGTTTAATTTTAAGGGTATTTTTAAAATTGACCAATTTTGACGACATTCCAATTTCAAGCCGATTGAACTTCTAACTCAAGCCGACTTAACTCGTAACGAAATAAACGAGTTTGAAAAATCCCACTTTCAAGCGACTTGTACTTTCAATCCGGTTTCAAGCCACCAGCTAAATTGGCTCGATATTCCAATTTCAAGCCGATTGAAAATTTAACTCAAGCCGACTTAACTCGTAACGAAATAAACGAGTTTGAAAACTCCTATTTTCAAGCGACTTGTACTTTCAATCCGGTTTCAAGCCACGAGCCAAATTGGCTTGAAAAATCGTGTAATATCGAAAGAGCGATATAATTTTCTCGAAAACTGATGCATGTGAGGGAAACTATATTTTCTCTGTTTTGGTTCGGGTATAGGGATTGAGAGAAATATCTTATAGCCAATAGCCTCTGTGTCTGATGGTATTCCATGGAACAACTGATGAATTGAAGAGTCAGTTTTAAGGGCGGTATTTATGCCGTTAGAAATAAACAGGGTTCAGACAGATTTTTATTCCCTAAGGGCTATTTGATATGAACTAAATATCTTACTAACTGTTAGTAACTGAATCAACTCAAGAAGCAAAAGCACGGGAATCTAAGCTTTAACGTCGTCATTAGAAATTTTGACGCTTGACGCATGACCGTGGACGACGTTAAAGCTTAGATTCCCGTGCTTTTGCTCCTTGAGTTGATTCAGTTAGGTACTAACAGTTAGTAAGATACTTAGTGCATGTCAAACAGCCCTTAGATCTTTAAAATTAGGGGCTCTATTGCAAAAGTTCAAAAAATATAAGGTAAAATATAGGTAAAGGCTGAACTTAGACACTGGTGGTTTTCAAATTTCAACTTTTGGGGCATTATGTTTCGAAACGAGGCTTGGAAAATAAGAAAAAATAATGATGTTTAAAGTAATAAAATTAGCACGTAATACAAAAAAATTTAAAATTTCAAAACGACCAGTCTCTAAGTCTAGTCATTCTCTTTCATTTGAAACCTTGGTTGTAGAAAAATATTGAGTATTTTGAACAATAGTAGGGAATAAAATTTGTAAATTAGGTACTTGTTCTATACGAAATCTTTTACTCGCTGTCATAAGAGGAAGCTAGCGTGGATATTTACCACTTTGAGTAGAGAGAGAAAAGTAAAGATGGTGTATGCGTCCACTTTTCTAATAAAATTAAATAATTTATCGGTATTGTCATGGTAGCAACGTGCGCTCATTTTTCATCACTTTCTATCGAAAAAATGACTTTATTTTCTAATAAATGCCTTAAGGATAAATAAATAGATAGAGAAAAATAATGAAAAGTATAAAAGGACATGTGCCCCAGATGGTCGCCTCTTACGACCGGCAGGGGATTCCCTGGGCCTATTCTTATAGAACCGGCACCCAGACGGTTGCTGTCTCCTGATCCTGATGGATGCAGGGCTGGAGACCTATGTCACGAATATTTTACGGTATTTCAGCACTTATGAAGTCACTAATTAAAAGAAGCATTAAGAAATAAAAATTTAAAAAATTGCCCAAAGGGTTAAATTATAAAAAAGTTGAGGCAAAATTTTATAAATTTTCAAATCAACTTGAACCTTTTCTCCTCTCGAGAAAGTTCAAATTAAGAGGTAACCGTATAAACATCACATGAGCCTAAAAATTAATACATAACATATAAGTACTTCAACAGCAGAAATTAAACACGAGGCGCGATGAGGCCAGTAAAAATTAGTACCTACTACATAATTATTAAAAACATTGCAAAATCGTAGAAAAATGTATTTAATTGAACCTTTGTGAACTCCACACGTCCACACATGTGCTTTTCCAAAAAGTACTTGCAATCAAAATCTTGTTAGGTCATTACACTTTCGAGAAGTACAAATTAATAAAACGAAATTTATTGGATATTATTCACATAAATATTGGAATAATAAATAATTATAGCAATTTAAACAAAGCCGAAGATTTATATAAATATTAAATTTTATGTTAATAAATTAAAATCTTCCAGAATTTAGTCAATTTCCACAAATTAATTTCCTATAGGTAGAATGACGTACCTTAGAAGGCACAGGTGTAGTTGTTTATTATAGCAAACTAATTACTCATAACGTATTAACAATAATAGAAACCGAGAAAAAAATCGGTGGTCAGGGTCATCTTGTCAAAAAAAAGTAGCTTGCACATTTCTGCAAGTCCTACACTGCGCGGTCAAGGAGAATAAATGTTTTATATAACTAAATAATAGATACAAGTAATAATAATAATTATAATAAAAATTAAAACAAACACTAAATTACGCAATTTGATAAAAATTTTGATTTTTTTGAGAAAGGGGTATAATTAAGGCTCGCCAGATAAAGTCCGAGTGAAATAATGAATGAGATGCAATTTTAAGGTACCTTAAGATGAATCCAAGTCGACCAATAGCCGAGAGGGGATATAATATCGGATTGGATTAGCGTTGGCAAACTCCTCCTAAATCCCGTCTCGTACCTCTCCCCTCTCGACTAGCTTAAGTCAAGAGGTTGAGTAAGTATAAAAAGGATTGTCTTTGCACTGATATACCATTGGCACTCATGCATACAAACCATTTTAGTGCAGAGTGGAAGTTTTTAATATTTCGTTAAAAGTTATCAGAAAAAATTTGAAAAATGTTCGTCTACAGTTTTTGTTTCTTGTGGGGTGCTTTGTGTAAAGAAATGACGGCGAGTGTGTTGAGCGTCTTTTTCGTGGTGTTTTTAATCGCGAGGATAATACAAGTGATTCAGTACAAGAGATCTTTACCACCCGGACCTTGGGGACTCCCCATAGTCGGTTCTCTTCCGTTCCTCAAAGGCGACCTCCACCTTCATTTTAAGGAATTGGCTTCAAAATACGGTTCCATGATTTCGACCCGTTTGGGCTCACAACTTATAGTTGTGCTTAGTGATTACAAAACCATCAGAGACGCATTCAGAAAAGAAGATTTAACCGGAAGACCCGACACCGAATTTATAAACATATTAGAAGGCTACGGTAAGTTGAATTATTGTTAAAAAAGAAATTACTCGCTCGACGAGATGGCACGTGCCATAAATTGCCTGTTGAATAATGGAACGAGTGTGCCATGCTGTTCGCACAACTCAATTATCTTTAATAATGCAGCTCTGCGGTATCCGATTGACACACTTTAAGTGATCAACCTTCTCGCATCAGCCTTGACAGGTCAAATACAGTAAGAGTGATCTCGTCGAAGAACTCTCTTTATTGATATTATTATTATCAGTAACCCAATTCGATAAATCAATTTGCGTCAATCGTAAATTTCAAAATTGTTATTTATTTTTAGGTATTATAAACACATCGGGAAAATTGTGGAAAGATCAACGTCGCTTCCTTCACGATAGACTCCGTCGATTCGGAATGACTTACATTGGAACCAGAAAAAATCAAATGGAAAGCCGCATCATGAGAGAAGTTCAAGAATATCTTTATATCATCCGTGCTAAAAAAGATATGCCTATTGACTTTAATCCAATTCTATCGGTTTCCATTTCCAACGTCATTTGCGATATAATCATGTCCGTGCGATTTTCCCACAACGATGCACGTTTTAGGAGATTTATGGATCTCATCGACGAAGGCTTCCGACTATTCGGTTCGCTAGAAGCGGCAGTCTTTATCCCAATTTTACGCTATTTACCAGGACTTCAAAAAACACGCAAGAAAATAAGTCAGGTAAAGCTTGGAAATTAATTTTCAAAATTTGGTTCTAATAATTTTTTTTCAATTTAGAATCGTAAAGAAATGGGCGAATTCTTCCAAGAAACCATCGAAAATCATCGAGATACGTTTGATCCAAACAATCTTCGAGACTTACTTGACACTTACCTCTTGGAAATCCAAAAATCTACCGAAGAAGGTACCAGCGAGTATCTTTTCGACGGGCGCGACCATGGTGAGTTTAAAAAACTTTTTAACTTTCGTTCGTTTTATAACACAATTTTTGTTTGTTTAGATCGTCAAATGCAACAAATAATGGGTGACCTTTTTTCTGCCGGAATGGAAACTATCAAAACCACCCTCTTATGGTCCGTCTTATACATGGTACATTACCCAGAAATTATGAGAGCGGTTCAAGAAGAACTCGATCAAGTCGTCGGTCGTGGGCGTCTTCCGACTTTAGAAGACTTGCCTTATTTGCCAATAACAGAATCGACGATGTGCGAAATAATGCGAGTATCGAGTATCGTTCCGATGGGTACTGCTCACGCTCCAACAAAGTAAGTATAAAATAAAATTAATAAACGCGTAAGCCTTGAAACGCCCAAGATTGGGTCAGTAGTCAAATTTGTATCTGCGAAAAGTGAAAGTTTGTATGCCTAAAAGCGCTCGTAAAAACTGTTATTTAGCTCGGATAGCCGGTCTGTCCGCTAGGGTCGACGAACTCGTCTTCTACAAATTACGAGTTATTTCTCAACGAGTTTCATAACTGCACGCACATCTGATCGTTACTAATAAGATTTTTTTTGTTTCAGAGATATATCTTTGAACGGTTTCAACGTACCACATTACGCTCAAGTCGTACCACTTCTTCACGCAGTTCACAACGATCCGAATCTTTGGGACGAACCAGAAAAATTCAACCCTTCGAGATTCATAAACGCGGAAGGAAAAGTAACCAAACCGGAATATTTTATTCCGTTTGGGGTAGGTCGTCGCATGTGTCTGGGCGAAGTTTTAGCCAAGATGGAAATTTTCTTGTTTTTCTCCTCATTATTACACACGAGTGAGCTATACGTACCTGAAGGTCAAGAACTTCCGAGTCTCAAAGGCATAGCCGGTATTACGATATGTCCAAACGCGTATCAAGTTTGGGCGCGACCTAGGTTACTAGATGGAGAATACATGTCGTCGACGATTAGATCGTTCGGTAGCCATTGATTTAGTCGAGTCGAAGAGCACGGTGACCGAGAATGTTTCCTAAAATTTTCGCAATTTTGCGAAAAATCGTTGTACTTAATGTAATATAATTATTTTTTTTTAATTTGCAAAACAATGACGAGATCTCCGACGAGTTCGGCTGTGCATCAAGTGTTCATTTCATTGTTATTAATTATTTGTTAGTTAAGCTAGTCATTAATTGATGTTAAACCAATTACTTCAATTTTTTATTCGTCGAATTTAAATTAAAACGAACGTTAAAAAAACCGTTATATTTCTTGTGTCAAGAAGAATTGGTGGCACATTTGTACAAATTATACTTGTTACCTTTAAGTAGCCAGAAAAATAAGTATATTCTTATTATATTTATTATTATAATCAGGGCAGCTGAATCGATCTATTATTGATCAAATTTATTAATTTATGATGTAAGTGCTTTGCGCACAAATTATTATTTCTATTAGTTGTATAAACAATTAATAAAGTATTTTTATGACTTTTTATATTATTTCATTATTTTCTTATACCTATTATACCTCACAGATCACAGAGATTTTTCAAGTTCTAGTACAAGTACACGATTATACTGTTGATGAACTACAAACGCCATTAATCTATCCTAAAACAAAAAATATATTTTCGAAAATATTTGACCACCAAGCGAGCCATTGCTGGTCTCACCATCCAAACTCTCAGGGCCAATTTTACATACATCACTTAAGTTAGAGTTTAACAAAACTTGAGTTTTACTATACGGTATAAACTACGATTAAACCTGATTTTACAATACGAATTTGCCTTGAACTCACGTTCAACCGAAATTTAATTTAAACCGCTGTTAAGCCTCAATTGTAAAATCGGCCCTGAGCTTCTGTAAATATTAAAGACGTAGTATAGCACACAAAATAAAATTAAAACATTTTAGAAAGCTTGGCAAGCAAGAAACAAAAGAAAAAATATATTTAAAAAACACAAGGTACGCTAAAGCCTGTGCCACACATACAGGCTTGCCTTTCGATTTGACCTGTGCAGACCGCCTGCACAAGCGTGTAAACATCGTCCAGGGGCCCAATTCTCGACCCTTCGTTTCGATAACGAAAGTGAGATAAAACGAATGGTAGCATGCCGAGCCATTGCCGAAATTTGTCGAATAGAAGGTTTGGCAACGTTTTAGAAATGCCATTTACTTGTCAAATGTCTTAAGCTGGCCTTACATGCCAACTTCTAAAAGCTAGCTTTTTTTTCTAAGCCAATAGAAATCGTGCATTTCCAGCGGCAGAAGCTAGAAAGTTGGTTCAAGTTTAACTTCTAGCGTCTGCCGCTGGAAATGCAAGGTTTCTATTGGCTTAGAAAAAAAAGCTAGCTTTTAGAAGTTGGCATGTAAGGCCAGCTTTATGCAGAGAGCCACGTTTAAAATCTCGAAATTATTATGTTTATTTTTATCTTATTTTGAATTTTTTCTCATAGATCGATTGGTTGAATTATTTTTACAGAAATTAATAAAACTAATTAATTAAAATTAATTTTGTATTAATACATTTAAGGCATTATTTTTATATTTGTGGGTGTTCGATTTATTTTCTATAGAATTTATGCCAATTTATGTTAATATTTCCTATTTTTTAATACTTTCTCTATAAACTATTTTTAAGGTAATTGTCTATTTATGACCGACCCTTGAATTCGGGTCGGTACGAGAGGTAATAAAAGCGTCAAACAGTAAATACACGCTACTGTGACTGTAATGGATAAGCGAAAATGGTTCTATCTTTCATACTTTTAGCCAGTTTAGCATACGTTTAGTTCTCACTTGCCAAAGTGCACTCGTGTTATCTCGAAGGTTTTAAGACGAACGTTTTCTCAAGAATACCATGTCACTTAAATTTCTTCGTTATTGACATCATCTGTGTGGCGTTTACAAAAGGATTTGCAACGTTGTCAAGCTTCATTCGAGATAAAACACTCGTTTTAACTCACCGTTCGTGATAAGTCGAAGGATGTCAAGAATTGACCCCCAGGCGGCCTGCACAGACTTTGCATAGCCTGTTCAACTTTCCACGTTGCTTTAAAATTTGCCTGCATAGGCCGGGCCGGAGTAAAAGCCTGCACGCGTGGACGCAAATTATATTTTCGGATTGCCTGCGCAAGTTTGGCCTGTGCAGGCTAAGCCGGAAAGGCTTGCCTTTCTTTTTCACCCGTAGCAGACGGCCTGCACAGGCCAAAACAGAGCATCAGAACATTGTTCAGGCTAAAAGCTGGTACGCGCGGACGCAAATTTTATTTTCAGCTTGCCTGCGCAGGCCAAACTGGAAAGCTTGAAACAAAAGAAAAAATAGATTTAAGAAAAGCAAGGCACACTAAAGCCTGCGCCACACACACAAGCTTGCCTTGCTGTTTGGCCTGTACAGGCGCCCTGCATAGGCCAAAACAGAGCATGCGATATTCGTTCAGGTTCAGGCGCCTTGCATAGACTTTGACTCGTCCTAACAACTATAAGCATTGCATTAAAATTAGCCTACACAGGTCTGGCCGGAGTAAGAGCTTGTACGCGTGGACGCAAATTATATTTTCGGATTGCCTGCGCAGGTTTGGCCTGTGCAGGCCAAATCGGAAAGCTTGAAACACAATTTAAAAAGTCACACTGAAGCCTACGCCTTTCTGTTTGGCCTATGCAGGCGGTCTGCACAGGCCATACTAGAGCATGTGGATGTGGACATCGTTCAGGCGGCCGCATTGCTTTAAAATTTGCCTGCACCAGGCCTAGCCGGAATAAAAGCCTGTACGCATGGAAGCAAATTATATTTTTGTCTTGCCTGCGCAGGTTTGGTCTGTGTAGGTCAATCCGGAAGGCAACTCTGTGTGTGTGGCGCAGGCTTAATAGAGAGCCGTAGCAAAATCATCTCAATAAACAATTAACCGGTATATGATTGTGGTTCGGTTAAGGCGTACAACCGTTAAAGAGATATCGTGAAGGAATACATCAGTGGCGAAACTAAAAGATTTGGGGCTCTCCCGCAATATTCAGAGGGGGGTTCCTACCCACCGTTAAGAACTATTCTACAAGACCACAAATCGATTTTATAACAAATTTTGATATTACACGAATGTTTTGGGGGCCTTTTCTATCCTGGGGTCCTCCCGCAACGCGGCTCCGTTATTTAAGTCACTGGAATACATGAATATAAGAGACAGTCAGAAGCAATACACCCATAAGATGAATTAGGTTCCCAATAAGATCCGTCTACATACACAGGCCTTGCTTTCTTTTTTGGTATGTGCAGACGGCCTGAACGCTCTCCAGACGCTCTAGTTTGGCCTGTGCAGGCCGCCTGAACGATGTCCACACGCTCCGGTTTGGCCTGTGCACGGGACGGACCTTTTGTTGCCTTTGTCCTCTTTCAGAGTATTTCAAAATCCGTTGTTTCTATTTTATAGTTTAATCACAATACATTCTTTTACTTTCATTGAATGGGGAAGTAATTGACTATAGAGGGTCCAAGAACTGAAGGAAACGCCGGAGACATAAAAAAAATTTTTTTTTCAGGAACAGAACTGCCATATTTTATGACTGGCAAGCTGTGGAGATCACTGGAGAGGATCATTAATATCAAATGATTAATAAAAGTTAAAAAAGGGGAAACCTTCTATTCCTCTCCAATGAATTATAAAGCCCTAATTCGTCCATTATTGATTTATCATTTTATTACAGTTGAATAAAAAAAGAATCTGTTATGTCAACACAAGACTTTCCGATTGACTTGGTTGTTCTAAGACGTTGAGAAAACGAACTAAACATTTTTATATCACTGAATAGAGAAAAAAATTCTCTCTAGCCGGATACAAAAAAATTATACGTTCCTATTTAAAAAAAATAAATTTCATTAACTGTTTTAAACAACCACCTTTCTGCATCCGTTGTTACCCGATAAGATCCTATATCGGAAACTACTGCAACACAGATCCCTAATGGCGAGCGGTAGGGATAAGTTCGCGCAGATTTGGCCACGCCCCTTTGGTGCGTAGATGGGGATAAATATTAAATTAGGTATCTGGCATTTCCACCGCTCACCAACATAAATCTGTCTTGCAGTAAAACATAAAATCAAGCAAAATGTGGAATCTGAAAAAATTCAGCTCCGACGCGAATTTTGGCAAGAAACTACCGCAAGTGGAAGAGCCTTCGCCCATACCACGAACCTTCAAATCTGTAAAAAAAAATCACGCTAGAAACGCAAATCTTTTTATTAACAAAATACAAAAATTGCACTTAATACTCGTCCAACCAACTCTTCTCTTCCCTTTTTACAAAAACAACCTTTTGTTGTTTTGGAGTTAGGGTAATACCGAGCTCACCTTTCAAATCAATACTTTCCAAAGGACTTATGGTAAAGTTTTGAAACAAAGTTGTTGCGAACAAAAATAAAATCATATTCGCAAATTCATCTCCGATGCACATACGTTTACCTATAAAAGAAAAAGCGTCTTTATAGTCATTTTGATTTTTGTAACTCACCAGTTTGGAATGGAATAAAGTTTTCTGGTTTCATGAACTGTCCTTCTCGGTTGAGGAATCGTGTAGGAATAAAGTCGCTCGGATTGGTCCAAATTGCTTTGCTCATGTGAATCGTCCATTGGAAAGGCATTATCATCGTACCTTTTGGAATGTCGTATCCAAAAATGGTAACATTTTCGTTTGTCGCGTGAGGTATTCCTGTAGGAATTACAGATCTAATACGTTGAACTTCCGCCATACACGCTTGCGTAAATGGCATCTCTGAAAGATTATCGTAAGTTGGAACTTGATCCTGAATAATCGTGTCGATTTCGTTTTGAAGTTCCTTTTGAAGCATTGGGTCTAATGCCATGTACAAAATAAACCATCTGCAATTACAAAAACTAACTTAAGTGATAAATTTGTGAAAATTACTCACTGAAAAGTACTCATAGTAGTATCCAATCCGGCACCGAAAATATCAGCGATGAAATGGTAAAACTGTTCGTCGGTGAAAAGTTCCAAATTTGTGGTGACCACGCGCTCTCGCAAATAAGCCTGGATGAAATTTTGAGGCACGACGTTTAAATCGTGAGTGTCAAAATTTTCTTTTTCCTCTTCAATTATCTTTTTGTAAATTTCGTGAGTTTTGTGTTTACCGTCGAGCAGAAATTTCATGACATTTTTAAATTTCGGAATATGTCTGAAATATAAAAAGGTAAATGAACTTCAGTTTGACTAGACTTGTTAAAAACGAAAGTTGTTGATTTAACGGACAAAATAAACAGTAAACGATTAGTAGTTAATGAACAAAAAACTGGATAATTTAACATGTTTTACGTAAGTTTTATATTAAACCTTAAAAATGGTAAAAAATTAAGCGGTCCGGCGACTCCTATAGCTTTGGTCCCTTCTTCTTGTAAATGAAGCAACCACTTCCAAGTTGGATCGTCTCTTTCCCAAATTTTACCAAATACCAAAGCGGTCATCAGGGTACCCACGTTATGTTGTAGTATGTTAAAGGGGTTAATTTTGGAGTCGAACTCGATCTCTTTACGAGTTACCTAACGGTTAGTGTTTTAATTAGAGTTAAATCGAGATTACACGAAATAGTTACTTTAACAAAATCGGCTGCTTGCTTTAAAATTAAAGATTCCATTCTGTCTCTTTGCTGAGTACGAACTTTTCCTCCGCCGAATAAATTCATGCACTTCAAAGCAAACTTCCTATGAACTTTCCATAGTTGTCCTTCGGCACATATTAAACCTGCAAAAAGTTGCAAAAACAAAAATTATAAACAACAATACCAGTTCCGCTGGTTTTTTTTGTTAAATTAAAAGCCAATAGTGTATAAGATGCAGTGGTCCATTCAATTATACAGTATTTAGGTAACGATTTTCTAATAATAAATAAGTAAAAGCGAAACTATATTTGGAAAACTGCTTTTATTTGGAGACATGCCCTCTAGGTCTAACTTTTGGACGCATCACTTAAAAAAACTAGTTCGTCAATAATCGGGTCAAAAGTGCAATTTACTATCGTTTTTTGGAGATAATGCTTTAAAACCATAACCTATCGCAAAACGTCTACAACGAATTTTAACGAAGTTTGACTTCTTTTCGTGACGCTTGATATTTTGGCCAAAAGTTGTACATTAAGAATAATAGATCCGGGTTATTTTTGATAATTTTATCAAGGATAATTAGACAGTAGAATGCCAAAAGTTATAACTTGGACACTTTTGAGTTTTAATGACATCATCTTTATCTCAAAGTCGTATAGCCTCGCCTCCAAAGAAGGTTATCCTTATCTTCCTGAGCCTGACAAACAAATTAATATGTAAAGAAGATGGAAGCAGTAATTGGACATTTAAAATTTTATGACTAGATTTTATAGTTTCTAAGCTATCGAAAGCTCGAAATAGGAAGAAAAACGCAAGTGAAAGCTTCATTAAACCGTTGAGCCATAATAAGACATCTTGGGGGTGCATTGATGTATTTTGAATCAATTAAATCAACGAAAAATGTTTAACATCTTCAAGCTCGGCTTTAAAAAAGGGTCCTTGAGAAACCATTTTGGATTATCCCATTTCCTACCATTATCACTGAGCCTAAAGCTGAAAGAGAATTTTCTTCACTTTCGCGTTTACAATCAGCTCCAAAATTTAGTGAAAAAATCGCTTATTTTCAGAGCCGTAGCCAGAAGTACGCAAAGGCAGGCTTAGCCTGCCCTGGATAGTTTTAAGCCTGTTCTAGCCAGAGCTTTGCTAAGGGTTTCGCAATAATAATAAAACTATAAGTTCCTCATTTATTGGTGCCGAAGAAGAAAACATTCATTTAAAGAAAGTCAAATTTTAGCAAACTTTGGGCAAAAAACTTCCATCTTCAGAAGAGATTATACGGTATTTGACAGATTTATACAAACCCAGAAGAGAGAAAACCCCGATTTTCGCTTTCGGCCTCTCTTGAAAATTATTGAGCCAGCCCTGATAACCATTTCCACTGAGCCTAAAACTGAAAGAGAATTTTCTTCACTTTTGCGTTTACAATCAGCTCTACAATTTAGTGAAAAAATGGCTCATTTTTCAGAGCCGTAGCCAGGGGTACGCCAAGGCATGCTAGGCATGCCCTGGAAATTTTAAGCCTGTTCTAGCCAGAGCTTTGCTAAGGGTTTCGCAATAATAATAAAACTATAAGTTCCTCATTTATTGGTGCCGAAGAAGAAAACATTCATTTAAAGAAAGTCAAATTTTAGCAAACTTTGGGCAAAAAACTTCCATCTTCAGAAGAAATTACGGTGTTTAACAGATTTATACAAACCCAGAAGAGAGAAAACCTCGATTTTAGCTTTCGGCCTCTCTTGAAAATTTTTGAGCCAGCCCTGCCCTGATAACCATTTCCACTGAGTCTAAAACTGAAAGAGAATTTTCTTCACTTTTGCGTTTACAATCAGCTCTACAATTTAGTGAAAAAATGGCTCATTTTTCAGAGCCGTAGCCAGGGGTACGCCAAGGCATGCTAAGCATGCCCTGGAAATTTTAAGCCTGTTCTAGCCAGAGCTTTGCTAAGGGTTTCGCAATAATAATAAAACGATAAGTTCCTCACTTATTGGTGCCGAAGAAGAAAACATTCATTTAAAGAAAGTCAAATTTTAGTAAACTTTGGGCAAAAAACTTCCATCTTCAGAAGAGATTACGGAGTTTAACAGATTTATACAAACCCAGAAGAGAGAAAACCCCGATTTTAGCTTTCGGCCTCCCTTGGAAATTTTTTAGCTAGCCCTGATAACCATTGCCACTGAGCCTAAAACTGAAAGAGAATTTTCTTCACTTTTGAGTTTAAAATCAGCTCTACAATTTAGTGAAAAAATGGCTCATTTTTCAGAGCCGTAGCCAGGGGTACGCCAAGGCATGCTAAGCATGCCCTGGAAATTTTAAGCCTGTTCTAGCCAGAGCTTTGCTAAGGGTTTCGCAATAATAATAAAACTATAAGTTCCTCATTTATTGGTGCCGAAGAAGAAAACATTCATTTAAAGAAAGTCAAATTTTAGCAAACTTTGGGCAAAAAACTTCCATCTTCAGAAGAAATTACGGTGTTTAACAGATTTATACAAACCCAGAAGAGAGAAAACCCCGATTTTCGCTTTCGGCCTCTCTTGAAAATTATTGAGCCAGCCCTGATAACCATTTCCACTGAGCCTAAAACTGAAAGAGAATTTTCTTCACTTTTGCGTTTACAATCAGCTCTACAATTTAGTGAAAAAATGGCTCATTTTTCAGAGCCGTAGCCAGGGGTACGCCAAGGCATGCTAAGCATGTCCTGGAAATTTTAAGCCTGTTCTAGCCAGAGCTTTGCTAAGGGTTTCGCAATAATAATAAAACTATAAGTTCCTCATTTATTGGTGCCGAAGAAGAAAACATTCATTTAAAGAAAGTCAAATTTTAGCAAACTTTGGGCAAAAAACTTCCATCTTCAGAAGAAATTACGGTGTTTAACAGATTTATACAAACCCAGAAGAGAGAAAACCTCGATTTTAGCTTTCGGCCTCTCTTGAAAATTTTTGAGCCAGCCCTGCCCTGATAACCATTTCCACTGAGTCTAAAACTGAAAGAGAATTTTCTTCACTTTTGCGTTTACAATCAGCTCTACAATTTAGTGAAAAAATGGCTCATTTTTCAGAGCCGTAGCCAGGGGTACGCCAAGGCATGCTAAGCATGCCCTGGAAATTTTAAGCCTGTTCTAGCCAGAGCTTTGCTAAGGGTTTCGCAATAATAATAAAACGATAAGTTCCTCACTTATTGGTGCCGAAGAAGAAAACATTCATTTAAAGAAAGTCAAATTTTAGTAAACTTTGGGCAAAAAACTTCCATCTTCAGAAGAGATTACGGAGTTTAACAGATTTATACAAACCCAGAAGAGAGAAAACCCCGATTTTAGCTTTCGGCCTCCCTTGGAAATTTTTTAGCTAGCCCTGATAACCATTGCCACTGAGCCTAAAACTGAAAGAGAATTTTCTTCACTTTTGCGTTTAAAATCAGCTCTACAATTTAGTGAAAAAATGGCTCATTTTTCAGAGCCGTAGCCAGGGGTACGCCAAGGCAGGCTAAGCATGCCCTGGAAATTTTAAGCCTGTTCTAGTCAGAGCTTGCTAAGGATTTCGCAATAATAATAAAACGATAAGTTCATAATTTATTGATGCCGAAGAAGAAACGATTGATTTAGAGAAAGTCTTGCCTTGCAAACTTTGTGCAAAAAACTTCCACACTCAGAAGAGATTACGATTACGGTAGTTAACGGATTTACACAAACCCAGAAGAGAGAAAAGCCCGATTTTAGCTGTCAGCATCCTTTGAAGACTTTTGAGCCAGCCCAGCCCTGATAACACAGTCTGGCTACCACGGCCGTCCTCATTTTCAAAATTTTTCATAAACCTTGTAATATCATCAAGCTATATGGGTAGTCAGGTACTGAAGGTAGCCTATTAATTATTTAAATATTTTTGCAAAGTATCTAGGACTGGACTGGCGCGACGGGCTACCGGGAATTTTCCTGTGACCCGTGGTGTGACAGAAAAAAATATATTAAAAAAAAAAAAATAGAAAAAAACAAAAATATAAAAGATTTCCCCGACTAATTTTTTTCCCAGTCCAACCCTGAAAGTGTCTTCAACAACTATTATTATATCTACTGGAAAATATGTTTATTTCAGTGAAAAGCGTGCTATTCTACGAAAACCCTAAATCAATTATGAAAAAAATGCACTTGATGTCTTTAAATGTGAAGAGTTTTTACAAAGGTAAACAATTGACCGTGACATTTGATCTGATGACTCGTTTTATACATAATTAAAAACTTATAATGAAGAGAAAAAACTATTTTAATATTCATTTTACAATTTTTATTCCTTTTTGTTGACATTAGTTGTATTAGAAATGGTAGCGTTCAAGGTTTTTCTTTCAAAAGAGGTGCGACCTACCTATCAAATGCATATTTTATCGCAAAAAGTAAAAATTTGCAAAAAAATATTACACGTCCAGGAAACGTAAAGCCTATCAAAAGTCTTCCGTAAAGTAAACCTATCGAGGAATTCCTCTAGTAATAGATAGCAAAAGTGAATGAGTCACAGCGAATCTAGGAAATGCTACTATGGCGCCGGGTACTTGCGGAATTCTTGTATTAACAACCGGTGTTGGAATTACATTAAATTCTTTGCTTCTCATTTGTTGCTTGTTACGCAATAAACTAAACCCTAATCATTCAATTTACTTAGAAGATGGACATAAAAATAATTTCTTTAGAAAAGCAATGACGAACTTTTTTGAAAAATTTATAAAACTCCCACGTAAAAACAATTCTTGTAATACACGTACGCTTCGAATCCTATACCAATGAAAAGCCCAATAGTTGTTAAAACGAAAAAATGAAAAGGGATGTAATTTAAAAAGGGGGTAGGTAGATTTTTTTTAATTAATTTATTTTGAGAAGCAATTTAAATTATGTAACGACAATATAAAGGGGGCCTCTTTAGGGGCAGGAATTTGCGAGAATGTTGAGGTCGTATAGAACTGTAGAAAGGTTCTTCGGACGTTGGCTTTACGTCCCTGGCCATTATCAGACTACTAATTGGCAATATTTTAATTTTGATTATTCAAGAGAGAATCCACAAATAACATTTTTTAAAATAGGTACTAGATGGTTACCATTATTAATTTTTGAAAAATTAGTTGTCCGGAGTGATGTTAACCTAGACCAAAAAATTACCGATAATTATTAAAGAGAGCTTTGTTGCACGAAAACTGCACGATGTATGTATACTACAAACGTACATCTACTATACATTTGATCGCTGTCAGGGGCAATATCAGGTTCTCACTGACAACGATCAAAATGGCACGAATCTACTTTCTTTTAACCCACAAAAAATATTGTCACTAACATAAAATAAAGACGAATTATATTTTAATCC
Organism: Malthinus seriepunctatus; assembly: GCA_963924605.1. Classification (NCBI taxonomy): domain Eukaryota; kingdom Metazoa; phylum Arthropoda; class Insecta; order Coleoptera; family Cantharidae; genus Malthinus; species Malthinus seriepunctatus. Next base: position 3,371,565 of record OZ004602.1, read on the forward strand.
AAGAATTAGAATAATAATCTTTTGACATGGCAACGTTACACACTGTAATGTCAAAGTTTGAAATCTAATTCTCGGATTAAAAGATAATTCCCCTTTATGCAACCGAGCGTAAATTACATTTTGTTTTAACCCATAAGACAAACCGTTCTTGAGATATTTAGTTGGCTGTGAAACTAATTATCATTTGGTACCTACATTTCACGAGGAATCAAATCGTTAAAAATATACAGGGTGTTTTATTTTAAAAATCGAGCAAAATTATATTTCGTGTAAAGTAATCACTCTGTACAGCATTGGGATTTTTCGAAAAGTTTACCAAGTATCCAATTATGAAAAATCTTAATTACGGCCCTGCTAGCATCATGGTTCTAAACTTGATTCTATTTCTGCAATAATCAAGTGACAATCTCCAGAACGATTAGGTAAAAAAATTTTTGTTCCAAATGTCGGGAGAATACGAATACGCAAAAATCCCTGTATGTACCTCAACATTTTCAAACTGGTTAGGTAAAAATGGTTTTAACCGACACTAAAGGTACCAGCCCTGAACACTTACTCTCTATGTTTCTAAATATTTTCAAAGTGCGTATAAGGCCCATTATAGGAACCTTGAATTTGGTGCCCGGGCACATCATATCCTAAATATCCTTATAAACAAGTCTTAGGGCCGGTAATTTGAGTTTCGGTTAAGCACTCTAGTTATGTTAATTTGATACCTGATTAAAGTTAGGCACGGATTAACAATGTTTTTTTGGTATTTTGTGTAGTGGTTAGAGATCAACTTGATTAAACATGTAAGTTATTTAACCATGGTTAACTCGATTGGTTAATATGTCACCCAGTTAGTTAAATATGATTTCAACCGAGACTCAAAGTACCCACCCTGACTCTCACCTTCTATGTACCTAAATATTGTCAAAGGGTTTACAAGGCTTACCCTACGAACCTTGAATTGATATCCTAAATATCTCTAAAAATTTCTTAGGATCTGTGTTTTGAGTCTCGGTTAAACACTAGTTAGGTTGTTTTGATACTCGATTAAAGATTAACACAGGTAAACAATATTTGTTTGTGTTTTGTTTCGTGGTTAGAGATCAACGTGACTATACATGTAACCTATTTAACCATGGTTAACTCGGTTGATTAATTTATAACCTAGTTAGTTAAATATAATTTCAACCGAGACACAAAGTGCCAGCCCTAACTCTTACCCTCCATACCTAAATATTTTCAAAGGATTTACAAAGTCTACCCTACGAACCTTAAACTGATAAATATCCTAAATATCCCTAGAAAATTCTTAGGACCGGTACTTTAATTCTCGGTTAAGTACTAGTTAGGTTATTTAGATTCTCGATTGCAGTTAAAAACGATTCAACATTGTAATTTGGTATTTTGTGTCGTGGTTAGAGATCAACCTGATTAAACATGTAAGCTATTTAACCATAGTTAGTTCGGTTGGTTAATTTGTAACCCGGTTAGTTAAATATGATTTCAACCGAGACTCAGAGTACCAGCCCTGACTCTCACCCTCTATGTACCTAAATATTTTCAAAGGATTTACAAGGCCTGTCCTTCGAACCTTAAACTGATTACCTAAATATCCCTAGAAAATTCTTAGGACCGGTACTTTAATTCTCGGTTAAGTACTAGTTAGGTTATTTAGATTCTCGATTGCAGTTAAAAACGATTCAACATTGTAATTTGGTATTTTGTGTCGTGGTTAGAGATCAACCTGATTAAACATGTAAGCTATTTAACCATAGTTAGTTCGGTTGGTTAATTTGTAACCCGGTTAGTTAAATATGATTTCAACCGAGACTCAGAGTACCAGCCCTGACTCTCACCCTCTATGTACCTAAATATTTTCAAAGGATTTACAAGGCCTGTCCTTCGAACCTTAAACTGATTACCTAAATATCCCTAGAAAATTCTTAGGACCGGTACTTTAATTCTCAGTTAGGCACTAGTTAGGTTATTTAAATTCTCGATTGCAGTTAAAAACGATTCAACATTGTAATTTGGTATTTTGTGTCGTGGTTAGAGATCAACCTGATTAAACATGTAAGCTATTTAACCATAGTTAGTTCGGTTGGTTAATTTGTAACCCGGTTAGTTAAATATGATTTCAACCGAGACTCAGAGTACCAGCCCTGACTCTCACCCTCTATGTACCTAAATATTTTCAAAGGATTTACAAGGCCTGTCCTTCGAACCTTAAACTGATTACCTAAATATCCCTAGAAAATTCTTAGGACCGGTACTTTAATTCTCAGTTAGGCACTAGTTAGGTTATTTAAATTCTCGATTGCAGTTAAAAACGATTCAACATTGTAATTTGGTATTTTGTGTCGTGGTTAGAGATCAACCTGATTAAACATGTAAGCTATTTAACCATAGTTAGTTCGGTTGGTTAATTTGTAACCCGGTTAGTTAAATATGATTTCAACCGAGACTCAGAGTACCAGCCCTGACTCTCACCCTCTATGTACCTAAATATTTTCAAAGGATTTACAAGGCCTGTCCTTCGAACCTTAAACTGATTACCTAAATATCCCTAGAAAATTCTTAGGACCGGTACTTTAATTCTCAGTTAGGCACTAGTTAGGTTATTTAAATTCTCGATTGCAGTTAAAAACGATTCAACATTGTATTTTGGTATTTTGTGTCGTGGTTAGAGATCAACCTGATTAAACATGTAAGCTATTTAACCATAGTTAATTCGGTTGGTTAATTTGTAACCTGGTTAGTTAAATATGATTTCAACCGGGACTCAAAGTACCAGCCCTGACTCTCACCCTCTATGTACCAAAATATTTCCAAAGGATTTCCAAGGCCTACCCTACGAACCTTAAACTGATTACCTAAATATCCCTGGAAAATTCTTAGGACCGGTACTTTAATTCTCGGTTAAGCATTAGTTAGGTTATTTAGTTTCTCGATTGCAGTTAAAAACGCTTCAACATTGTATTTTGATATTTTGTGTCGTGGTTAGAGATCAACCTGATTAAACATGTAAGCTATTTAACCATAGTTAATTCGGTTGATTAATTTGTAACCTGGTTAGTTAAATATGATTTCAACCGGGACTCAAAGTACCAGCCCTGACTCTCACCCTCTATGTACCAAAATATTTCCAAAGGATTTCCTAGGCCTACCCTACGAACCTTAAACTGATTACCTAAATATCCCTGGAAAATTCTTAGGACCGGTACTTTAATTCTCGGTTAAGCACTAGTTAGGTTATTTAGATTCTCGATTGCAGTTAAAAACGCTTCAACATAGTATTTTGATATTTTGTGTCGTGGTTAGAGATCAACCTGATTAAACATGTAAGCTATTTAACCATAGTTAATTCGGTTGGTTAATTTGTAACCTGGTTAGTTAAATATGATTTCAACCGAGACTCAAAGTACCAACCCTGACTCTCAACCTCTATGTACCACATATTTTCAAAGGATTTCCAAGGCCTACCCTACGAACCTTAAACTGATTACCTAAATATCCCTGGAAAATTCTTAGGACCGGTACTTTAATTCTCGGTTAAGCACTAGTTAGGTTATTTAGATTCTCGATTGCAGTTAAAAACGCTTCAACATTGTATTCTGGTATTTTGTGTCGTGGTTAGAGATCAATTTCAAAGGGTTTACAAGGCCTATTCTACGAACCTTGAATTGATGTCCTAAATATCCCTAGAAAATTCTTAGGGCCGGTACTTTGAGTCACTGGTTAGGTTCATTTGTTACTTGATTAAAGTTAAACACGGTTAAACTATGGTTTTGGGTGGTTAGAGATGTAGATTTAACTATGGTTAATTGAGTTGGTTAATTTGTAACCCGATTAGTTAAACTAGTTTTCAACAGGGACTCAAAAATCCGGCCCTGAATTTGGCTCACACCCAAAGACTATTTTCTAACATATAATAAAATTTTGCACTTGATGTAATATAAAATTACGTACCTATGTACAAGATTTTTTGCCCCCCCCTCCCAATATAAATTGCTGGCTATGCCGTTAGTAACACCCGAAATGAAATTTGAAGTTCATCGCGAATTTTCTTTTGGTTCGTCTAGTTCTTAAAGATAATTTCGAGGCGATCATGGTCGCCTCAATTAGATAGGTAATCTAGACGTCGATCAATCGATGATCATTGATCATCTCATTTTATCCTTATGATTCTGAGGTCGCAAACGAGGATCTTTCATTCAACTTCAAAGCTAGGTGAGTTTTTCAATGCTTTCGTGATGTCAAAATCAAGTTTAGAGTGTTTTAGAAAAACCACTCATTTTAAATGCATAAATTAAAAATGTTTTTAAAGAAATACCTAGCAAAAAAGTTCGCCAAAAAACAAAACGCCAACTTTTGATTTAAGCAACAAAAATTTGAAACTCGATGTGATACTTTTGCATCTATATTTTTGATGTAAAAATGCGCGCTTTCCATCCTCATAATTAATTATTTGAAAGATTTCCACAAAGTTGTGTTTATAAAACGCCCGTCGATGCCCATAGAGAGAAAGATCGGCACCTATTTGAACTGGATAAATAATTTATGTCTATCAAAAAAAAGAAAGCTTTTTAACATGTTGAAAAAAATTAATTGTAGGTACATATGTTGATGCTACAAAAATTGAAATAAAAAAATTCTCATGACCTTGATGCAACATTTTTATACAATAATTATCTATCATTATTAATAACTATAACTAAACCTTCCTTATTAAGAGTAGATATTATAGAGTTCGAGTTCCACGATTAAAACTCACGCATTTCCGGGTGGACAATGAAAGTCATTAAGGTTACCTTATTTTCGAATTTGGTATCCTTGTAATTTCGGCTACACGTGTCGCGATTTTTTCTATTAAGATTTGTTACAATCTAAAATTACGCACTCTTGCGTACAAGAACAATGCACGTGTGACGTAAGATCGCGACACACTAACCTACTAGGTGTAGAAGAAAAAATAATATAAAATTAAGAGACGACGTTTGGTTAATGACCTCCGAAATTTGGATAGAAATGAAGCACGAAGTAGAAGTGCTGATTTCTAATGCATCAATAAATAATAGACCCAAATTAAACTTTTACTGTTTAACTTATCAAAAATTATGTTTTGACTAAATAATTAACGATAAAATAAATAAAAATATAAATAACTCACCATAACCTTGCATAATTCCATGGGTAAGATACAAAGGTGCTCTTCCAGTAATTTTATCGTTCGTAAAAGCGCTCGTTATCATTTTTGCATCCGATATCACGACAGTGTAAACGTTCCCTAAGTTAATGCCGAAAATTTTCCCATACTTTAGTGCCAAATCGTTAAGGGTCTCGTGAGGAGCTTTGGGATTTAAAAAAGGCAAATATCCAACTACGGGCAGTCCCCAAGGACCCGGTGGTAGTCGTCTCCATTTAAAAATTCGCCACGTCAAATAAATCAACAAAAACGCAATTACCAAATACGTAAACATCTGAAAAAAGAAAATTATTAAACCGGCCCTGGTCGCTTATAAAAAGGTAATAAATTACGATTTTTATTTTTATCTCAAGTTTACTACTACTTATGTGCTTCTTTACACGTAAGCTCTAGAGAGGGTTTATTAACCCTTTTATTTCTCAGATATCAGAGATCATGATGCGTTTGCTAAAAAAAGGCAAATCATGTTAACCTTTTCACACGGTTATTGCCTCCGTAAAGTGAGATAAAAATGTTTTGACTGTTATTAATAATTATTATTTTACTAATTAACTTTTTCACGAAATCTAAATTGGATTAGATTTTTTCACAAATGTTACAAAATATTGGACTATAAACGAGCAATCGCACAAACAGACTGATCTATTATAAGAAGCGTCTTGATTTTTTAATAATATTACATAATTCATGGGGTTGGGTTGATTTGAAAACCAAATTTCATGTGAACAGATCAAGTAGCCTTTGATTTATGTTAGAGTTGCGTTGATTAATAGTTTAAAGGTACTTGAGAACTTCAGTATATGGAAAAATATCTCGTTGAGCCTTTTCTGCTCGCATATTTATACACAGCAGACGCGTCATATTGTTATTGTGTGTGCTCTGTGCTCTACTGTTTACTACACCATCATCATTAATTTCTTTTTGAAAACTTCCTAAATAATACTTCTATAGTGTAGCTACTACTCGTATCAGCTCAAGTCGATAATATACAAGGTGCTTTATAACTCTGTTATAAAGCACAAGTATAAAGTTAGTGTCAATACGTTAGCTGAACACATGTTCTTTGGACCCCAAAATAGTACCTTGAGGGACACCAATTGTAGCGGATGTCCTCTATCAGAACGAACATTAATCAAGCAATTGTCATTTCTGTGTCGCAGAATCATATATTCCTACCATTCAGATCCGATCCAATCCAATAGTATTCCGAAAGAAATCACAAAAGATCCCAATAAAACATTCACTAACCTAAGGACTTAGGAGAAGCCATGTTGCCATTCGGCTTTCCAAAAAAGCTACAATTTCTGCCAAAAAATACTTAGAGTCGCTGTTGGTCTATAATGATCAAATAGGAGCTCACCCTATCTGTAGAATATAGGCCCCAAAATTCTGGAAAAAGGGGTAGCGTTTTTTTCTGACCATGTCCATCAGTCATAAGTCCCTTGCCACAGATTCTATTATAAAAGCTCAGCCTATCTGTAGGATATGGGCTGCATAATTCTGGCAAAAGGGGTAGCGGTTTTTCTGAACATGTCCATGTCCATCATTCATAAGTTCCTCGATACAGATTCTCTGATAGATGCTCTTATTATCAAATAGGAGCTCAGCCTATCTGTAGGATATGGGCTCCAGAATTGTGGCAAAAGGGGTAGCGTTTTTTTACCATGTGCATCAGTCATAAGTCCCTCGCCACAGATTTTGTTATAAAAGCTCAGCCTATCTGTAGGATATGGGCTGCAATATTCTGGCAAAAGGGGTAGCGTTTTTTCTGAACATGTCCATGTCCATCATTCATAAGTTCCTCGATACAGATTCTCTGATAGATGCTCTTATTATCAAATAGGAGCTCACCCCATCTGTAGGATATGGGCTCCAGAATTGTGGCAAAAGGGGTAGCGTTTTTTTACCATGTCCATCAGTCATAAGTCCCTCGCCACAGATTTTGTTATAAAAGCTCAGCCTATCTGTAGGATATGGGCTGCAGAATTCTGGCAAAAGGGGTAGCGTTTTTTCTGAACATGTCCATGTCCATCATTCATAAGTTCCTCGATACAGATTCTCTGATAGATGCTCTTATTATCAAATAGGAGCTCAGCCTATCTGTAGGATATGGGCTCCAGAATTGTGGCAAAAGGGGTAGCGTTTTTTTACCATGTGCATCAGTCATAAGTCCCTCGCCACAGATTTTGTTATAAAAGCTCAGCCTATCTGTAGGATATGGGCTGCAATATTCTGGCAAAAGGGGTAGCGTTTTTTCTGAACATGTCCATGTCCATCATTCATAAGTTCCTCGATACAGATTCTCTGATAGATGCTCTTATTATCAAATAGGAGCTCACCCCATCTGTAGGATATGGGCTCCAGAATTGTGGCAAAAGGGGTAGCGTTTTTTTACCATGTCCATCAGTCATAAGTCCCTCGCCACAGATTTTGTTATAAAAGCTCAGCCTATCTGTAGGATATGGGCTGCAGAATTCTGGCAAAAGGGGTAGCGTTTTTTCTGAACATGTCCATGTCCATCATTCATAAGTTCCTCGATACAGATTCTCTGATAGATGCTCTTATTATCAAATAGGAGCTCAGCCTATCTGTAGGATATGGGCTCCAGAATTGTGGCAAAAGGGGTAGCGTTTTTTTACCATGTGTATCAGTCATCAGTCCCTCGCCACAGATTTTGTTATAAAAGCTCAGCCTATCTGTAGGATATGGGCTGCATAATTCTGGCAAAAGGGGTAGCGTTTTTTCTGAACATGTCCATGTCCATCATTCATAAGTTCCTCGATACAGATTCTCTGATAGATGCTCTTATTATCAAATAGGAGCTCACCCCATCTGTAGGATATGGGCTCCAGAATTGTGGCAAAAGGGGTAGCGTTTTTTTACCATGTCCATCAGTCATAAGTCCCTCGCCACAGATTTTGTTAAAAAAGCTCAGCCTATCTGTAGAATATGGGCTCCAGAATTCTGGCAAAAGGGGTAGCGTTTTTTCTGAACATTTCCATGTCCATCATTCATAAGTTCCTCGATACAGATTCTCTGATAGATGCTCTTATTATCAAATAGGAGCTCACCCCATCTGTAGGATATGGGCTCCAGAATTGTGGCAAAAGAGGTAGCGTTTTTTTACCATGTCCGTCAGTCATAAGTCCCTTGCCACAGATTTTGTTATAAAAGCTCAGCCTATCTGTAGGATATGGGCTCCAGACTTCTCACAAAAGCGGTAGCGTTTTATCTGAACATGTCAATCAGTCATACTCTTATCTATTATTATCAAATAGGAGCTCAGCCTATCTGTAGGATATGGGCTCCAGAATTCTGGCAAAAGGCGTAGCGTTTTTTCTGAACATGTCCATCATTCATAAGTTCCTCGATACAGATTCTCTGATAGGTGCTCTTATTATCAAATAGGAGCTCAGCACCCTATCTGTAGGATAGAGGCTCCAGAATTCTGGCAAAAGCGGTAGCGTTTTTTCTGACCATGTCCATCAGTCCATCTATCCAAAATAGTACCTTGAGGGACACCAACTGTAGCGGGAATGTCCTCTATCAGAACGAACATTAATTAAGCAATTGTCATTTCTGTGTATTCCGACCATCCAGATTCGACCGAATTCAATAGTTTTCCAATTGTATTCCAAAAGACTATGGCATGTGGCAGGAGAAATCACGAAAGATTCCAATAGAACATTCACTTACCTAAAGAAACTTTATCACCAAATCATAAAAATCATGAATTGCTATGACGGCCGACCTACCATCTCAGAAGCCTGTGAGTGCCTTTCGAAAACAATCTGGCTTCCTTCCAAAAAAAGCAACAATCTCTGCCTAAAAAATACTCACACAGAAGTGGTCGCTGTTGGTCTATAATGATCAAATAGGAGCTCCCCCTATCTGTAGGACATGGACTCCAAAATTCTGGCAAAAGAGCTAGCGTTTTTTCTGACCATGTCCATCAGTCATAAGTCCCTCGACACAGATTCTCTTATAGATGCTAGTGCTAGAGTTGGACAGAGGTAAAGCATCATGTTCACCTGTGACCATCACATCTGAAGTAGCCTACTATTCCCAGAGTGTGTGCAGATCATTGAATAAAGAAATACTATCCCCTACTCTACTCTACTCTACTCTAGGAAAGAGCCATTTAATTAATAATATGGATGGTTTTCTAAATATAGCAATTTCCGGTCAATTTCTCCAATAGAAATGGTTACTTATACTCCCACTTATAAGGAAAGATCATGACAGCCAATGATAATGCAAACTCGACGAAATGAATGAGTCATCCATAGTTTTCCAAAATGTCGTTTCCGTCGCATTTTCTCTTATAACCGTTATTACTAACGTTCCTTCCGGATCTTTATATTCTAAGATGGAGATCCTTGTTAGATCGACGGTGTCCCGTAAATATCCGTGCAATTCTCTCCACTAGTTCGCGACAGCCTTATAGAATACTTTGCAAGAACCTAATTAGCAATTTTACTCTGAAGGCTGATCATTGCGGTATTTGAACTTTTCTTGCTTAACCAACTCGCATAAATATGCAGATCCACCGACTTATAACACACATTCCTGCAAGTGCGTATAGTCAACATGAAAAATATATTTTAAAAATCAACAATCCACTTATTAATAAAATTTCAAATAATGAGGCCAATAAAAAAATACTTTGAGAGAGAGGACAAGAAAGTCGTTATGCCAGTAACCAGAACTAGAGATCTTTAACACAGTAAACGAGTTCCATGATGTTTTGGAATCAATACCGAATCGAAAGAGTCTTGGGAGCTCCACGCAAAGTTTTTTAATCTTTAGGCCCGTTTTAGATGGACTAAGTATCGTACTAACTTGTTAGCACTGAATCAACTCAAGGAGCAAAAGAAAGGGAATCTAAGCTTTAACGTCGTCCACGATCGTGTGTCAAAATTTCTACTGACGACTTTAAAGCTTAGATTCCCGTGCTTTTGTGCCTTGAGTTGATTCGGTTACTAACAGTTAGTATGATACTTAGTCCATCTGAAACAGCCCTTAGACGAGTTTCGTAACATTTAAAAAAAAGATCCTTGCGAGATAAGGAAAAAATAATTTTTACAAATACAGCTCTGCAAATGCTCAAAGTCGAGTTTTCTAAAATTGGTATATACTTAATGCGAGTGGTCAGATCAAACTGAACATTTCCTATAACAAGAAATTGTTTACTTAAAGAATTCCAAAGCCGAAATTTCTTTTTTGAAAGTACAAGACGTAAAACATCTCCGATGATGATGGTGAGTCAACGCACTCTGAGCTTTTCACGTAATTAATTTACCGGGATCAACTAACCTTTCAAATAAAAAAAATATAAATCAATTTGGACGACCTTACATAAGATTAAAGAACCCAATTAAAATTTCGAAGGAGAAGAATTCGTACAAGGTGATAAAATTTTCCTAATACTGTTAAACCTTTAAATAAATTAGATCTTAGATGATGATGAAGGATCATGGAATGCCCACATGGAAACGTACTAGAAATATTTTTTCGTAACAATGTCTGGGCGAAGAATCGTTGAACTGCAACGAGTGGTCGTCCTTAGATTTTCATAAAAATGAATACATTGCCCTGTCGGTGCTTGACCTGGTCCGGCTCATACGTGAGCCCCTACCTGCAGGATTCAAGTGCAATACCCCATTCATTATTTCCCTAATCGATTAAATGTAAATCGAATAAAGATTTTCACATCTCCACACACACGCCTCATTTGAAACGACCTTATTTGTGTGTAAATTAAAGAAATTGTTTGCAAGAGGGATACAATTGAGGTGGAGAAAGGTCGTGACAGTGAAATCGTTAGGGTCAGTGTCCGCTAGGGAAGTACATCATGAAAGTAGACAGTCACTTTTCTGAAATTTAAATCTAGGACATTATCCTACTTACGATTAAATTGGGTTAGGTATTTTTGCAGTTTGTAACAAGGTGTACAACTTCTACTAAGCGGATACAAATGGTTCAAGGGTGAAAAATGACAATAATTATGGAAATCATCCTACGTATTAACAATCACAACAATTAGAGAAAAAAACGAGACATTATTAAACGAGCAAAAAAGGCGTTTTGACCTAGAATTGGAATTTATAAAAAAAATTTGCAAAAAATCTCTCCAATTTTGCAAAAGTTAACAACGATAGTGTAATTAAAAACAAATTGTGTTACTGTCAGTAAGTCATGGTCAAGCGATAGTGTAGTATTTAGAACACTTTTATCAAAGTGTTCTTGAATATCACTGCGAAAACCAAAGATAGTCATTTAAATCTAGGCTAATGACTTTATAAAGTATGGCATATTTTATGTACTTATTATAAATCCGTTAAGATAAATCTGGGCGCCAGTTTAACGCGAGCCAAAATATAAACAAAAAAATAACAATTGTTACAAAAAAATTATTTTACTTCAAATTTTCATTAACTTACTTTTTACGCTTACGTTCAATTGTTTGTACATTTTTTATACGCAAGTAGAACAGAAAATTTATATAAAAATATGGATTAAAAATTACGATATGTATAAGCGTGTTTTAGAAGACAATAAACTCGAATTTTTGATTGCACTTACTCAAAATTAAATATATTTTGTATTAAATGAATAAATTTGTTAAAAGTTTGACTGAAAAAGCTTATGCACAAAAATTATTTGGAGATTTCAACGATGGGTTCGATATAGAACCGTACAATTTATTTTGGACAATAATCACTAAAAATATTATAAGCAATATCCAAAAATAATCTATATAGCTATCCGTGCAGTGTGCATTAGTGCAGTAAAGATGTGCAGCATGCATTAGACATCGCTAAAATCTGAAGATCTTTAAGTTTTCAGAAAATTCGCTCACGGAAAAACTAACACTACAAATCTACAGCTTGCAACACTATAGCTTCATTTGGCCCCTTCAGTAACTACTCTATTTGCCCTTACGTCCTCCCAACCCCCTAGACCCTAGAAAGATCAAAAGTTGACCTGATGATAACCTTGAACTGGCTCACACAGAAGTTTTTTCCCCTGACGACTTAACCAATCCGATCCTGATGAAAATGAATCAAGATCTTTGAACCTCTTATTCAGAATGTATGATGTACACCGTTACCAGGGTCGGACTAGCTTCATTTGGCCCCCTAAGCAACAACTGTATTTTGCCTCTACGTCCTCCCAACCTCCTAGACCCTAGAAAGATCAAAAGTTAACCTGATGATAATCTTGAACTGACTCACACAGAAGCTTCTTCCCCTGACGACTTAACCAATCCGACCCTGATGAGAATGATTCAAAATCTTTGAACCTCTTATTCAGAATGTATGATGTACACCGTTACCAGGGTCGGACTAGCTTCATTTGGCCCCCTAAGCAACAACTGTATTTTGCCTCTACGTCCTCCCAACCCCCTAGACCCTAGACCCTAGAAAGATCAAAAGTTAACCTGATGATAACCATGAACTGACTCACACAGAAGTTTTTTCCCCTGACGACTTAACCAATCCAACCCTGATGAGAATGATTCAAAATCTTTTAACCTCTTATTCAGAATGTATGATGTACACCGTTACCAGGGTAGGACTAGCTTCATTTGGCCCCCTAAGCAACAACTGTATTTTGCCTCTACGTCCTCCCAACCCCCTAGACCCTAGAAAGATCAAAAGTTAATCTGATGATAACCTTGAACTGTCTCGCACAGAAGTTTTTTCCACTGACGACTTAACCAATCCGACCCTGATGAGAATGATTCAAAATCTTTGAACCTCTTATTCAGAATGTATGATGTACACCGTTACCAGGGTCGGACTAGCTTCATTTGCCCCCCTAAGCAACAACTGTATTTTGCCTCTACGTCCTCCCAACCCCCTAGACCCTAGAAAGATCAAAAGTTAACCTGATAATAACCTTGAACTGACTCACACAGAAGTTTTTTCCCCTGACGACTTAACCAATCCGACCCTGATGATAATGATTCAAAATCTTTGAACCTCTTATTCAGAATGTATGATGTACACCGTTACCAGGGTCGGACTAGCTTCATTTGGCCCCCTAAGCAACAACTGTATTTTGCCTCTACGTCCTCCCAACCCCCTAGACCCTAGACCCTAGAAAGATCAAAAGTTAACCTGATGATAACCATGAACTGACTCACACAGAAGTTTTTTCCCCTGACGACTTAACCAATCCAACCCTGATGAGAATGTATCAAAATCTTTTAACCTCTTATTCAGAATGTATGATGTACACCGTTACCAGGGTAGGACTAGCTTCATTTGGCCCCCTAAGCAACAACTGTATTTTGCCTCTACGTCCTCCCAACCCCCTAGACCCTAGAAAGATCAAAAGTTAACCTGATAATAACCTTGAACTGACTCACACAGAAGTTTTTTCCCCTGACGACTTAACCAATCCGACCCTGATGAGAGAGATTCAAAATCTTTTAACCTCTTATTCAGAATGTATGATGTACAGTCAGCCTCACATTTAATGGCCACCCTGGTTATACGTTTAGCACTAATTGTGGATGCAACCATCATAACAACCCCTACTTAAATTGAGGGGTAACTTTATTTTGCCTACAAGTATATCAACAACCTCGCCTTCTGTCCTTTTGTCGTTGTTGGCTAATAACCACCCTGGCGTATAGCCAGAGGGTCAGACTTGCTTCATTTGGCCCCTTCAGTAACTACTCTGTTTTGCTGATAACCTTGAACTGACTCACACAAAAGTTTTGTCCTCTGCCGACTTAACCAATCCGACCCTGAGGAGAACGATTCAAGATCTTTAAGTTTTCAGAAAGTTCGTTCACGGAATAAATATCATTACAAATAATACCAAGAATAAATTATAATTAAATAATCTAAAAAAATAGTACAGTAACAGCTAAAAAGTGTACACCGTTACCAGGGTCGGACTAGCTTCATTTGGCCGCTTCAAAAACAACTGTATTTTGCCTCCACGTCCTCCCAACCTAGACCCTATAGAGAAATCAAAAGTTAACCTGATGATAACCTTCAAATGACTTACAAAAAAGTTTTGTTTTTGAAAATGATTCAAGATCTTTGAACCTCTCATTCAGAATTCTTTAGAAGAAAAACATTTACAGAGGTTTCTAAATTTAACAACACGATTAAAAATATAGTTCGAGTGCCATTCAGTTTCCAGGTATACCGGAAATTAGATACATTTTTGAAATTCTTCATTAAATAGGTAGGTATACCTACCTAAGAGGTATAACCACCCTACACCGATCTTTATTATTCTTTTAGCGACCCATTTATTTCTAACATAGCTATTTATAAACTATCAAGGGCATTATCAAGCAGTAAAATAAAGAGTTCTTCGAAAACAGAGGCGGTTAAAAAATAATCAAATCATGCGTAAGCTATTATCGTTACTCTATTTTCAAAAATATTTATAATATAGGTAAGGGTGGGCAGAGTTAATATTTTTAATTCTTTAACCTTTTCGCATGGGCAGATAATTTTTTTCTACTTAGTGATCAGGAGTTACAAATTTGAAGATTTAAAAAAAAACTATGTTTTTGATGCTTTTTTTAGTAACTAACTTTAAATAAAAAAAACTTTTTTCTTTTGGCACATCATGCTCAACTCAAACATGAAATAACAATGCAGGTACGTATTTCAAATTTTTGAATAATTAATGATGGTAATTCAAAACCAACACGTTGTTTTGAAATTTTCGATTTCATTTTCGAAAAGATCTCAAAAATTTGATCACTAATTCAAAAGCATTTCAAAATCGGTGTAAAAAAGGCGGAATTATTCAAAAATCTTTACATTTGTAACTCCTGCCCACTATGTCAAATAAAAGGAAAAATTGCAAAGAATGGTATCAAAAACGCACCTTTTCAATTTTTTCTAAATATCTAGAGTGCTAATATTTTTTTTCAAAAAAACAAAAGCATCAGCATAGAGTTGCTATGAGCTCTAATAATTCATGAAAATTTGCTGAAAATTGTCGTTGGAGGTTTCCAATAAGTGGTTTAAAATGGCCACTATTTATACCTATATAGGACTATGCCTGCCTCAAAAATTAAATAAAATACCGTGTGGACCATTCAAAAACAGTCTTTTAAAACCAAACTATATAGTAGAATTTATTATATCATAACGTTTCGACAACTTGGTACTAAAATTTGGTTTAAAAATCGTCGTAATAACTGAAATATTTTGGAGACTTTAAAGATGCGTTAGGCAACGAATTATAATCGAAAAAATTTAAACGTTTGAATTAATAACCAACATGTCCGCACCGTTGAAATGGTAAATGGTTTTAGAAGATGAGTGTTACAAATATCCAATAAGAAAGTGCAATAAGGCATCTTTAGCGCCGTTAAGAATTGGGTTACAAACACAGATCGACGGTCACTCACACCAACAAAAAATTGCTACAATTTGCATCTGATTTCTCTTGTTTATAAATAGTAAGTGGATTAATGTAGGCTAATGCAATGACGATGGAAAAGTGAATAAAAATAAACAAGTCAACTTGCATTCTTTAAAAATTAGACAATTTTCTTTTTTGACAAAATAAAAGTGCGTTGAACTTTTTGAATAATACAAAAGAAACTTTTTTATTTCTTCCAAGTGTTTACACGATGGCCAAGTCATCAAGTCAAGGGAGATGGTTTTTGAACCATAACTATCTAACGAACTTGAGTTCGAAAGCACCTTTTAAGGTTGTTAGACGACAACGGCATAGAATTCTAAAGGTCAATATATCGCATAGCGACCTTGCAGGGCAGACACTACCTGCAGATGCCCACACCCGGAGCGTTGTCCCGACACCTGTACAAAAGGCCAAAGACCCCGAGTGTCGTTTAAGTAAATCACTTTATTTTAATTAAAAATCAAAAACTACCAAAATTTACGACCTCTTACAGTCTTTAAACCTTATTTTTTGCACTTTTTCAAAGTTTCAAGTTCGTCGAGCTCATTTAATGGAACTGCAAATGGTAAAAATCGAGCAATGCACCAACCGACACTCATCGGGACAGTTTCTTAATTTGCATTAGAATGCATCTCGTCTGGGATTATAAGAGGATTGCTCTCTTAATGAGCAAACTTATCTGATTTTGTGTTGGATCGTAAATTGTCCGCGAGAAAACTTTTTTTTCTCATTTTACGACGAAAGGTAAAAAAATTAAAATTACGGAATTTAAATTTATATCTATAAATACATTTGTCTGGACTAAATCATAAAGAATTATATAAATAAACAACAGAACCGTTATAACGAAATCGAAAGTAAAGAGTAGTTGATCATATGTGCTAATAGATGGCTACCGAAGTCATCGACATCCATACATAAAAGAAGGAGCAACTGGTTTTTCTCATTCCACACGAAAATACCAAAGCATCGACTTGTCGAGAAATTTACTTTTGGACGTAGAAAATCCTCTTGGTGCAGAACCTTTGAAAAATTAAATTTAAAATAAAATTCTGTAGAATCTTACACGAACCAAAAATTATATTTGGAGACATAGAGGGTTGTCAAGTTGTTAAGGGAAGCGCTCAGAATATTTTCTTTATAGTTGAATAGTTATTTCAGTTTTATAAGCGAGTTTTTAAGCTAAAATAACAGAAAAATTCTTATTTCTACAGAGTCAGTAACCTTTTGGTAGAGTTATTGAAAAAACTTCTTGCTAAACCATATCAAATGCCCTGTAAAAAGAATAAGGTTATAACTTACGGTCAAGAACCTCTAAAAACTTCATGTATAGTTAAAGAATTATAATGGAAGGAAATTAAAGTCCTTGTACCCCTTAAATTAAAATAAACGGTAAAGAGTTGAGTGACGTCAAGGATTACAACAAAGACTAGCGTTTGAAAACAAAAAAATGTCCTTAAAATTTATTAGTTTGGAAAGTTGAACCTTTTAATGAAAGCCTCGAACGTATTATAGCTCCCGCTTGTTCTCGATGTCGAGTTTTTGAGAAAAATCCAAAAAGTTCATCAGATACAGTTGGAGAAAAAAAAAACAAAAGTGGTTTCAGTTAACTTCCGTGTGGGTTTTGATTTTCCATCCATTATACAAAAGGTTAACGATCTTAAAAATGTCCCCTCCTTAGGTTAACACGAGGGTGACCTATTTTTGCATATCTAGTGCACTAGGTGAAACTAAAGTCATCGCCCTCTACATCAAAGATGTTTGAAATGCATACATTTGCTAAGAGAAATTATAATGCACCGTATAATTACTCGATTGAATAGTTTCGAGATGAAATCGAGACAAAGTTCAGACACGTGCGTCAAGAAAAGTCAAAAATATTGCCAAATGTTTCTTTTCGGTGTAAAGGCGGACCTGGGACTGGGTCAGTGAGCCCTAACTTTTTAGTAGGTGAACAACCCGAGTTCGGTGTCCGATTCGTTAAATGCCAACGAACTCGACAGTATTGACCAACCTTGTCTCACGCACCATCAAATTTACAGCTCACGCATTTTGGTAATTATGCCTTCTCTTTTTGGAATCTCTCTTCATTTATTTGTGTAATAGTAAATATATCGAGTTTTACAAATTTCGTCATTATTAATAATTGACTTGTGAAACCTTGAAAGGTCTTACTATTCAGAGTATCTTTCCAATTTTTTCAACAAATCTACCGTTTGTTCCACTACGAAAAACTATTGAATATCTTTAGGCATGGAGGAGTATATTTCCAATATTTATTATGCAGTTCGTAATCGTCGAGAGAATTATAAGAAATACAAAAATCCTCTAGTTGCTCCTAAGTGTGGGAAGTGGAATGGTTTGAGCAATAAGAAGAAAGGGAGAGGTTCATAATAGACCCGTTTTAGATGCCCTAAATAGATGTGAACAAATCTCACCAACTTGATATATCCACTATCGATAACAAAGCTCACTACCTCCTTCCTTTTCCGTCGATCATTCAGTGTCAAGATCGATGACGTCCTATCCACCTCCAGAACTATCCTAGCCGGTGTCCAAGTACTACCTTATTTCCGCACCTCTTCACCATCTTCACAAGTGATATGCCACTAACCGAAGCTACCAACCTTTATCTTTTTGCAGATGACATCTGTCTCATAGCGAGTAACAGGGATCCACGCCTGGTAGGACACCGACTTCAAAGAGCATCCAACAGCTTGGAGCTCTGGTTCAAGAAATGTCGAATCTTCGTCAACGCACAGCAAAGCTCGTTCATTTTCTTCTCCAAGCGATCCAGTCTTCGTCGTCCGCCAAACATCGAAATCTTTGGTCAACCATTCCTTGGAAAGAGGACGCTAGATATCTAGCAATAACCATCGACAAGGGACACACATCGAGGGAGCTATCGTCGGAACACAAGCTGCCTTTACACTACTATATCCGCTTTTTTTCAGCTACAACACTGGACCTCCGGAACAATCTGCTCCTCTACAAGACCGTCATCCGACCCATAATGACGTACGCCACATCAGCCCCCAAACATCAAGAAGATGCAGACCATCTAAAACAAGATCTTGAGGACCATCGTCAACGCTCCATGGTTCATCCGCAATAACAATCTTCAACGAGATCTACAGATGATCAGCATCCAGGATTTCATCCGAGAAGCAGCCACAAAGTTCGACGAGACAACACTGGACCACGACAACCCTACCATCTGAGGACTATAGGAATACAACATCAATGAGCCTAGGCTTCGGAAGAGACCCAAGTTGGTTCTTCACCGAACCTAAAAACCTCGTTACCACCACCAAAGAGACGTTTATCGTCAGTGACTTCAGTCACACTTTTAATCAACGTTTTTTCTTTTTCAGATCCGACCGACGAAGGAGGTATTGGGCCGAGCCCAGGTACTCCAATAGCCAGTTTCAAGATTTCAGATGCCAGACCAACTTGATCATGATCCAGAATTATGACAAACTGGACCTTTGTAAGAACAGTTTTTATGAATTTTGATATTTATCCTAATATTACCAACCTCTTCTTCACGAAACGCAATTAATTAATAAAATTTTGATATACTCTGTTAGTTGTTCTAAAAGGAACCTAAAAGTCCTGGGATGCCATTTGGAATATTTGGAAAACTTCGAAAGGGCCATCGGATTTGTAGGACCTAGTGGGGCGCATTTAGGCGAAAAATAAAAAAAACAGGCGGTTTAGAGCTCAAATTTGACAAACCCCCTCAGTCATATTTAAAAAGAATTAAAAAGCTCCTCGATATGGTACGATAAATTAATATTTACAACTAATACAACTTCTTACACAGAGTACTGTTGCAGAGGGTCAGCGACCGCAGCCTTGGCTCTGACTTTCCATTCAACTTCACGTACTTTGAATATAATAACAAGAATGATTAATTTATTGCACATATCGAGGAGGGTGTATATAATTTATATAAATTTAAAAAAAAATTTGACGTGTCGTAACATCGCCAAAGTCATCAATCAGTGCACGCGCACACAAAATTGCATAATTTTAGAAACAACTCCTCGCCAATTACGTAATTAACAAATTCCTAAGAGTTTATAAATTGGAATCGAAATCAAAAATTTTCAAAATTTAATTATGGAAGATAAAATTTTAAAATCTTAAGCTATTAAAATGTATAACTAATGCGTTCATTGGCATTTTGTTATAAAGTCAACTGAAAGGTTAATCACGAAAGGTGTACCTGTGTGTAGGTAAATTTTTTATTTAAAAAAAAGTTAATAAAATATTACTGATTAATGAACTTTGTAGAGTACGGCGTAAATTAATTGCAGCAGCACGCTTACAACATACCTATTCTCGTAAACTGGTTAATGCGATCTTAAATACTCCGACTTAATTAATATAGTTTTAAATAATTGCAAATTGCAACCATAGGTACAATAAAGTGCATTAGACTTGCAATTAACCAATTGTAACAATTTAATTAATTGTACGCTGAAGAATTTTAATTACCTATATCTATATTTTAAAATTACCACTCTCTTTATCTTCAACATCAACTAAGTAATAATCCTAATTACGTTAATAATAATTAAACATTTATATTTAAAAAGAAAAAGATACAAAAGGTATATTGTAACTTGGTGGAAACTTCTATGGTATGTGAAGATGCAAACCTCCCGAGCTATTTCATTTAAAAACCAAATAATTTTTTGTAATCGACGGACAAGCCATACAGTTTGATCCTAAAGTAATTAATTTTTGAATTAGAGGAAGTAAAAAGATAATAATTACAAATGAATTAATTCCTTTTAACTCGCCTCTTACGACTAGCAGGATTAGTGCTATGGTCCTATTCGTAAACTATCCTAAACACGGTGACTATTATCTGAATACCTACATTTAAATTCACGATTCTTTACAGTCACGTGACCACCTTAATATGTACGAATTAAGATGAAAACGACGTATTTATTGAGTCTAATTACTTTAGAAAATTTATTATTAAATTAATCGAGTGTACTAAAGGTCACGTGACTGTAAAGAATTGTGAACTTAAGTGTATATGGTTATGCGTATGCTGAATTCGACTGGTGCTTCGTCCAGCAATTACCACCAACGCATCATCCGAGGATGTATCACCTTTCCGCCTAATTATACAATAATATCTACCTTATAGATTTTTTTTAAATTATGAAATTTTGTTTGCTGTTACATCAGGTAAAAAGGAGCAATAAACTTTCCCAATAAAATTTTGCAAAAGGAAAGCTCAAAGTATTTAGTATAAAAAAAAGAATATAAGTTTTGTCAGGAACTATAAAGAATTTCGTGAAGTGTTTTCATATTATACACTTATAACATAACGCAGGAAGATATTAGCGGGGGGGGGGGGAGTAAAACCGAGTGAATATGTGTGCGGGCAAAAAATACAAATAATAAAATACAAATAAGTATATGGTATCTATTTGGTATCACATAGATGAGTATAGTTACCGATTTGTCTAATTTAAATTTGTTATTCCATAGAAATTGAAGCTGTGCTTCCACAGCCTCCACTTTGAAGAATGAAGACAGATGACCGAGTATCGGTATTTTGGCAATAACTTTTTATAACTACCTTATTTTTAAAGACACCCCAAAATTATAAGAAATAAAATATTATTTCATGAACCCCTCAGATGATATGATTACTCGCCTGAGGCTCGTACTGCAAACTACTTGATTTTTCAAGTAAATCATTTTTTTTTAGTTTTTTTCATTTTTTGGCAAAACTACTTTAGATAACTATAATTTAAGAAGGTGTATTGATATCTAGTTAGCCTATGCGACTTTCCTTGAATAAAAGAAAATCTAGTTACCATAGCAACAAACAACTTATTAGAAGTGTTGCCTATCATAAATATAGTTCACATTCATTTGGATATGCAAAAAATTGCAGCAAAATGGATCCCCAAAGCGTGAATGTTGACCAGAAGCGAGCAATCGTCGAGTTCAATCTGTACTCGTTTTGAAGAGGGTGCTGACTTCTTAAGCAGAATTATTACCATGGATGAAACTTGGGCATAATTCTACGATCCAGAAACAAAGCAGCAATCTATGGAGTGGAAGCATTCTGGTTCTCCTAGGCCGAAGAAGTTCAGCGTTAACAAATCTGCTGGAGAAGTTCTTGCCTCAGTTTTTTGGAATTTTCGTGGAGTAATCATCATCGATTATCTTGATAAGGGATGAATTACAACTGGGCTATATTATTCGACTTTAAAGGTGCCTCCCGTTATTTGCTGGATCTGGCTACCTCGAGCTACTATCTCTTCCCTCAAATGAAATGAGTCTGATACGTCTTAAATTTTCTTCGAACGCGGATGTCATAGACGCCGTGGAGAGCTGGTGCGCAGAGCAAGATAAAAATTTATTTTTGAAAGGATTAGGGACGTTGGAGGTTCGCTGTAATAAATGTATTTTATTAAGAAGAAATTACGTAGAATAATAAATTATCTTGAGTTTAAAATTTTTGCTGTTTCTATAGCACATATCGTCCCCACTCTGATAAACTCGAAAATCTGCAAATTTGCCGAAATTGAGTTAAATAGTGGATTGAAATTGTGAACCCTTATATTTTTGAAAAGAGAAAACAATTAGCTTTTTAAAAACATAAAATTGAGGTTAGGTTTGTATTTAAAAAAACATAAGTTTGCATCATATTTCCAAAACGGCGCACTAAAAAAATTATTTTATGAATTCATTATTTGCATTTTAGTAGTGCCTATTATCTCTTTTTTGGAAATTGAAATTATCTCCATTAATAAAAAAGTTACAAGCATTTAAAGAAAATGCAATTTTTTATATTTTTCCTCAATATCTAGAGTGCTAATAAAGTTTTTCAAAAAACAAAAGCAGCATCGAAGTGGCCATAAAATCGTGCACAATTTTCTCCATTTAACCGACTTCGTATCTCTTACGGTGCCCGAGATCCCCATGCTGTGCATGTGTGCATGTTGTACTGGACACACTGTATACATATATACAGACAGACATTTTGGTTAAAAAAATCGAATTATTTTTTTTGCATTTTTGGAATCACCGGTAACTCAAAACGTCGAGAAATGCAAAAAAAAATTTTATTATTATTTTTTTTTATCTCGATTATAACAACTTTTTTCTTCAAACGTCAGAAAACGTCGCCTTTGTGTCACTCAATAGGTAACGGTGAAGTTTAATTTTCCCGCCGAGGCAGGAAAAATTGTCAGCAAAGTACTTTTTTCTGTCTAGACAGACAAAGTAAAATCTTAACCAAACATAATTTTTATTTTTTAACGTAAATAGTACTTTGTTTTTTTAGTTTTAAAGTGACGTTTTGTGTGACAAGACTGTGTTTGGCTGAAGAGCGAGCGTAGCGAGCGAGTCAGGCAATACAGGCGAGTCACACAAAACTACTTTGACTCCGTATAAAACATTATGATTTTTCTGCAAACGTAAAGCGTAAAACTGAAAATTTTGATTTTTGAAAGAGCACCACCATCTCTTGTCAATTACTTGTAGTTCCTTGTAGTTCTTGTAGGAGTGTTCCAAACTCATGTGTCGCCCGGTATAATCAAAAATATTATAGAAACAAAATAACATTAAAATTACAGACACCGATGAATTTTTGTTTTTTCTCCTGTAAAATCGCGATTTTGCAGATTCGCGAGTTTACCAGAGTGAGGACGATATCAATACCCCCTCGTATCTCCGGATTTTTATTAATCACCTCTTAATTATGCAACTTCTCCCAATTTAAACCTAATCTTGCTCTATCTGTTACAATAAACGAGATCCCGAATCTCTCATTACATCCCCCCCGAATTTCAGCCACCCGATATAGACCCTGTTATTAGTCAATAATCTAATTAGTGCAGTTCTGGTGGTTACTAATATTTCCAATATTGCTTTTATTTCTAGTGTAAATGGATTTTAAGAGATATACAAATAATCACAACATTCTTGAAAAAATTTCAATTTTCACGAATGGTCACGAACCCACATACCGTGAGACGCATTGTATATGGTTTTAATTCATTAACATTATTTTGATTAATTTAAAAAGCATTTTCGCATCCTAAAAAATTGAGAAAATTGAATAAGGTTCTAACATTCCATCCCAGTCGTTCTAACAATTCGCATTATTTTACATCTTCGTAATTCTGTTAATTTGTCCAACTCTGTATACAAACAACTTTAAAACGCTTTTCAATATATGATTATGTCATACAAAATTTTGGATAATTTCTCAATAACATTACGCACCAGGGAAAATACAATCAACGTCACTCAAATCAATTAAATAAGCATCTAAAACAAAGGTTAAACTATTTTGTAATTATTTCTTAGAAATAACTAGATTAGACTCAAAATGTCTTCAATTCGCAAAGTTAATTAAATCAATAAATTAAAATTTGCGCTGTAGCGAGAGACGTCAATACATTAGAAGACCAATCCAACATATTGGAAAAATGTTTTAATTTTACAATTTAACATAAAGGTATGTCCGTCTGTTTTCTTCTGGAGTGGGTGGGTATACTTATTGCTGTTATGAATCCTAATTCTATTTTTTTAATTGAATTTAAATTACGCCATTAATTTAAGTGTAGTGACCGAACTACCAAAAATTTGTGTCGTACAGTGCATGAATTTAAAAAAGTTTAGTCTTGCCAAATATTATTTAAAAAATTGCACAAATTTAGGCTTTAATGTTACCACACCACTCTCAATTTAAAAAAAATCATTTAAACTTTTTGAAAAAAGAACCAATCAACCAATGATAAGAACATCCAATTGCTCTACAATTTCAGTCTTCAGCACAGCATTTGCTGATAGCTGGTTGCTGTAATTTTTAAATTGAATTTATAACGTAATAAATAAATTTTTCAAAATTATTAAGTATCGGATACCTGCCTTTAATTTCAAAAATCAACCAATTATAAATTACAAATACAAAGTTACAGATAGTTAATACACTCCTAAGAGCGAAAGAAATCATAAATTTTTACGCAATTTTTACCTCACGCACTATTGTTAAAAAAATTATTTCTGGCCTATTGGTCAATTTAGAATTTTTTTTTTGATCACGAGTTGTGCGTTTCTAATTTATACGCAATGCGTATATAATCACTATTCCTACATAATAAATTGACTTTATTTAAATAGCCGAATTATTTGTTTGTTGAACTTTTAAGACAAAACTTTCAAATTCTACTTTTTTTCGATTTAAAAAGAAAGCTCTTCCTGTTTTTTACATAAACTTTTCAGGACGACAATTTAACAAACACCTTGTATACATTTGGACCAAAAGTTTAGTAATCAAAGTGTCCATACACTATATCAAATTAAAGTTTAGGAATTTTCTTTTTTTGTTTAGTATCTGGGTCAAAATTTTTAAGAGATGGTGGATAAAAAAATTTTAAGCGCCACATATTTGATGAAAGTATAACAATTTTATTAGTATAGACAAGGAAAAGAAATCCCATCAATGAGGATTAGTAGAAGTGGTCGTCCAATGAACCTTAAAAATTGGAACAAAGTTAGTTTGTTGAACTGAAGAAAAATTCCGGGTTCAAATCTTCTTTCAAAGAATTTTTTCAGAAACTGAAAGATTCGAAAAAGTTTCTTCTGCTACACTACGTAGATCGACGAGACTGATGTTTGATGTGATTAGTAGTAACAGCTAATAAAGCAAGTCTTAAAAGGCGCGGTACATGCGATCATCCACCTGTAATAGTGAAAGTGTGACCGTTATACACTACACACCTCCATAGCTCGTTGACCCCGTGCATCATACTACAATATTTTTTAGGCGTGACCATGCGTCTTCTGCACACATCATCCACTAAATAAAAATTTCAAAAAATACACGCCCAAAAATACAATAATTCGAAAAGGCTCACGTGAATGAAGACTCACGAATATCAATATCGATCCTTTCAGGAAGAAATAATTCAAGTACAGTCGCAGTTAGGTTGCACTTTTTCGGTATCGTGCCTGAAAGCAACAAAGTAAATTTTCTTCTGCATATATTTTGATCTCTGATGGTAACCCTTTTTTCGGACAACGCAGGTTTGGCCCGCGTTCAAATGAGGATCCTTTTTTCCAAAGAATCCCAAATTGAGCGCGAACGCGCCGGGTCCAACCTGCTTCGTCCGAAAGAAGGACAACAGTTCAAAAATTGTGATTCTCAAAGAACATTTATTATACAAGTCTATCGTTAAGAATAAGAATGTAACAAAGAGAAGGCGGAATTTTATTCAAACGAAATTTGACAATAAATATGAGGAACAAATAATTTTAAGGAAAATTTCTAATGACGTCAAATACATCACGAAAGTTACAAATAATTTAAACGAACGCCGAAAATAAGAAAAGAATTAAAAATCTTCCGACATTTCAAGAGTTGAAAGAGAGGACATCGAACTCAGCCAAAAATAGAAGTGGGAGTGAAAAAGAAAAACTCAAATTAGTGTATGTAGTCAGTGGGTTAGTGGATCATACCCGTTCTATTGTATATTTCCATACGTCTTTTTCAACTCATCTTTCTCATACACCAAGAAAAGTATGCAACTTTTACGAGAGCAAAAGAAAATTTTAGAGTAAGTCATGGTACCACTCGCTGCAATGGTACCTAAAAATATTTATTTATAATGTAACGACGTCGTGTGGTTGAGAAAATTTTTTTTGTACGTACCTACAAGAGCTAGCATAGCATTACAAAAATGTTTAGTAATAATCACTTAGGTATAACAGTTAGTTGTTATCATCAAACCTAATGGTAGTTATAATAATAAGTTAGAAGAAACAAATTAAGCCCATTTACCACGGGAATATCCGTACAATAAATTTCAAAAAGAGAACACACAGCTGCATAATTTTATCTATATCGGACAATCAAATACATGCAGTTACAATCAGACATGCAGCAGACCTTATAAATATTTACATATTAGGTGCTATCCATTACCACTTTGTAACAAAAATAATTAAAAAAATTATAAACCTTAAGGCTATTACTGATTCACTAAGAAAGCAATTTTTGCAACTTTGTATGTCGCACGAACGTCTTAAATAGAGTGTAGAGAGATGTATAATTTTCAAAAATATTGCTTCCATTATAATTTAATTTAATGTATACTTGAGGTGAGCCGAAAACTAAATTACGTCTTAAAAGTTACGCCCAACCAAATAAATTAAAATTTATCTTCCTCAACAGAAGAACAGAAGCCCATCAGCCATCAGTACTTTTGAGCCAATACGAAAAGGTAAGATTTGAAGACAATGTAGTTGGTTAAATGAAAGAAAATAATCCCTTGATTATGCCTATAACTAACATATAAAAGTAAATTTAACCCCCCCTCCCTTCACTTTCCATGATATGAGTTAAATATCTCCTCTAAGCCTTTCAAAAGGTAAGTAAAATGAATGTATGATGCCCATTTGCACTTTGCACATGATGGAAGATGCATGAACAAATGACCATGATAGTCAGCTTGAGCATTGATCGATGAAAAAGGGTTATAGCCAATATCAAATAATAATACTTTATTTGAATTTTGAGTTTACACCATAATTTATAAAAGTCTAATCAATATATCAAATAAATTTGGACCCCACATAGTTAAACAACTGTGCGTGGGGGATTCCATATCAAAATCAATACCCTTGTATATCCGAAAGAGGCATGGAGTGGAAAGAGTGAGGAGCGAAGCTCCTTAAGGCCAAATAGAATTATTTAATGGATTTCAACAAGAAGACCAAAAGGAACCAATAGGTAAATACATGTTATTGTCATGGGCCCACGAGTTTCAATCAATCAAATACCCCTCCCCTAAATACCAGAAACAGACCTTCTCCACATCTTTCCGCTCCGAAATTTAGGAAAAGGGGCAAAAACAATGGGAAGTCAAAATGAACTTGGACAGTGCAACAATTTCCAGAGTGCAGAGTGGAGAGCGAAGCTCCTTAAGGCCAAATAGAATTTATTAATAGATTCCAACAGGAAGACCAATAGGGACCAATAGGGTGCATGTTATTACCATGGGTCCACGAGTTTTACTACCTTTAGTAGCTTCAGAAGACTAGGAACACAAAAGACTAGAAAAGGAAAACTTGAAGAGTGCAACAATTTCAAGATTGTAGAGTGAAGAATGAAGCATCTTAAGGCCATATAGAATTAATTAATGGATTTCAACAGGAAGACCAAAGGGGACCAACAGGTAGATACATGTTATTGCCATGGATCCACGAGTTTCAATCAATCACTCAAGCAATTAACCCTCACTATCAAAAAAAGGCTCTTTAAAACTTTCCGCTCCAAAATTTAGAAAAAGGAGCAAAAACAATGGGAAGTCAAAAGGAACTCGTGACAGTGCAAAAATTTCCAGACTGCTGAGTGGAGAGCGAAACTCCTTTAGGCCAAATAGAATTAATTGATTCCAATAGGAAGACCAATAGGTACATGTTATTGCCATGGGCCTACGAGTTTCAATTTACCTTTAGTAGTTTCAGAAGACTAGGAACTCAAAATACCAGAAAAGCAACTTAAAGAGTGCAACAATTTCAAGATTGTAGAGTTTGGAGCGAGGCTCCTTAAGACCAAATAGAATTATTTAATAGATTCCAACAGGAAGACCAATAGGGACCAATAGGTGCATGTTATTGCCATGGGTCCACGAGTTTCACTACCTTTAGTAGCTTCAGAAGACTAGGAACACAAAAGACTAGAAAAGGAAAACTTGAAGAGTGCAACAATTTCAAGATTGTAGAGTGAAGAACGAAGCATCTTAAGGCCATATAGAATTAATTAATGGATTTCAACAGGAAGACCAAAGGGGACCAACAGGTAGATACATGTTATTGCCATGGATCCACGAGTTTCAATCAATCATTCAAGCAATTAGCCCTGACTATCAAAAAGGCTCTTTAAATCTTTCCACTCCAAAATTTAGAAAAAGGAGCAAAAACAATGGGAAGTCAAAAGGAACTCGTGACAGTGCAAAAATTTCCAGACTGCTGAGTGGAGAGCGAAACTCCTTTAGGCCAAATAGAATTAATTGATTCCAATAGGAAGACCAATAGGTACATGTTATTGCCATGGGCCTACGAGTTTCAATTTACCTTTAGTAGTTTCAGAAGACTAGGAACTCAAAATACCAGAAAAGCAACTTAAAGAGTGCAACAATTTCAAGATTGTAGAGTTTGGAGCGAGGCTCCTTAAGACCAAATAGAATTATTTAATAGATTCCAACAGGAAGACCAATAGGAAGACCAATAGGTACATGTTATTGCCATGGGTCTACGAGTTTCAATTTACCTTTAGTAGTTTCAGAAGACTAGGAACTTAAAAGACTAGCAAAGGAACTTGAAGAGTGCAACAATTTCAAAATTCTTGAGTGAGGAGCGAAGCTCCTTAAGGCCAAATAGCATTATTGAATAGATTCCAATAAGCAGACCAAAAGGGACCAATAGGTACATGTTCTTGCCATGAGCCCACGAGTTTCAATTTACCTTCAGTAGTTTCAGAAGACTAGGAACTCACAAGACTAGCAAGTGAACTTAAAGAGTGCAACAATTTCAAAATTTTTGAGTGAGGAACGAAGCTTCTCAAGGTCAAATAGAATTAATAATTGGATTCCAACAGGGAGACCAAAAAAGACCAATAGTTACATGTTATTGCCATAGACCCACGAGTTTCAATTTACCTTTAGTAGTTTTAGAAGACTAGGAACTCACAAGACTAGCAAAAAAACTTGAAGAGTGCAACAATTTCAAAATTCTTGAGTGAGGAGCGAAGCTCCTTAAGGCCAAATAGCATTATTGAATAGATTGCGACAAGCAGACCAAAAGGGACCAATAAGTACATGTTCTTTCCATGGGCCCACGAGTTTCAATTTACCTTCAGTGGTTTCAGAATACTAGGAACTCAAAAGACCAGAAAAGGAAATAAAAGAGTGCAACAATTTCAAGATTGCAGAGTGAAGAACGAAGCTTCTCAAAGTCAAATAGAATTAATAATTGGATTCCAACAGGGAGACCAAAAGGGACCAATAGTTACATGTTATTACCATTAGGCCCACGAGTTTCAATTTACCTTTAGTAGTTTCAGAAGACTAGGAAATCAAAAGACTAGCAAAGGAACTTGAAGAGTGCAACAATTTCAAAATTTTTGAGTGAGGAGCGAAGCTCTTTAAAACCAAATAGCATTATTGAATAGATTCCAACAAGCAGACCAAAAGAGACCAATAGGTACATGTTCTTGTCATGGGCCCACGAGTTTCAATTTACCTTCAGTAGTTTCAGAAGACTAGGAACTCAAAAGACTAGAAAAAAAAGAGTTGAACAGTGCAACAATTTCAAGATTCGAGAGTGGGAAGCGACGCTCCTTAAGGCCAAATAGAATTAATTAATTAATTCCAACAGGAAGACCAAAAGAGACCAATAGGTGCATGTTACTGCCATGGGCCCACGAGTTTCAATTTACCTCTAGTAGTTTCAGAAGACTAGGAACTTAAAAGACTAGAAAAGGAACTTGAAGAATGCAACAATTTTAAGATTGTAGAGTGAGGAGCGAAGCTTCCTTAAGAGCAAATAGAATTAATTAATGGATTGAAACAGGAAGACGAAAAGGGACCAATAGGTAGATACATGTTATAGCTATGTGCCTACGAGTTTCAATCAGTCGATCAATCAATTATCCCTCAATATCAGAAAGACCCCTTTCAAATCTTTCCGTTCCGAAATTTAGGAAAAGGAGCAAAAACAATGGAAAGCCAAAA
Source organism: Malthinus seriepunctatus (assembly GCA_963924605.1). NCBI lineage: Eukaryota > Metazoa > Arthropoda > Insecta > Coleoptera > Cantharidae > Malthinus > Malthinus seriepunctatus. The sequence goes on from OZ004602.1 coordinate 3,401,961, forward strand.
GAAACTTGGAAGAGTGCAACAATTTCTAGACTGCAGAGTGAGGATCAAAACTCCTTAAGGCCAAATAGAACTAATTAATGGATTTCAACAGGAGGGCCGAAAGAGACCAATAGGTACTTGTTATTGCCATGAGCCCACGAGTTTCGATTTACCTTTAGTGGTTTCAGAAGACTCTTTCGAACTCATGTTGATTCAAACATTCTTTTCGTTTTTCCAGCACCTCAAGTTTTTGAATTTTTCGAGTTACTTCAAGAAACATACCGTATAAAAAATAAAATAATGCAAAAATTTTTTGAAATATTTTCCTAAAATAAATTTGAACAGTAAAAAATGCCAAAGAAGCCATTAAATTTCTACAGCGTTCATCGATCTAGTAATTTAAAATTTCTATATAGAATACTAATTAATGAACTTTTCCCAATTTAAAAATTCTCATCATATACAACAAACTTATATAAAAGTAAAAATAAATATAAACAAATCATATGTGCGGTTTAAAAATATCTAACACTAAAAGAGTTCACCGACCCGCAAGGACGTATTTGTTTTTCTTTGTTATTACCTACTGCCAATACCAAATAAGGCTTTCACTACTAAAAGACACTTTGTGCGCTTGTAATTTTACAAAATTTTCAAAATTTTTTTCTATAAGATTTTTTTTTGGATCTTATAGGTCGGGCTGAATCGAAAGGAGGTTGGTAAAGTCACGACTGTTTGGTGTGTGGGCGAAAGATGACGGATATTGTATTTGTTCTTAATTGAACGACTCGTGGTTGTGATCGCAAAATTTTTGAAAAAAATAACATTTTATGGTTTCATCAAACTTTGATATTTTGCTGTAATTTAATTAGCATAATTATGCGAGAATTATATAATTTGAAATAAATTAATAAACGGGGTTAATATTAATATAACATTAGGGTTTCCCAAATCACCTCTTAACGTGTCAACGAACTTCTTGTTGACATAAACCGTTTTCTAACAAGCAAAATAACGTCGATTAAATTTTGTAATTCAGTTTGTAAGTACGGATCTGATAATGGTAATTTCAATTATCGATATGTCTTGTTTACGATTTCGTAGGTTACAACCTACAACAGATAATTAAATACAACATAAACTAAAGTTAAGTGAAGGGAACCAAAACAAGAACATTTACATCGCTTTTTTCTCTCGTATGAATATATCGATTAACATTAACAGTAAGAATAACCTCGCCAAAGGATAAAAATTTACAAGAACGGAGAATGAATAACAAATCCAAAGAGCTTTAAGCGCATTGTATCAAAACCCACAATTTTCGCGAATAAAAATAATGAAGAAAGGCACTTTAATTAAAATTAAAGTGGGCTCTATTTTTTTAATTCAATCAAGAATGTTACATCATGGTGGTCCTCTTTTGTTTTCTGGTTTATCTCCGCGAGATCATACGAATTATCAATGTGAGATTTCTGTTATTGGCTGAATTTTCCAAAAAAAATATGAAAAACAACAAAAACAGATCACTCAATATAAAGAGCTTTCAAATGACATGTGTGTGTGGCGCGGTCTTAAGATGCTTTAGCGTTTTACAGTTTTGTTATTCTTGTATAAGTAATTAGGGGGGGAATAATCAAAATCTAAAGGCTGCGCCACACACACAGGCTTGCCTTCCAGGCTGCAGGCTGGCAGCAAGGGCGGTTCTAAACAAAAAGTTGGGGCGGGGGGTCAACAAACGACTGTTTGTAACAATGGGGGGGGGGGGGGTATAAAACAAAAAAATATATACGGAAGGGGGTAATATTATAGTTCTACCTAAATGTTTGAAATCTCTAGCATGGACTAAATTAAAATTGAACAAATTTTTGTTTTTTGTTCTTTGGATATTTTATTTAAAGCATTCTGGTCGCAAAAAAAGAATTTCGAAAATAATTTTTGGCAAATTTTTATTGTAGCTACCATCAGATGTACTTTTCTTACAGCCTAAACCAGAGCTATTTTTTGAATATTATGTAAAAGTGGTGAATACAAAATAAATACCATGAACAAAGAAAGAAGATACAATAGCTCATAAATGAACGGTACCTTTTTCAGTTACAAGAATACATATACATTGCTTATTTCGGAATTTCGGTCATCTTTTAAAAGGTTTATTATTTGGGACTTTATTTACACTTCAGAATAATAACAGAAAAGAATTTTTTTAGGAATTTTTAAAATTGTATAGATTTTAAAGTTCATTCCTTTAAAAATGTTATATTCTGTTAAGATAATTTTAGACTTCTGGGAGGGGTAATTAACCCCCATTATCCCCCCCCTCTTCTAAAAACCGTCCTTAGCCTGCACAGGCTAAACCGAAGCGTCTGGACAGTGTTCAGGTTTCGATTTGGTCTGTGCAAGTCGACCTGCACAAGTCAACCGGAAGACAAGCCTGTGTGTGGTACGGTCTTAAGATGCTTTAGCGTTTTACAATTTTGTTATACCTGTATAGGTAATGAGGGGGAAGGGATAAGCAAAATCTAAAGGCTGCGCCACACACACACAGGCTGCATGCTGGCAGCCTGCACAGGCTAAACCGGAGCGTCTGAACAGCGTTCAGAGCGCCTGCACAGGCCAAACCGGAAGACAATTCTATGTGTGTGGTGCGGCCTTAATATTTGGGGATATATTAGAAATTCTGTGAATATTTTCAAAATAATTTTTTGTAAATCAATTAAAGTTGGATTTTGGGCACTTTTCGAATAATGGACCTATCTATCACTCGATTTATTCCCACATCAATAAATTTTGAAGGTCCACAAAAATTATGGAGTTTGGGAGATTGCTAAATACTTAGCAATATTAAAAAACATCCCTTACTCTAAAGTCTACGTACGTTCTGTTATATTGAAGTCAAAAGATTCAAGAAAGACAATTTGTACGTAATAAACTGCAATTATACAACATACAAAACACAAAAGTATCAGTAACTCTCTGCACTATACCAAAAAAATTAAAAAAAAAAAAAAGTTAAATCAATTTGAGAAAATCATCTCCGTTCACCATCGTATGTCAATTTGTAATGAACTTTCGAGATCGAATATATAGAAACGAGCTCGCCAAGGCCCATTAATTCTGATGTGAACGTAAATATATTACATAAAAAAGCTGAAGAAAAAATCACAAATGACAATCCATTGCGGTCGTTGGCCTTTTCCGGTACCACACGGGATTTTAGAATGTAAGTACGGAATACGTAAAGGTAAAAATTCAGGTACAGTACACGTAATACTGACACGCATTTTTGAAACTTTCAAACATTTGTCTTTATTAAATCAGAAAACTCGTATCTGCTTAAAAATATATTTTTTAAATTGCCAAATATCTCCAAAAATATTTTAAAATTAATTATTGAGGTTGTTTGTAAATTTATTAAAAAGGTAAACCAAAAGAGAAAACCATACACCCTTAATAGTAGAATAGCCTTGAAATCACAAAGCTCAAGGAGAATTGGGAGTGATCACACCCTTACATAACAAACACCAATACCAGAATTGAAATCAAAAAAATTAAGCTTCTTTTCTAAGTATATGGCAAATCATTGTTACGTATAGGTGCAACTGGACCGTTATGGCGCTTGTGGTCCAAATCGCGTTAAAAAATTAAAATTCAAAAAACTATGGTTTAAAGAAGGAAAAAGGCAATCGTAAGGTACCTCACTGTTAAGGTTTAACAATAGTTTTCTCATATACAAACATCTGTTTGGCAATTGTAATATACAGTGACCGGCTAAAGTATGGAATTAAGTGATTGAAATCGAACTGCTGCTCAATCATTTTAAACAGGTTCAGACCAAGAGTTGTTTACATGCCTAAACAAGTCCCAAGCCTTATGACTGTCCTACAAAATTATTGGGAGTACTTTGAAAGTTAAAGTTGTAAAACCCATGTATATTTTGAAGGAGTATACTAAAAAGAAACAACTAACCCCTCCGTTCTTAGTTGGGCACGTCACTGTAAATAAACAAATGTAAAATCTATATGAAATCAATTGCTTACATAAATAGATAATACCTGTTATCGGAAAAAGCGATAAAAAAATTAATTATTATTAAATAACAACTTTTAAAATGTCAATTTAACACCCCCCTCATTAAATATTTCGGTATTTAACCGGCTGTTTCCCAAGTTATTTTCATGTTACAAATAATAATAAAAAACATAAATTAAAATCTTAAAATGTTAATTACCAACATTCCTGTTTAATTAGCCCATATAATAATTAAAAATTATTTACAAAAACAACTTAAATTGAGGTTAAACTTACTAAACATAAACGATTTTAATTCACGAATTACTTATTTTCAAAACGATGGCAGCACCTGTCAAGACGCACTTAAGCTAAGTTCAAAATCAGCTCCTTAGAACGACAGGACAGGACTTGGAAAAATTACCTAAAACACAAATTAACAAATAAAAAACGCAATTTTGAAATTATAGCAATTGTTGGAAATCTAAAAAAAATTTTGTGCCAATTAAATGGTTTTTAGGAGGAAAGAAACTAAAATTTAATACACATAAAACAACAATTAAAAATTCAAATTTTCAATTAGTAATAGCAATCGTGCAATTCATAATTTTTAATTGAAATATGTATTGTATTATGCACCAACCCCGGTTACATCTAAAAAGTAAGGAAGTAGAAAAAAATCTTTCTGGAATACTTTAAAATTTATTTATCACATAATCAGTATCGAGATTAAGTCAGTCTTTAACTTGCCACTTCCACTAATTAAATTCATCACTTTTGTAGTTCATTGCTAGCACTAGCAGCATTATAAAATGGCAAACATATCAATTCATCGACAGCTCCCTCTGCAGCCTAAAAATAACCAATTAAGATAAAACACAACTTCAAATAATAATTCCTCACATTTCTGACATTCTCGATTGAATCATAAACTAACGCTTCTAAAGTATCCCTCATCGAATCGCTCCATATTTGTTTTAAAACATTATTCGAACATCTTCCTAAAAACTGTATAAAATAACAAGATCGTTCTCTCAAAACACTACTTGAATGTTTCAGCATATGGACAAAATCCACATTCTTTTTTTCATCCCCAGCGATGATTTGATTTATAAGTTCATAATTTTCAGGAAACTTCTGAAGTATATGAGTTAAAATGGCTAATAAATCGGTTACAATTCGTAATCTCAGCTGAGCTACAATCAAAAGCAAATAAAATTAAGTTGGAAGAGTAAAAAAGACATACATAATTGAAGTAATGTGATGAATATTTGATCCATGCAGAGCACAGCGACAGAATCACAAAATTGACTTAAAAATTGCACATCTGAGTGTACAAGATGGCACAAAAGCAAATAAATATTTTCCAACGCTTCTAAATCTTCTTCGCTTAATTCAGAGATCGATTCAATATTTTCAGTAGGCGTTGCAACTAAAAGCAACGAAGATGGTGTAGCTGGGCTATTTAATTCTGAAGCTTTGTGCTTCAATAATAATTTTGAAGAGTACACCAAGTTTGCTATTAGTTTAATATCGATGTAAACCTAAAAAATTTTTACAGTGATATGAAACTGATCTAAAAGCATTTTACTTTTTTTATTTGTTCCAAAACATCGTCAGATATTCCGGGCACGACAAATGGTAAAGAAAATAAATTTGCAACATATGAAACGACTTTAGGGCTAGCGTTTAACTTGCGTAAAGGTGTAACCGATATATTGGCTAAAGAAGCTTGAGTAACTGACGTTAGTTCACCTGAGATGACTTCTTCAATTGTTCTTTGTAAAAATACTATCCACTCCTCATTTTCTATAGGAGTTGTATCTTCATGAAGGTTTAGATTATCTAGTTACAAATCAGAACTTTTTTTAAATTGTCATGATTGGTATAAAAAATTTACCTTCAAGTTTTAGTAAAATTGGAGAATTGTCTACTTCAACAGAAGATTCTTTGTTGCTGTTTCTATCAAAGTAACTCGCTTCAAATTCTTTGGAAGATTCAGAAGATATGTTCACGAGGTTGCTTTTTGTAGAGCCAGAATTCTGAAGAGTTAATGTGGACAACCTTTCTTCTAAACCATAACTTTTCATTTCCTTATTTCGAGATTCTGATGTTGTGGGTGAAGTAATCTGAAAATAATTATTTTTACATAGTTATGGTAAAAAGATCCTTTTAACTTTTTCCAATCCAAGAAAAAGTTGTTATAATCGAGAACAAAAAATTATAATAATAATAAAATTTTTGTATTTCTCCACGTTTTGATTCCAAAAATTTTCATATTACCAAAAATAAAAAGGTTATTTTGGGCGCATATTTGCAAATTTGGGCCAAATTCATTTCTATTTGGCTATAACATAGTACATGTAAGCTCCAATTGAAAAAAAAATTTTTTTTAATTTTTTTATTCAAAATGGCGGCCAATAGAACGATTGTCCCATTTTGTGGTTTTTCTCTTATAACTTGATCGGTAATTATTATTATAAAAATTTCAAAACGGCCTTGTACAGCCAAAATATAGGGCTTTCGTCCTAAACAAGTCGATTTTTAAAATTGTTTCAAAATTGCCTACCTTTAAAGGGTCAAAGTAGGTCAAAATTTTGAAATGGATTTTCTCAAAATTTCCTCTGCCATATTTTTTCTTTTTTGGATATGTTACAGACAACGTAATTCTCTATCGAAATATAAATTTTTATCTAAATCGCTCGAGCCGTTTTTGAGTAATGATTTTTTGAATGTCGAAATATTAAAAATCTCTAATTTCTTTTGTAATAAAAATGAAAACTTGCAAATGGATATATTTATCAATCCCATAAATATCTATTATTTGACACTATTTTCGGTTAACAAAACGCTCCTGGTTAAACCGGAAATTACAAAAATATCAAAAGTTTTAGGAACACCCTGTATATTTTAAAATAATTTAGAAGCTCGTAAAATTAGCTATTACACGATACCAAACACTTTATATTTTGACTTCCGGTTTAACCGGAAATGGGATCAAATTTCTTAATTTAAATGGAACACCCTGTATATTTTTCAATATTTTGAAAGCTCAGAAAATTAGCTTTCTGAACATATAAAATAATATATATTTTGAATTTCAATTTATGCCACATTTAAAAAGAAATGAAATGAGTATTTTAAACAGTTGTCTAAAAATTCTGCTTACATGCAGAAGTTCTAGGTTCGATCCCGGACGAAAGCAATTTTAAAAAAAAATTATTTTTTTTATTTTTTATTAAATTTTTTTTAATGTTATGTAATTTATAACATAACATAAAAATAAATTTATTATACTCGAAGTTTTAAGACTTCGAAGGAAAAAGTTCCTCGTATGGCCACATCCGTTGTTTTTTAGCTTAAGAACTTCCATTTACTAGTTATTCAATACCTTTTTTGTTGCTCCTAATTTTGGTTTGTTAAATCCCGTGCTCTTGTATGTAGGTAACCTGTAACAAAATATTTTTACAAGTTCCATTACAGAAAATATTCAACTCACTTTGTTTGGGCCTTTTGATTAAGACAAGTTTTTCTCTGTTTTTCTTTAGCATGCAGAGTATCCATGGACAACAACCTTGTAAGTGGTTTAGAGGGAACATCTTTGAGAATTAAAACATGACCCTTTACAAAAGGATGTTTTAGAATTTCAGGCCAAGATAACCGCTTAGAAGGATCTTTTTGTAGCAAACCCTAAAATAAAAATAATTACAAAATATTTCGCAAAAGAAGATTCTAACCTTAAGAAATGAAATGCAGTTATCCGATATGAAAGTTGGAAAGTTTATTTCTTCGTGCCTTATCATTCTTATGAGGTGTAAAATGGATGTTGTGCAAAATGGTGGTGCACCAACTAGTAGCTCGTAAGTTATACAACCTAAAGACCACAAATCAGCAGTGTGATCGTAAGGATGCTCATCTATCAATTCTGGTGCCATATAAAGCGGAGTGCCTAACCAAAACCACAAAAAATTACACACATTCAACAGAAGTAACACAGTGTACCTTTAATTGATGTTAAAACATGAGTTCCTGTGCTCATGTTACGAGCAAAACCAAAGTCGCATAATTTTGATTTGCCTTGCAGATCCAAAAGAATATTTTGTGGCTTCAAGTCACTTCGAAGTGATAATAAGTTATGAGTACAATAAACAAGTGTTAACTTACCGATGGAGTACTCTGTGTGAATGTAAATAATATAAAGCAGACACCAAATCCCAAACTATTGTTTGTACTCTTTCTTCGGATAAATATCCTTCTTTTCCTAATATTGCGTTTAATTCCTTGTGAGCGAACTCGGTAATGACCACAATCTACAAAATTACGTAAAATAGCGCTAAAACATAAAATAATCTTACTTCATTGTCCGTTTCAAACGAATCTAACATTTGAATGATATTAGGGTGGTTTAAATAGCGTTGAATTTCACATTCTCTTCTCAAACCTTTGATTTCTTTCGACGAGCGTCCTCTCTAAAATGAAAACAATGAAGTGCTTCGATTAAACATATATTTTTGCAACAAACCTTGCCTATAACTTTCAAAGCTACTATTTCGGAGTTATTCAATTGCTTAGCTTTGTAGACACGGCCAAATGACCCCTCGCCCAACATACCAATAACTTCGTACTTATCCATATTTAAATTATTCTTATTCCATTATCTATTTCATAAATATTTCTACTTAACTAACGCACAGTTTATTTATTAATATTCTTTATAAACATTTTTATTTACTTTATTAAAATAATAAGTTTTAAAATTCAATGTTCTACTTTTTATAGGTTATGTACTAACATAAATGACAGTTAGTACCAACTTAGAAAAATCACTAACAAAAAAAGTTTCGTTTGGGGTGGTAGTCGGTAGTGCAATTTATTCAAGTTCAAAATTCTCGTTAAAATTTTTTTAAACGTTTTTTCTTTAATATGTCCAGTTCTATAAATCCTAGAGATGTTTTGGCCCAATTAAACGAATTAGGTTATCAAAATATAACAGCTCAACAACTAAAAGAATTTGTGATAGGTAAATGATTACAACATAACCTCACATTTTCCTAATTTAAAATTTTAGATCTTAAAAAACTTATGAAATACGATGAAAAAGCCTCATTTATGTCAGATCTTGAAAACATACCACCCATTGTTATTCCCGGACCCCACTTTCAACCCCAAGCACCGGTCGCTACAAAACCAAAAGTTCAAAAAGGAAGTGTAGTTTCGATCAAAATAAAATCTTGTGATAGCGACTGTAAAGTCAGAAATTGTAACAGTGCTCAAAAACCTGAAAAACAAAAACAATCAGTTGAACAAGAAGCAAACACGATGAAAGTTTCTACAAACTCCGTAGGCACCTTGACGTCGATGCCCCAAAAATCGTGTAAAAGCGATTGTAAGAAATCAAACCAAATGCGAGTTCAGTTTGAGGGAAGCCTCAGTGTTGGAAAGAGTTCATGTAATTGTTGGAACAATGAATACGTTTAGCATTTAAGTTTTGTTTTTTTAGATATTATACCTCGTAATCCGATTAAATCATGTAAAAGTGACCCTGTTGCGTTATTTCATAAGTATCAAGAAGGGTGGAAAAAACATAAATTACCGGGCGAAAATAATCACGCTAATTTAAGATGGGCTATCAGAGCACGTATGTTGGGCCATCCTCAAGTAAGTGACGCAAAATGCATAAATATAAATAAATGCAACTGTAACAAATGAAATACATTCTTTTAACAAAAATTTTTTTAATAGGCAGTTTCGATATCTGCTGCTCCATCAATGGAAGTTATTGCTAAGAATCGTAAAGCCAATAATCGAATTTAATTAAGGATTTATAATTATGACGCGTTAGTTAATTTATCAACTAGTATTATGTAATTTTAAGTAAAACACGTTAAATAGATACAAATATTTTTTGCAAATAAAGACCACATTTTAAACAAACTGTCTAACCTTAACTTATAATATGTTGAAAAACTCCTTGTCTTATAAGTTCTTCACATTCAACACGAGGTAAAAAATGCCTACTATTCTTTTTCAAAAGTAAAACCGAACCATCACTTAACTCATAACGCCCATAGTCAACTAGACACTTCACTTCTATATACAATGACTTTGGTGGATGCAAATCGACTGCTAAATTCAACCCTCCTTCATCTCCAATAGACCTCATGTATTTAGCTAAGGCATTTGAATACTTGTTAAACCAATTAGTTTCGGGTAAACTTAAAGTTCCTTTAATTTCTGCAGGTAAAATGCTACCGAATTCCCATCTCATTGTCCGTAGACACCTAACTCGATTGTAATGGTAAGCTAAAAGGCACCGTAAATTTCTTTGTACCGCAGCATGTCGCACACGTATGGTTGGAATGTAGGATAAGCTTTCCGAAGCACGACTTTCTTGTCTAAAAAAATTATATTGTACATCGAATTGAACTTAAGCGATATAACTTACGCATCGGTTTGATTGTGTTCAAACAAAGTTGTAATTTCTTTAGTTACTTCATTAACCAAATCGGTCTAAAACAAAAATACTAACTGTAAGTTACAGTTGCATACAATATGGAAACTTACATTATACGGGGGTAAAGATCCAGGGTTTCGATCTAATTCTTTAATCAAAGCACAAGCTTTCTCCCCAAACATTTTATTTTAAGCAAATATTATTGTAACACTACTTAGAGAATAAAATAAATTATAAAAGAAAAACTAATTAAGATTAAAATCACTTTTTAATAAGCACAAACTTGGCGGTATTTTGACATGTTTAGTTTTGAAAAAGTGAGGTTAGATTTTTAAGATTGTTTATAACCTCACTTTTTGGAAAATAATGTTGAATATTTTTCCAAAATTAAGAAGTTGTAGTTGTTTGATAAGGGCCTTTTCAACAACTTCAAATGAAATCGTTGAACCACGCAAATTGGAATTTCCATCAAAATACCAAAAACCGCGGCAAGTATGGCTCGAAAACTTAGATACAATCGACGAAAAGAAGTTAGGTTTGCTGGACCTCCATCCTGATATTTTTGCTGTAAATCCACGCATCGACGTAATACACGCAAATGCCCGTTGGCAACGTTTGTACGGTTACGTTAGTTTTGCTAATACAAAAATCAAGTCCGAAGTAAGAGGTGGTGGACGAAAACCGTGGCCTCAAAAAGGTAAATTGCAAGTTTTTTTTTATTGTTAATAAAGCGTGTATTTTAGGTTTGGGTAGGGCACGTCATGGATCGATAAGAAGTCCACTTTTCAAAGGTGGCGGTGTTGTTCATGGACCACGGTCACCGACACCTCATTTTTACATGTTACCTTTTTATACCCGTATATTAGGTTTAACGAGCACGCTTTCGGTTAAATTAGCGCAAGATGATTTGCACATAGTGAAAGATTTGGAAATACCGACCGATGAACCAAAATTCATGGAAGAACTAGTCAAATCGAGAAATTGGGGACCTTCGGTCCTGTTTGTGGATGAGTAAGTTGATTTAAAAGTTAATACATAAGTTAATGAAATTGTTTTAGTACCGACATTTTGCCTAGGAATATTACGGCAGCAACTGATACTATTAAACATTACAACCTTATGCCGGTTTATGGACTTAACGTGTATTCCATGCTGAAGCATGATACGTTGGTTTTAACTAAAAATGCTGTAGATTTAATCGAGTCAAAATTGTTAACACATTTACATAGAAATAATACAAATCATCTTCTTCAAAAATTTAAAGTTGATTTAGCATAGTTTTGTATTTAAAAGTTAATAAAATGTTTTTATTTGAATAAGTATTTATAATAAGCTCGCTATTAGCGATGCACTATCAAAAAGGGGTATTAATTTGCGTGTATGTACTCAATTAATTCATGAAAATCACAAAAGATCTAATGAACTTAATTTGAGCGTAAACAATTTTATTTGGCGTCAATAACATGTGGAGTCTAATTGTTTTGTCTAATAAAACTTTAATTACCTAATGTGGTTACAGTTAACAGTTACTTTGGGACTTTCAGGGGAAATGATATAGATTTAAAATAAATTATTATTAATTAACACAACGGCGTAGAATTTTTAATTAATCATCTCAACAGCATCCGTTTTCATCGCTAATTTCTTAGAATTTTCATTCAGTATATTAGTTCAAGCTCGGTTTTTCATACCACAAATTTTTAAATATTTTTTCCTTAAAAGTTCGCATGGTTAGAAATTCCAATGGATCAACTTCTAAACGTGTTGAGAACCATTTTTACGTACCCAAATGAGTCAAAGTGCAATACAAAAAATTATCGAAAGAAAATACTTATATCTAAACATAAACATAAAATTTATAAATAATATTCTTTGAAGGTCCAAAATTAATTTTAGGATTGACTGGTGCAGAACAGAATTTAAATTAAATTATTTTTGGATTCGAATAGAACAGAGGCGTTACACGAAACAATTAAATTTTCTAAAGTTTTGCAATATTTGCTTAAAATGGTTTGTTTGTGTTGTATTCGCGATCGTTGAACGGTGTAAAAATTGGAAATGCCAATGATACGTTACTTTCACCATGAACTTCTCCAATTGTAAACATTTGCTTTCTTTAGTGTGAATTATTATTTTTACTATCACCGACACGTGTACATAACTAATAAACTTTGTAATTTCCAAACCGAACTGTAAATTTACATAATTAAACCAAAACATATTAATATGTACCGATTATGTATAATTTTTATATAAAATAAAAACTAGTATTATGGTTGATTTGAAAAGAAAAACGTTATTTACATTTTGAGTTGAAAAACAAAATTACCTAATGAAGCTACGCCACTGTTTTTTCAAACCTCTTTTCGTCTGAAAAAATTTCTTTGTAGCGAAATGATCCAAAAATTTCAGTCAAAATAAATAAATTAGGAAATTCGTTTATAGTAAACAAAATAAATGTTGTAAAAGATAAATTGTTTACGTCAATAATTTATAAAGAAATCGATACATTTGATGCATCATCAATAAGAATTTGGATTTTTTATTTCCTCACGAACTTGTAGAAATGCAGACGTAAATTGTTATTGACCTCTTGTTATTATTGATTCTTAATATTGCGTATTGACTCAATGAAATTGCAATTAAATTTTCCAACATGATAATTAGAAACTGCAAGTGGTAATTAAATTTTTCCTATCTGCACTCCTTTATTTATGGTGTAAACATCTAATGTTGTATTGAAAGTTAGGATTTTATGTATAAAATAAATCCCCTTTTCAAGTAAATTCCATCTATAATCAATCATAAATGGATTAAACTTGAATGTGGAAAACCAATATTTGGCAAAAAATATTTAAAAAAATCTGAAGGTCGTATTATAAATAAAAAACGAAATTATGTCTTGATTATATCAGACTCAGACTGGACATTAAAAAACTTGAATCCAAACATTAATTAAATTTTTATTTTATATAGAAACTGGGACCAAATGAAAATAAATGAAAAAATTAAAATGAAGAAAATAGTATATTGTTTTATTAGTATTAAAAGTGCAACTTTGTTTGGCAAGTAATTTTTGCATTTGCAAGGCGAAGCGAAGCGTGACCGCGCGGATGCAAAAATAACAAAGCGGACATCTTAGGCGTAATCTTGAATATCACGCTTCCGGTTAATATTTCGTTTTTTTTCGAAAAAAGGAACAGAAAGTCGAAAGTCTAATTATAGACTATGTACCCATAACAGAAAAAAACGGGGTGATCGTATTCAGGCCCACCTTTTGGGAATAAGCTATTTGCGTGTCAGCAAACACGAAAATCTGGTTGGCTTCCACAGGCAGTGGCTTAAGGCCTTAGGATCCTTCAATGAAATTCTTAAAGAAGGAAAAAAGTAAGAAATGTGACAGCATTGGGGATGCAACTTTGATATTTTACCATTCTTATAAAAAGAATGGACCAAAAAAATTGGCTACACTCTCTACAATGTCTCTGAGAGCGTGGTAGCTGGACTGAAATTAACGTCTTTATGCTACACAATTATTATGATTAATTTTACAGTACAAAAATATGTTTAAAAATTACTTAAGTTGATCTAGGCTTGTTGACCTTGAAAATTCCAAAAATTTCGCCTGCAGAGCTATGAAGACCTATGGTAAATCTTTGGTACTCAGGCCCGTGATAATATCGCTACTAGCTACGCAACTGCATTTATTCAATTTATTTTGTAGCCAGTGGGCGCCAACCACTAGCCAGTTTGGGGCTGGTGGGGCCCACGCCCCACAGGGGGTCAGTTTGATTGTTAAGGGGGGCAATTCGAAAATGGACTCGTCCAGAGTTTCTTCAGTAAACAATTCAATTTTTGAATATTAAAAATTATGTATTAAAAATGTAGTAAAAATGGCATGAAGAATTTCAGAGAGGTTTAGGTGGGACATGGCACAAAAAATGTTGTGAAACACTGATTTATGGCGTATTCGATTGGTTGCACCAGCGCGGTTCCAGTGCAGTTTTATTTGCAGTACCCCAGTTTTACGTGTTTTATTGGTGTTCTGCACTCCACCGGTGCAGAACCGCACTGGCTCCGTGTCGGTGCGGTCCCAATCGAATACGCTATTAGACAATAAATGGCTAAATTAAATAAAAGGGGGTCCTTAAATCCTTTAATTTACATTTTTGAGAAAACTACCCCTTGCGGTTTTATAATTTCGACTTTTGTTTTCTTTTCAAAACGCATGGAACCTCTCATCGAGTAACAACATTTTGGTTAATTTAATCAAACAAACCTTGATAAAAACCACAATTTTCTCGAATAAAAAAATACCCTTGATCTAAATTTTTTACCCGAGATAACACTATATGGTTAATGATTTTTCAGAAAAACCCTAATTTAAATAGAGAAACTTTTTGTTATCAAATTAGGTTTGATGTTACCGCCTTAACAGTCTATTTCAATAGTAAATTTACCTTGATTTTTAATCAACGAGTACACACAATTGCGCACTTAAAACAAAAATGTTGGATTTTCCTGGTCGTATCATTTCAATGGATTTTAAACATTATACTATAGTTATTAATTTTCGATAAAAACTTATCATATGTTAAATAAAAGAAGCTTTAGTTAATGTTTTAATTGAGTACATGAGCAAATAAACATCCCACTCGAAAATGATCTAAGTAGCATCTATCAGTGGCTGATTAGGAATTTTTTTCTAATTTTGCTTCAGTAGGTCCAAAATTCAAGTATTATCCCAATCTAGATTCTCGTAAGGAATTTCATTTTCTACGAATTAATTTTGTGCTCGTTAAGTGCATAATTAATTAAAATAAGTGTTGAGGGTCAGAAACATCTTTGCCAAGGTATAATTTTAAACTTTACACGTGTATTAGAAATACTACGTGATTTCCAAAATTAAATATTTTTAAATGCAAATTCCGAATTTTAGCATTACATTGTCAAGAGCACGTTTTTTTATACCTACCATTGCAACCTATTCTTCTTCATAACCTTTGAGTAACATTTGTGAGCAATTGAAACATTTGTGTTTTTCCCACAATAAAATCATTTTTGCCATATTTTATGTTTCCTTCAAGACCCAGAGAATTGTATAATTTCTAACACGAAATCATTGACGTTATTGCTCTAAATATTTATCTTTATATTACCTAAATTTATAAATAACAATGACTAAAGATTCTATTCTTTAGCAATTGATAAATTACTAAATAAGAAAGTAACTAAACCAAATAAAAAAATTTTAAATAGCAGCCCCCTACTTTGTGGTGATACATGATAAAAAAACTCTTAAAAATTGTTTTTCGATAGTATCAAATAAACTTTGCAATTGATAAAGTAGTTTCCAATTTATTAAATTAATTACTTGATAACAGCACAGAGTAGCCAGGAGGTCGGTGGGAATGAAATGCGAATTACGTCAGTCTTTTATTACCAAACCCCCTAATAATCAAAAACATTTCATTTCATTATTAAATAAAGTTAATAATGCCCTTTTTCTCACAAAATTTTCGACTACTAATTAGTTACGTCACAAATGAGTAGTGACTCACATTTAGAGCAAGAAAAAAATACATAAAACCATATAAAACTAACCTTAAAAAGATAAATAAGCCAAAGGGATGAATTTAAAAAATCGTCTCAAAAATCCAAAAGGCACAAAAGCACGAAACGTAATTTAAAATATACGCACCAACTTATCTATATCGCGTGTTAAAAACGTACTGTCGAATAAAAGTATATTGAAAATTTTATCAAAACGACCAAATGTGCCAAGTCCTTATCATATAAAACCAAATCTCAACATTAGTTTTATTTATAATTTTTAAAACTGGATTATTTTAAATTATAGGTAAAATTGAATATTTTAAAATATTTAAATATTCTAATAAGGCCGATTTGTTCTTTAGGGGGTATAGGGTAAAACGATAAAAAAATTCTTTTCAATTTGAATATTTAAAAAAAACTTCATTAATTGAAGATATAACCAAAAGGGTTGCTGCATTATTTTAATAGTAATTTTTTATCGTCTTCCTATAATATCAACCTTGTTACAGAAGTTTTCATTTATTAGTTAGTAACAACAGGGTAGCAGGGGATTGGTTGGGATAAAATACTAATTACCAAACCCCCTAATAATAAAAAAAAATTCATTGCATTATCAAATAACGTTAATACACTGCCCTTTTCCTCATAAAATTTTGAACTACTAATTAATTACATCACAAATAAGTAATGAGTCACTTAAAGTATGAACAAAATCAGAAAACACGTTGACTATCTTATAAAAAAATAATAAAACTAACCTTACAGATAACCAAACGAAAGGGGCGAAATTGAAAACCGTCTAAAAATCCAAAAGGCACAAAAGTATAAAATGTAATTAAAAATGCACGCACGAACCTGTCCATATCGCGTATTAAAAACGTACTGTCGAATAAAAGTATTGAAAATTTTATCACAACGACCAAATGTGCCAAGAGCTTATCGTATAAAACCAAATATCGACGTTTATTTTTAATTATAATTTTTAAAATTGAATCATTTGAAATTATAAAATTGAATATTTTATATTATCAAATATTTAAATATTCTAATATGGCAGATTTGTTCTTTAGAGGGGTTACTTGGTTTTTAAAAAATTGAATATTTAAAAAAACTCCATTAATTGAACCAATAACCAAAAGGGTTGCTGTATTATTTTAATGGTAATTTTAATATCAACCTCGTTACAGGGTTTTTTATTGTTTTTTTTTCAAAATTTCATGAAAATGTCCGTTATTACTTTATTAGTGACCTCTAGTGATGTTGATATGTTGAAGATTCCCCAAAAAACCTTACTATACGTATAGAATACGGTCAAAATTTTAGTAGTTATTTTAAAAAATATTTTTTCGTGACCGAAAAATGCGGAAAAATGAAAAAAATAATAACAATACCACACATATTTTATTAAAACATGGGAAAAACCGAAGTTAACGGGACACTATTTAAATTTTAAGTAAAAGTTCTTATTTCAATACCCCATCATTAGGTAAAAGTTCTTAATCCTCTTATCTTACAAAAAATGTACCTGTAGTAAAAGAATACCAAATCCTTTTTGGGAGAAACCCAACTTAAACGTGCTTGATTTAAATTTAAAAAGAAATTCTTTTTTAACTATTGAGGTAAGATTTTGTTAGAAAAAGATCACTAAATAGAGGTTTAACATCATAATTTGGGGTATTTTTACACGCAATAATAGCTTGAAGATCAAGTTCCTCGAAAAAACATTACTAAATAGAGGAAATCATTAAATAGGGGTTTGACTATTTGAAAAATACGATTAAATGTTTTTGTTTATTCAAGAGCCTAAAAGCAAGCAAAACTTTGAAAGAAATTTGAGAAATCAAAAATATACTTAAAACATCCATACTTTGAAACATCCTGAAATTAGCTTTAATACGTAGAGAAAAGTCTTATTATGACCGAGGTTATAAATATTTATATGCACGCCGCCACTGAAATAAATATTTATAACTTTATCGAATGTTTGAGGTAAATTACGAAACCACAAATTGAATTAAGTTATGGACTCTGTCATTAAAATGGTTAGATTAATGGACATCTTTTAATTATTACTCCGAAAGGGGTAAGTAAATCTCTTTAATTGAACCGACCGACCGTTTAAAGTTTAAGTACAGCTATACAAAGGGCAATTGGGAAAGTCCCAACATGTTGGAGGGCTATTTGTAAAATGTTCAGGTAGATAAAAAGTTAGTTTTTCTACTTGGAATATGTTTCGGATTAGGATAATGAGTAAAATTTCCAAAATTCGAATTTAAAAAGACATCTGGGCACCAATAACATCTATAAATGTTCAATAGTCAAAAAAATTACTTCAGTTCGTAGCTGCACTTATTCAGTACTCAACCTTTATTGTGTCACCGTTTTTAGCTGATTTCTTCTTAAATACAGACTACTTCATTCGATGAACATGTGAGTAAGATTTAAATACTATTATTAATAATTAATTGTTTATGATGATGACTTAAAGAATATTTTATGATTAATTAAGATTTCGAGTTAAAAATAGAGGAGTTTAATTTTATAAAATTACAAAGAGCCCAATGAGATTGGAATTTAAAATTGCTTTATTGCAACTCAAACTTGGAAAATCCAACAATTTAATTTCATCAATAATTTGTTTTGATGTAATCAGAGTTGGCTTGAGATAAATTTGAAAGAGTGCTCGAAAATTATTGTAAAACGATCAAAATACCAAAAACGGAGTCTCATGTTCGTTTGTGGGCTTAAAAATTGCAATGATGATGAAATGGATTTCTGTTTTATAAAATTTATCGCAATTTTAATTCCATTGTTATAAAAGTAGATACGTATTGCAGAAGTTTATAGTAAAATCCAATAATCGTAGGTCGTAAGTTCAAATTATGGTGGTCAGTTTTTTTCAAGCGTAGTTTAAAATTTTTCCTGGAAATTTTTTGAAGTTATAAATTAATCATTCTTGCGATAACCGGGTCAAAAAGTTAGTTCGATTTTCCTCGTTGTTTGGTCAAAAATCGACACCGATTTTTAACAACATTAGTAATAAATGATCACGTCAGATAGTTTGTGATGCAGCTAAACAAAGTTTTTTTTACAGAAGGGGGTAGAAATAACAGATGGTTAAAAGCGATTAAAATAACAAAGTTATCAAAAAAAATTAAGAAATTAACAAATACATTTGGCTCTTAATAACCCATTAACTTTTATTTGAACTGCTTTATTTATGAATATGAAATAATCAAAAATATAAATTTCTGACAGAATTTTATTTTCAATTTTTCTCAAAAAAACTGAAATTAACTTTAAATTATATTTTAGCAAAAAATATTTTTAAGGGTTGAAAGTTAGCGTTACACTTAAGGATAGTTCTAATAGTTAGATTTTCTTCAAATATCTTGATAAGTATCTTTTAAGGGATGGATTTTTGGATGAGAGAGAGACAAATGTTCTATTTTGATCTCTTCAATGAAGAAATTTGTCGGTGATTTTAAGTACACCCTGTTTAAAAAAAATGTTACTTTATCCACTTTGGGGGTCAGAACTGGAAATTAGAGAGTTGAATGTAATAGACAGATTTGGTGTTTTTAGTATACCTAAACATATAAAATTTCAAAAAGCTAGTCTATTATTAAGTAAGGGGCATAATAATTTTTTAATTTTTACATAGTTATCTGCTAAAACTACCCCCTATCCTTAATTCCTTAAGGAAGCTGCATCAGAAATCATTCTTAGTCACCTGGTTATATATTGCTAATGTTGTTAAAAATTATGTTTTTTATTTACTTTCAGAAGTTTATTCTTACTTTTAATGTAAAAATTCAAATGTCCACAGCAAAATTTAAAAAACTGACCATTTTGTCCCATATTTTCCCTGAGCTCAAGCTCCCTGATGCAACTCAGGACATGTGACGAGCTTCATAGATTATGTAACCTATTGATTAATATGAAAACTACTTATTTAGAAAATTTAGTTAATTCGTTTATTATTAATTATTATTCAATTAATCTTTTTTATTATAGAAATTAATAATTGAGTTTTCTAAAAGTCACGTGCCAGAAAACTTCCTTGAACTAAAGTATAGTTAGTATTTTGAGACTTCGCCATTTTAAATGTTACAATAGGCAGGTTCGGAATTTTCAATTTTAGCTTCAATAGACGGAGTATACAGGGTGACAATAATCTCACTACGTTACATGGGTAATAACTTTGTTATTAGAAGAGATACAGAGTCGGTTAAATTAGCAAAGTTGGGCAGAATTATATGCCTATTTAAATTCCGTTAAGAAAAATTTACATTGTTACCAAGTTTCCAAATTATTTGACAAAAACTAAAAAAATGAATTTTCGTTAAATGCTTATAACTTTGCAATTCATTTGTTTTGCAATTCAAATAATATAGTAATTTTCTTTCGTCAATAAAAAGCGCTACACAATTTCTTTTATGGAAATATTTTTTAACATATTATCAGTGGTATGAATAAAACGAGGGGAGATTTTTAAGTTCGCGGAATGAGACAGAAGGAGGCGGCCATTTTTATTTCTTTTTTGTAATTAATGCCCTTTTTTATTTACAAGCATACACTAAAAATTGTATGCAATTATATCAAGTAGTTTAGTCGCAATCAACAAAATGATAATTTTGAATTTTGGATTTTTGAATTTTGTCGAATTTTTTTTTAATTGACCTATTATCAACCAAATAGTCACAGGAGATGAATCTTGGGTTCACTTTAATGATTTTAATCTAAGAAGGGGTTTATGGAGTGACATTTTAAGGGTGGTCCATCATACAAAAAAATTTAATTTGAATAAAGTTTCGTCTTCTGCTGGAAAAGTGATGACAACAATCTTTTGGGATTCTGAGGGAATTCTTAAATTGATTGCAAAAATACTAAGCTGATAGTTTACATCGATTAATAGACAAAATTAAATCAAAAAGGGGAGGCAAATTGGCCAAATTTAAAAGTTACTGAAAAATAATGCACCTGTTCACAAGGTAAACAATTGCGATGAGAGCCGTGACGTCATGCAGTTTTGAAGAAATTGTTCATCCACCCTAAATTACAGATATGGCACTAAATTATTATTACCCATTTCCAAATTTGAAATAAAAACTTCATGGAAGGCATTTCGACATCCATGAATCGCATTTTACAAGCATTTTACAAGCAAAAATAAAATAATTTTTTTGAAAGTTTACAAAAATTAATTCACAGAAGTAACAAATGCATTCATATTCGAGAAGATTTAATTGTACAATAAAATTAAAAAATATATATATTTACGTTTCTTTTTACCCCATTCCGCGAACTTAAAAATTTCCCCTCGTATGTATATTTTAAATTTATTTAAGAAAGCCATCATATTTTTGTACAACCGAACCAGCCTTTTTTCATTAGCAAAATTTCAAACGCCGAATGTGTTGAATTTTTAGCTGAATTTGTAGAGGTAGAAATCAAGCATTTGAATAATCAAATTCAAAAATTTTGATTGGCAAGCCAACAGCCCTAAAAGTGTACCATCCCCATAAGCTACAATGATAAATTCAACAGGTCCCAATTTCCTATAAAAATGTTATATTTTCTTTCCGAGTCAAATTAATCAAAACCACCGTCTTGCAAGTAAAATTGCAGTCAACGTTTCTATATTATATCAAAGACCATATACAAGAGACTACCGAAACCTATATTAAAAAATGTGAAAGGCTTTTAAAGGTCAAAATCGCTTAAAATCCCTCGAAGGGTAAACTTGTTTTACCCCTTTCTTTGTTGCTCCCACCTCGACATGCTATCTTATTCACTCGAAAATGCCCCAGTGACTAGCGACATCTTCTGTAGCAGGGATTTTTGATCACATTCGGCCCATAAGCTTTGCCAGTCTTACACTGTATAGTCTTTGATTATATCATAATTCATCTAACAATTCCTACACAATTTGGATAATTTAAAAAAATAAATTATTACAAAATTTTAAATGCGACCTTTGTTATTAAGTACTCCTATTATAATACCATAATATAATTTTTTTACATAAAAATTAATTACTAAATATTCGCAATGTCAGCTTATAACTTAGTAATTGAGTTAAGGAAAACCCGCAATTGTTGGATGTAAATTTCATAAATTAAGTACAGTCAGTCTCACAATTATTGGCCACCTTGACTATACGCCAGGGTGGTTATTAGCCAACAACGACAAAAGGGCAGAAGGGGGAGTTGTTGATTTACTACTTGTTGGCAAAATAAAGTTACCCCTCAATTTAAGTAGGGGGTGTTACAGTGGTTGCATCCACAATTCGTGCTAGAATTATAGCAGGGTGGCCAATAATTGTGAGGCTGACTGTACATCATCTCTTTACATTTTTCATTTATTATTTTAATAATAAATGTGACACTGAAAGTCAAGTTTTTATGCATTTTTCACTTATAATTTCCTCCTTTCTGTTACCTTACCTGCTCTGGGTAGACAAATTATGTAATTTTTAAGCAAAAATTTGCAATTTTATTTATAAAATCCAATTTACACAAAGAGTGAATTTATAATAAATTGAATTTAATTCGTTAACTAAATTCCAATTCAAGTTCATTGATACGCGGGTGCTTGGAAACTCCAAAACTCAAACGGTAACTATTAAAATGTATAAAATGAACTAATTTTTACAATTTGAACTTTAGATATTTAACGAAGGCTCACATAATTGAATATATTTTAATAATGACTAGCAACTTCTGATTAAATTGCTTGTAGAAAATCCCACCAATTACGGATCTGGAGCTTACGATGCTTTTTAACTTTGTTTTCTCGCACTTCCCTTTTAGTTTAGTTTCAAACTTGAATTCACCAAAGTGAGGTGGTTTTTACGTGTGTAAATTTTATTAATAATTTTATAAAAGTTTTTCGATATATGATATGCCTGTTTGGTTTAAATTAATTAATTAAATTAATATTTTTTCTTTATTTTGGAATTATTAATTTTTCCAAATGTCGCGTGTGGATTTATATAAAGTAATTCTTCGTCAGTATTTTAAGGGTGAGTTTTTTTTTCTTATTTTTAAAAGCAACGAAAGTGAATGGGCAGTTTAATTTGCACAGACGAAGAAGGGGGGAGGGTTAAAGTTCAAAATTTAATTTGACAGGTCATCCACATTTTATATAATTACCTACATATGTTTAAGACCTCCCCTATAGTTTGAGATTTCTTTAAAGAGCTTTTTCCAATGTCAATTTACAATATTCTAAAGAGGAAATTAATTACGGAAAATTAACATTTGATTGCAGATTATTAAAACTGATTGATTTTCATTTAAAAATAATAAGGAAAATGTGTTTGTTTACATTTGCAAATGTTTTCAATTAACGTTCAATTATCACAAAAAGACGTCAATGTTGTGTATACGCACTTCTATTATAATTAATAATTTTTTTAAATTTTTTAATGATTCAACACAAACGTGGAAATAGTGACTTGTAAGGATATGCGAATATAGAGGAAAAAAGTCATCGTGGCTACACTACTAATAGGGATTCCCAAATTGACCCCATGAAGTAAAAAGTAATTATTTTTTTTGCACAGCAACACTTAATTGATATTTAAAGTAAATTGAAACGTTTTACGTAAAAATTAGTCAAATTCAATTATGTAAGTGATCTTAATTAAATTAACATCTATCACATAGCGAGAGTTAAGTGAAATGTTAAATGTCCATATTAAAAGGACCAAATGCCATTTTGAGTTCAATTATGACTCGATGAGTAAAATTTTTTTGATTATTCTTAATTGATGGTTTTATGGTTAGGGCATTACGCACACGGGAAACACGATTTCATGGAACATTTCTGCTTATGAAACAAATCTCTGATTCTGAAATTAAACTTTAGACTCTGTCTAAAGGCTTGTTCACATTATATTGGCAACTTAATATGCCTTAAGCTTTATTATCATAGTTGCGTTTTGTTTAAATGCTCTGTGCGACTGATTTCGCAATCAATTCTCCTCTTTTCAATTAGTCACAGTGGTATTACGAAGTATAGCTGATCATTTACGTGCCTACGTTATGTAAAAAGCCAATACTGCCCCAACTATGTAGAATTTCTTGGACATTTTAGTTCTTTTATAGTTGATCAGTAAAGATTGTCAATAAATAAAAGGTTTTTATGGCTTTGGTGGTGATTAACTGTAATATCGACATAAAGAACTGTTTACGATTTTTAAAGAACAACAATTATTACCTGCTATTTTAAAACTGCCCAAAGCTTGAAAAACAGAGTTATTTAAGAACCATTTGTCTACGATAGGTTTTTCTCAAACTTTTTCTCTGATAGAGCACTTTGAGGGTCTTCGAATTTTGACGGAGCACCTTGTGTAATTTGAAGGGTAATGATACATAATCAATAAAGTTTAGAAAAATAAAAAATAGCTTCGTTACTTTTTCGCTGAGCACTTGCAACCGTCCCGCGGAGCACAGTTTGAGAAACCCTGGTCTACGACAATACTACCTGTCAATCACTTTGTTTAGGCCCTTCTTTGAAAACTAGGGCTATTGTTAAAATCCATAAAGAGTCAAAGTCATAAAAACCATTTATTATTAGTTTTTCTTTACAAGACAATGTTATTACTATTTTATTTACCCGTAATAATAATTTTTCCACTCTTGTTAAATTATTTGCTGTGAGGTTCTGCACCCTTTTTGAGATTTCCCAAACGATTTCCTCTGTTATAAATTTTTCCAAAGTTTTATTTTTATGTAATTTTTTGATAACTCTTGGTAAAACGTAAATTAACTTGTATTATTAACATTTTGACCCTTATCGCGATTAGCTTCCTATGTTCCGATTTCAAAGTACAACAAATTTTACGCACGATTAATACAAAATCTGTTGACGTCCAATTTCGACAATTACAAAATTTTTAATAAACCCTTCATATATATTTGTAATAATTGAATCTCTTTTTAATGTTAATTTCAACATTTAAAGAAAACGTATTAATTAATAGTTGTTCCATCATTTGTGTTTTTGATAAAGTTTGTAAGTTGTTGAGTTTATTAAAAATTATTAATAATAATAAATTAATTAACAATATAAAAATTGTTATTGTTGTACAGTGTGACCGAAAAGTATTGTCTAAACTCTAAAAGTCTAACGGTCGGTACTATAAAGTTCTTGGTTAATCTAGTTCGAGAAGTAAATTTAACATGGAATTTTTGACTAATCCATTCTGGTTGACCAAAATCAGCTATAGGCAGTAAAATTATTTTTAATTCGATATTAAAGTTTTATGTAGTATATTGATGACGTCATCACTTTGACAAATTCTAACAAAAACAATTACCTAATATAAAAAAGTAACATTTGATGTGTGACATTTTTCGAAAAATATTATATCCAAATTTTTATAACCTATAGTATAGTACTACATTACTTTTCGAACACACTGTATGAAATGTGCATTACTAATACATTGTTTATTACACCATAAGGAACTAAATTAGATAAAGTAACAAAATACGGGCAATGTGCGTAAAATGTATGACTTGCTTTACTATATCTCCGATGTATCTCAGAGATATCCATTTAAAGTGCTATAATCTAATAGATAACGTGACACAGGACGCATTAAATTGACAATCCGATAAATCAACCAATAAGATGTGTTTATTCCGAACCATTAGAAAAGAGTCATAACGATAATTTTCACTAACGGTTAATTTTCGAAATTTTTTTGATTATTCTACTCTACTACTTAGGCCCGTTTGCACCACTTCCAGTTAAATTTAAGTTGTAGTTAAGTTAGTCGTTGCTTAGGATACACCCGTTAACAAGTCTACTGGAGAGTAAATTTAGGTTGTAGTTAGCAGTTAAGGGAAACCGGTGCAAACGGCCCTAAGTCATTTTAAAATACGTTTAGGGCCGGTACTTTTACAGTTGGTTAAGCAAATTTGATAGCTGGTTTGATATAACCGGGGACTGACAGTGACAATGATTAGTTTAACAGGTTGTTTAACCCTATAAGTAAAAGTACCGGGCCTTAGAGAAGCCTAACTTGATGAATTGGTATTTCGTTTTGGTGAAATTCAATTAGTTCCGTCCGCACAGACTTTGAGTGTGTAAAATATAATTGAGCTATAGTTTCGGAAAACTTCTCATCTTTAAAAATAATTGAGGTGAACACTTTAAATTGGCCCACTCTGTATAATTTTGTACGGGTTATATCTCTACATCAATTAAGGACCGTTTGCACCACTCTCGCATAACCTAAATTTGTTTACTGACAGTTCTTCCGTTGATATGAATCTGCACATGTAAATGTTAAACTGTAACTAAAAAGTTAGATTAAAGAGGAATTGGTGCAAACGGGTCTTAGTGACTTAGATAACATCGAACCAGTGGCGCACGCAGGGGGAAGATATTGTGTAAAAACCATAAAAATCAAACATTTTAAACATCTTGAACTCGGCACTCGGCTGGACCGGCCTAATCCGACCATGGGGTGTCTATTTAAAGGTCTGTAAACTGACAAATTAGGCAACACGACCATTTTAACTTCATTATCAATTAGTACCTTTTTTTAAAATTTGCTTTACGGCTCATGGGAGTTGCAATAGATAAAATCGCGTCTTTCAACATCAAAGCGGTGCAATAATTGCAAAACAGGATTCTTTGAGACCTAAAACCTGGACGATAAATCGAACTTGGTTTTTCCATCTTTTTTTTGTCTTGCCTCAAGTTAAGTACCCTTTGTCACAAATTCCAACTAGTAATAATTGCTCTACGTAATATGATTTGAGATGGGTTTAAAAGCGATAAACTTTTTATGTTAAAGAATAAAGTTCGCAATGGGTTTTTGAACTCGTCTCTTTTGTGAAGGATTTTAAGTCATCATTAAAACTCATTACAACCATTAAGAAAAGATTAAATGGTTATGATCGGGCCTTTTTTTACCTAAAAGTAAATTGGTCTAAATCTGAACAAAATTTGTGTGGTCTCGTGCGGTCTGATTTTTCATCTTATAACTTCTGTGGTTTGGAAAAGCGTCCAATTGCTAGAATCATGAAAAGGCGTTTATCTATACACATTGCTCTACGCCTAGTTCTTCAATTTTAAAACGAATTTGTGGAAGAGAGCTATTTACTTAAAAGTCGGTTGGAATTTTTGACTGGACTTTCTAAATTTGAATATCATCATTTCCTGTCGAAATTATATATTTACACAAAAAGCACATAATACGATACTCTTTAAAATATTTTTTTGTTTGATTTATTTGCACTAAAATTTCATCTTTTGCTTTTGTCTTCTTAAATTCTCTCGGACATTTTATTGAATCACCTTTTCTTTTTAAAATTGAAATTTAAACCAAATTTCCAAACCTTTTACATTTTCGTGTGACCAAAGAGAGAATAATTGGACTAGTTTAACAATTTCTCACAAAATTAAAAATAATTAGGAAAGTCCAGTTAATTTAAAGTATTTAATTAGACATTTGCATTCGAATTTAAGAGAAAGCGATGATTTAATCGCATCAGGTATAAACGGTTAGTAATTGAAATTCGAGGGAAAAATGAACATTTTTTTTGCTGTGGCGCCAATTTTATCAGTTCGGTGGAGAGAAAAATCCGGAAGATAATGAATTCCTTCTCGTAATTATATTGTTGTAATCGTAGTACAATCCTTGTGGGTACGTAAAATTCATTTGGAATTAATCATGGGTTTAAATGGTTTAGTTTGAAATTGTTAATTAATTAATTATGTACCTATTACTAATTTGTCATTCGAGATAAGTATTTGAACTCATATGATCTTCAAATTTTAATCGAGCTTGAAATTTTTGATTTTTGTAGTTTTTTTTTGAAATTTAATTATAAGCTTGAACTAAAGCCAAAATTGTATTTTTAGCAAGTAATCACGTTGTTAATAAATTTGAGAAAATGATTGACACAAAATTAACTTCTGATGACTTGCCGTTTTCATTGTTAATCAAAGATGGACTTTCCAAAAAACCAATTCTCCTAAAATTACGATTTTTCATCTAAAAGTCCATTTTTGAATTTTTTGGAATTTGACTCAAAACCAAGAGGTTTTTAAGAAAAATAAGATTAGGAAAAGGAAGTAAATCCACATTCTTTTTTGAATAAACATCAATTAGTTGATCTTTGTGGTTTTGAATCATTTCAATGTCGACTTACGTCATAGGTGAGTGTGTGTTAAATTAATAATAATTATAAACAAATAAGTTGCAATTTAAATATTTTTCCGATTTAACTAGGTCGTAGTGGTTAAACTGATAAGAAAGTATTGGGAAATTTTTGTTCATTGAGAGGCAATAATGGGAAAGTTTGACGAATCAAAGGATCAAAGGTGCCGCTCCAAATTTCCTCAATCAATTTTAATTTTTCATTTAAAATTTTATCAACAATCTGATGTCTTCGTTGATAAACAGTCTTTTGTCCTCTATTTTATTCATTGAGTGTTCCATTTGGATTTTCCTCGACTCGATTATGTCGAAATTGGTGTCAAATGACATTTAATAGTTCAATGATGTGTCAATAGGAAGTTTTATTTCAATTGTTTATCCGAGGCCTCTTCGACTTTAAAGAATTATTTTTTGGAATTTCTAACTACCACTCCCAGTGTCTAGGTACCCCTGAGAAGCATTCTATAAATTTTTAAACCATAAACATAAACAGACACACCTTTTATTTCTACCAATTTGAATTTCTAGTTTTCGAGTTTTCCAGCTTTGAACTAACTTTGATTTTATTTAATTTTGAGAAGGGGATCAGAGCTGGACTGAGAAAAAAATTAGAATCGGGAAATCTGATTTATCAGGTTTGATTTTTCAATTTATCTAAATTTTTACAGTACCTCTATACTTTTTTCATTGTCACATTAGGGGCCACCGGGAATTTTCCGGTGGCCCGCCGGGCCAGTCCAGCCCTGAAGGGGATGATAAAAAGGTGAGAGTTGAAACTTGAAATCTGGCAGAATCAAAAATCATCCATAGACTAATTTTTGAATGCCTCCTTCTTTAAATCAAGATATCTAAAAAATTCAAAAACGAAATTCCTTTCAACTGATTAAATTTCGAGTATTTTCCAAAATTTTTAAAATAAATCAAATTTAAAAAACAACAAATTTTCATCATTTTAATAATTCATAATATAGTTGCTAAATTCCTTTCACATGTATATGTATGGGTCGGAGTAACATCGGGTTGCTTAGTGCGCATGTCCAGGGATTCCCCAAACATAGAATGCGTTGTAATTACTGGCGTGTACAATTTTCAGACTTTCAGTTCACGAGAAGCTAGTAAGAGTAGTGTACGTGTAGAGTACGAATCGAATAATTACGATTTTGACGAATTTAATTTTTAACGACTTATTTTTAATTTTGTGCCTAACCGGGGATGTTGGATAGTTAATTTAAATTAAAATCTAAAACGTTTTTGTGTAAATTAAACTGCCAACTAGTAAAAATTAGTTGGCCATCTTGTTAGTGTGTTGTAAAAGCAATTATTTTTTAAATTCCATTCGCAATGGCAGAACGACAAAAATTAGGAAATATTTTTACAGATGCTTCTGAAAAGGAAGCTGTTATGAATCAAGATAAGTTTGAATTGTGCGAGTCTTCCACAACGGATAGCGGATTTTTATCGGGTGGAAATTTAATTATTTCGGGCGAAATTTATTCGGAAGAAATTAAAGAAGAAGAAGAAGAGGAAGACAATCAGCACCACATCACTACCGATTCGGGTCATTTGGACGAGGATACGCAAGCGAAACAAAATCAACAAAGCTACATGCGTTTAGACAGTGGCGTAGATTTGGGATTAACGGAGAGTTTTTCGAGCCTCAGTTTAAAAAACCCCGACTTAAATGATCTTAATTCGAATCAACACTATCCACAAATCACCAAAAATGTAGAACAACCACCTTGGGAGCTCTTCTACGTGCAAGATGAAGACGGAGATACGTAAGTATTTTGTAAATTTTGTTATCAAATTATGAAAATATTATTATTTTTGATGACCTTTGTGGTTTTGGTTCAATTATAAAGTAATTTTAGATATTAAATCATTAATGTGTGCTTGAGGTTATCTCATTGCAATAGTTTATCTTAGGGAAGTTTCGATTTAAAAACTTGGGAAAAATTGTGACGTTAATTCTTACAAGAAATTTTAATAATTAATTAAATCCCAACGTAAACAGTTTCCCATAACAACAACCTGTTGCGCACTCTGGCGATTTTTGAACAGATAAATCCTTTTTTTTTGTAAACTTGTGTGAATTCCTTTTTGTTGGAATACCTAATTGATATGGTGCGATTATCGAGACAGTGACGTACCGTGGTTGAGGTGAATGGGACGTCGACCTCATAGAAGGCCTTAAGTGAAGGAACTGTTGCAACAGTAGCGCCGCTTCAAGTGCATCTCATTGGTTTATAACGAATAACAGTACGATCTGCTGATCGTTAGGTGGTGCAACTGAACATGAAGGAAGCCATTAACTAAGTTCTGCTCGATTTATTTCTCGATTTTTTCAACTACAAATTAGCGTCGAATTTATTAGCAGTCGGACGTTATCCATCATTTGGGTGTAATTAATTTCAAGTTACACGCTGTAATTACAATTATTTATTGCAGTAGAATTTTGTTGCACAATTATAACAATTTTTTATAATCTGCATGTTTTGACGTTTAATCTAAACGAGTTTCTGTATTGTAGCTTGTTCTCTATGGTAATGTGCAACATTTGGTCTTTGGTTGGCTCTTACCACCGAGTGTTTCCTCTCACCATAGAATTCGTAACCTCGAACCGTAGGGTAAATGGGTAAAACTACCCTGGAGCAGAACCATAGCCAGGCTGTGTTATCAGGGCAGGCTCAAAAAATTTCAAGGGAGGCTGAAAGCTAAAATCAGGGTTTTCTCTCTTCTGGGTTTGTATAAATCCAATGACCACTGTAATGTCTTCTGAGGATGGAAGTTTTTTGCCCAAAGTTTGCAAAAATTTGGCACTCTCAAAATCAATGTTTTTTTCTGCACCAACTAGGGACTTATCGTTTCATTATTATTGCGAAATCCTTCAAGAGCTCTAGCTAGGACTAGGACAGGCGTATAATTTTCCAGGGTAGGCTCAACCTGCCGTGGCGCACCCCTAGCTGCGGCCCTACCCTGGAGTGAACACAGAACATCCTGTAGAGTCATTTTGTTGTATCTCTGAGGCTACTGTTGTAACTTAGCAGTTCTTGGATTAAGCCAACTTGTGTACCATAGTTTGTACCATAGGCCACACTGGCTTCACGTTTTGCACGTATTGTGGATGTATCCATCATAACACCCCATACTTAAATTAAGAGGTAACTTTATTTTGCCAACAAGTAGTAAATAAACAACCTCACCTTCTGTCATTTTGTCGCTGTTGGCTAATAACCATCCATATAGTCAGGGTGGCCAATAATTGTGAGGCTGACTGTACATACATCAGTACATTTTATTGAGTATTGTACATTTTTGGAACTAAATGTACTAATGTCTTCTCGATATGGTATAGTATATGCCAAGTTATTTAGAAGTTGACTTTTAGCTTAAAAAAGTTGAACTTGGAGAAAAAGGTCCTCTTTTTCCTGTTAGCATTGATCAAATTTTTTAAAAACATTTTTGGGAACTGAAATGTTATACCCAATAATTTCCAACTTTGGCATGGACTATACCACTATACACTCGATGATACCAAATAGTAAAAAATTAACTGTTTACACGAAGATTAATTAAAATCGAGTTTTCATAATTCTCGGTATTTAATATTGTTGTTTTTTGGAAAATCTAAAAGTATAATGGTCAATTTTTTCAAGTTATATAATAAATTTTTGGGAGGTCAATATTTAAATTTTTAAAAAAATGTATAAAACGCTTGGCAAAAATTGCCCGTTTTTAGCATAAATTTGGCAAATGTTTGGTTACGTTTGCTTTAACCTGGGATTCCCTATATGAAAATGTAGCCAACAACAATAATGCCATCAACTATACCTCTACCTACCCACATTAATTTACTGCTCTTTGAGTATTTTGACCCCACCTCATCATTAGGCGTCTGAATATTTTTGGAAATTCCTAACAAAATTCGAACCTTAACATTTTTAATAATCAAAATTGTGACTTCACCGCTTTTTTTGTTATTTCGTTAATTGTATCGGAATTTGAGGTAAAAATTAGGGTTGCGTGTTTAGAACCCCTTCTTTCGCCGATATATTATGACATCACAGGGAATTTCAATGTATGCGCCTTTTTTACAATTTCTACTTGCACTTTAAACTTGTGCATCAAGTTTACTTTGATTACTTACTCGCTAATTACGTCGGTGGTTTAATTAGCGGTTTAATTACGTAATTTATAGTAGGTGCCAGGATTGGGTCTTTACGTGTTTAAAAATTAATTGGATCCACTTATATTTAACATTTTTTTTCTTATTTTTATTCAATTTCCTACTCGATCAGTTTTTGTTGAAAACCTTCAAAAAACTAAAAATATGCATATTTTTAATTATATTTTAAATGGAAGTACATAATACATAGTTAAAATATTTAAGTGTTAATAATTAAATATTTGGTTTTGGTATTTCCAAAGAATGCAAATTCGCAAATTCTTTCAAAACCACTTTTGAGAACTTTTGTGTTTTTACACCGTTACTTTTAATCCTTTTTGGCCACCTATTCTATTACCATTTTGAACTTCCTAAAAAAATACTTTTGTTCAACACCAACTATATTCTTTCAATTGTGCGAATCCACCCTTCACCTGTGCTTCTAAACAATTTAAAAATACCAAAAAATCCTTCACTATCTAATCTTATAGATTTTAGATTATTTGTTCACCAACTAATTGACATAACGTTCCTATCAATTGTAGTTCCCACGTTACATATTTTAGATAAAAATTCTTCCGAGAGAGCCTCGAAGTATGATTTCTAAAGGTTGATGTTCTCAAAAAGAGTGTAACGACCCACAATAATTATTTTTTGTTTTTTTTTGCAGACAACTTCACATTGCAATAGTACAAGGGTTCATCGAAGTGGCCAAAGCATTAATTCGCGCAGTTCCTCATCCGAGATTGTTAGATACGCCAAACGACGACGCACATTCGCCTTTGCATTTGGCCGTTGCGAACGGGCAATGGTTAATTGTGAGATGGTTGATTGTGGCAGGTGCGAGACCGTGTTTAAGAAATTTAAGTGGAGATTCGCCGTTACACTTGTGTGCTAGAACTGGAGACATTAAATGTTTAAAAGCAATAGCTGATCCTGTGACGAACAACGAACGAGACAGTTTAGCCCTAAGCTATCCACAACAATCCTACGAACAGTGCAATTTTGACCAGTGGAATTATGAAGGTGAGTTCAAATTTAGATCGATTTGTTTATTTTAATCTATGATTTAATTATGATAATGACGTAATTAATCAAGGACGATAGTGCTCATTGTGTGATAGGATTTGGTGTAGGTGGTAGGTGGAGCGCTGCATTCATTCAACATTTTGCTATTATGTTTTTAAAGAAAGTTCACGGAATGTAGTCAAACTGGATTGTTTTGATCTCTAGTTTGAAGAAAATTTTATCAAAATTTATTTTTAATTGTTAATAATAATTTTTGAATGCGGATTTATTCTGGAACGTTCGATTTTTTTCGAATTTTTTCATTGTGCTCTGAGTAATTTGAGTTTTTTTCTTTTGTGGTAATTCCAACCTTGAAGCTTTAGGTTTGAACTCTGAGTAATTTGTTTGTAACTTGTCTTAAAAGATATTGATTGCCTTTTTTGTACCTTCCTATACCAACACAGTAGTCATAACCTGTACTGCCTGTACTGAATTTTCTTACCAAATAAGGACTTTTCATTCATTTTCATAAGAACGTTCTCATTCCCTCGTTCTAAGGTCCGTTTGCACCAGTTTCCATTAACTACTAACTATTACCTAAGTTTGTTTAGTGACAGTTTTTCCATTGATATAGATGTAATCCGCACGTAAATGTTAGATTTAAGGCGAAGTGGTTCAAACGGGCCTAAGAGTCTAAGGTAAATTTTACAAACAGAATAAATATTGAAAGGCGAGGAAATTGTAAGAAAATGCATATGAAGAATTACATCAATAACTTAAGTCATTAACACAAACTATACTCGTTTCCAAAACTTGAGATAATTTTACTGCTGAAAATCTACTTTAAGAGGGGGTTTCTAACGAATGGGCGGGAAAGTCGATATTTAGACATTCCGCTCGTAACCGTTAGCGACTTCAATATAAGGTGATATAAGGTTGATATCAGTAAAAGTCATCATTTCTGATACTGTAAGGTTCAAAGAAGGCAATGACATATTTGTATATGGGAAATAAAGGCCTAATTAGTGCGAAAGGTCCAGTTGAACTTGGTGTAATTCCGAAAAAATAAAGGATGTTGGGTAACAACACTATATCCTCTGTTTTTTAAATTTCACCAAGTTCAGTTGGACTTTTCGCACTAATTAGGCTCTTATTTTCTATATACAAATATGTCATTGCCTTCTTTGAACCTTACCCTATCATTCTTTAGAAACCGCCCTCTCGCTAGAAGATATTATACAGTATGTTTCTTGAAAAATTCCACCTTTGTATTTAGAAAATGTAACGGAAAAGGCACTGAGGTGATTTGCGCCATAAGTAAGGGATTGAAGTGGAGGGGGAAATACTAAATTTCAGAATCGACCCGGAACACACTGTGTGTATTTATCTGTCATTTTAGAAGCAAAATAATGAGCTTCGATCAAGGATTTTCCCAAGAGTGGGCTTGGAGCCCACTCTTGAGTGGGGAATATTTAAGACGTATTGAACCTTCGTACAATGTTTTTTTAAGATAAAGTGATATCAAAGAGGTTATAAATCCTGTACATAGGACTAATTATTAATATTTAAAACTTGACCTCATTGGAAATTCCAAATTTCGATCATAACCACATACTCGTGACATTCCGATTGTAACTACCGTTTTTATCACTTTTTTCTCTTCAAAGTTTAAAGTTTTGAGGAAGTAACGAATCAAGGATTTTGCTAGTTTATGTAGGAGAAATATCAGGGTTTTCGTACTTGTTCCTATTTCCTCGAGAAAAATTTCCTGTTTGTCCAAATGATTTCCGTTTGACCTCAGAAAGTTGAAAATCTTGACATTTAAATAATTTTCAGACAGTAAAAATTTGACAATTTTAACCTTGAGTTAGAAAAATTTTTCCGTAATTTTCTACCTTGAAAATCAAACAAAGGATAAGAAAGTTTAAATAACAATTTAATGCTAATACACACGCAGACATTTTCAAACTTTCCAAACGACTAACTTGGGAATCCCTAATTCGATGTACATAAAGGAGAACAAATAATGTTTTATATTATATGGATGGAAAAAACGAACTTGAGAGTACCTACTTTATAACAAATTTTCGCTTTACAATATTTTGAGATTAACTTGGCTTATAAAATGTGTTTTAAATTTAAATTGTAAATAGTACTGAGCGCAAACGCCCACGAAATCACGCGCCGAACTTTTACATATTTAAAATTTTATATTTGGACGATTGTTTTGGATCAAAAATCGCTACATATTTAGGTTAGGTAGTTAAAAATAATTTTGAATTTTTGACGATTTCTTGTAAAAATTTTCTAATAATAAACCATCCTGTCCCACATTTGTTAATTTAGACCAAAACAAGTCCCTTCGGATTTTCCAACATTCAACGTGACAAAGTTATGACTAAAGACTCATTCAGTTTTTCGTTTTAAAATGCGCCACTAATTATAACACAAACTTCTGCGGAATGCCTTTGCAAACGTTAACTTTGGAAAAACCAGACTTGTCTGGCACATCGAGTCTGAATTCCGCATGTTTTGTGCCAAAAATATACTCGAACGTATATTTAAACCACACCAAAAACCTACAAAACGCATTAAAATTGCCTTAATTCGAATACGACGTACGCCACTGATGACTTATTTTTGTTTTTGCTTGTTTTTTGGCTGTAGCCTATCCATATTTGGGTATGGCGATTCAATTAGGTTTTTCCGTAAAATTTTCAACCACTTGCAGTTTTGCTATTGCAAATGGAGGACCGAACTATTTTGCTTTCATATACATAAGCAAAATGGCTGTTACACACCACACCGTATGCGCCATAAAATTCTTGAAATTCCAAAACTTGAAGGCAACACTGTGGAGAATTCGAGAATTCCACTTCTTTTCATAATGTGCGATTAACTAATGGTAGAAGGCTATAAACAAATTGTTTAAAATTTATTTTGTAGATACCCCCTCCCAAAAAAATTATGATGTGGTGAATATTGTGACACGTATTAAGATTAGGTATAAATTATAAAATCATACACCCGTTTCCCTTCTTCATCGTCAGGGCCGTAGCCAAGGGTAATCCAGGGCAGCCTGTCGTAGAAAATTTTTCAACTGTTCTAAGTTCCAGTTTTGTTATCAAGTTTAAGCCTGAGTTGAAATTGTTTGTTTGGCCAGGAGTACGCCAGGGCAGGCTTCGCCTGCCATTAGATAATTTTAAGCCTGTTCTAATTTGAAGTTCTGTTCTCAAGTTTAAGCCTGAGTTGAAAATGTTTGTTAAAGACGTGGCCAGGGGTACACCAAGGCAGCCCTAGAAACTTTTAAGCCTGTTCTAAGTTCCAGTTTTGTTATCAAGTTTAAGCCTGAGTTGAAATTGTTTGTTGAAGACGTGGCCAGGAGTACGCCAAGGTAGGCTTAGCCTGCCCTAGAAAATTTTAAGCCTGTTCTAAGTTCAAATTCTGTTTCTCAAGTTTAAGGTTAAGTTGAAATTATTTGTTAAAGACGTGGCCAAGAGTACACCAAGGCAGGCTTAGCCTGCTCTAGAGAATTTTAAGCCTGTTCTAAGCTCAAGTTCTGTTTTTAAGTTCTGTTCTCAAGTTTAAGACCGAGTTGAAATTGTTTGTTAAAGACGTGGCTAGGGGTACACCAAGGCAGGCTTAGCCTGCCCTAAAAATTTTTAAGCGTGTTCTAAGTTCCAGTTTTGTTATCAAGTTTAAGCCTGAGTTGAAATTGTTTGTTGAAGACGTGTCCAGAAGTACGCCAGGGCAGGCGAAGCCTGCATAAGATAATTTTAAGCCCGTTTAATTTGAAGTTGTGTTCTCAAGTTTAAGCCTGAGTTGAAAATGTTTGTTAAAGACGTGGCCAGGGGTACACCAAGGCAGGCTTAGCCTGCCCAAGAAACTTTTAAGCCTGTTTTAAGTTCCAGTTTTGTTATCAAGTTCAAGCCTGAGTTGAAATTGTTTGTTGAAGACGTGGCCAGGAGTACGCCAGGGCAGGCGAAGCCTGCATTAGATAATTTTAAGCCCGTTCTAAGTTCTAAGTTTTGCTTCTAAGTTCTGTTCTCAAGTTTAAGCTTGAGTTGCAATTGTTTGTTG
The DNA here is from genome assembly GCA_963924605.1 of Malthinus seriepunctatus. Taxonomy (NCBI): domain Eukaryota; kingdom Metazoa; phylum Arthropoda; class Insecta; order Coleoptera; family Cantharidae; genus Malthinus; species Malthinus seriepunctatus. The sequence goes on from OZ004602.1 coordinate 3,439,398, forward strand.
AAGACGTGGCCAGGAGTACACCAAGGCAGGCTTAGCCTGCCCTAGAAAATTTTAAGCCTGTTCTAAGTTCAAGTTTTGTTTCTAAGTTCTGTTCTCAAGTTTAAGCCCGAGTTGAAATTGTTTGTTGAAGCCGTGGCCAGGGCAGGCGCAGCCTGCATTATATAATTTTAAGCCTGTACTAATTTAAAGTTCTGTTCTCAAGTTTAAGCCTGAGTTGAAAATGTTTGTTAAAGACGTGGCCAGGGGTACACCAAGGCAGGCTTAGCCTGCCCAAGAAACTTTTAAGCCTGTTTTAAGTTCCAGTTTTGTTATCAAGTTCAAGCCTGAGTTGAAATTGTTTGTTGAAGACGTGGCCAGGAGTACGCCAGGGCAGGCGAAGCCTGCATTAGATAATTTTAAGCCCGTTCTAAGTTCTAAGTTTTGCTTCTAAGTTCTGTTCTCAAGTTTAAGCTTGAATTGCAATTGTTTGTTGAAGACGTGGCCAGGAGTACACCAAGGCAGGCTTAGCCTGCCCTAGAAATTTTTAAGCCTGTTCTAAGTTCAAGTTTTGTTTCTAAGTTCTGTTCTCAAGTTTAAGCCCGAGTTGAAATTGTTTGTTGAAGCCGTGGCCAGGGCAGGCGCAGCCTGCATTATATAATTTTAAGCCTGTACTAATTTAAAGTTCTGTTCTCAAGTTTAAGCCTGAGTTGATATTGTTTGTTAAAGACGTGGACAGGGGTACGCCAAGGCAGGCTTAGCCTGCTCTAGAGAATTTTAAGCCTGTTCTAAGTTCAAGTTCTGTTTCTAAGTTCTATTCTCAAGTTTAAGCCTGAGTTGAAATTGTTTTTTAAAGACGTGGCCAAGGGTACGCCAGGGCAGGCTTAGCCTGCCTTAGAAAATTTTAAGCCTGTTCTCTAGCCAGAGCTTACTGCCGAAGAAGAAAACATTGATTTAGAGAGCCAAATTTTTGCAAACTTTAGACAAAAAACTTCCATCCTCAAAAGAGATTACAGTGGTCAACGGATTTATAACAAACGCAAAAGAGAGAAAAGCCTTGATTTTAGCTTTTCATTCTCCCTTGAAATTTTTTGAGCCTGTCCTGATAACGCAGGTCTGGCTATGACTGTTCATCGTCCAATTTATAAAAAATTAGTGGCGCTACTCAGAGCACACATTTATGTCATTTTTACGACATTTTCATTTATTTATTTATAAGAATTTTTTTTACCGGTTTACGTTAGCATTAATTTAAATCTACATCAAACTAACGTAAGAACGCAACCGACGTTAATTATTTAGAAATTCCATCCTATTGTGTCTAATACAGTGGCGTTCGTAATACATGAATTTCCCAACAGAATTTATTTTTTTCCAATAAAAATTCTTAGAAAACTATTTACTTAATAATTAAAAATAAATCGTTGAATGTTGATAACAAAATGAAAATCGTTTGAGGTCAAGAAATTACCTCTTAATAGCTAGTGGTCGTGGAAAATTTGAGATTTTCTACATAAAAATCGTGTTTGCGGTGTCGTAATTAGAAATTCTTGTTAAGAAATTTACTACGATATTATAATTTATTTATTTAATGATAATTTTACAAATGTATGTCTTTAAACGTTTTTCTATTTTAATTTAAAATGATGTTGCGGATTTTTTTTATAAATAAAAACTTAAGTGTATTGACCGGCGAATTTAGCCACATCATATCTCTAAATTACATAATCATCGTGTGTAATTTATTTGGTTCGAAAGATACAAGCGATCCATTGACTATATTATTTTGTGAATGATTTTCAAAAGTTTCTACATAAAACTAAATTATTCTTTTTAATTGCAGGTCAAACTTGTGTTCATGTAGCAGCTACATACGGACATTTGGACGTCCTTAGACATTTTATATGGTACGGAGCTGATGTAAACGCTCGCGAAGGTTGTGAAGGTTACACACCTCTACATTACGCTATTGCAAGATCAGACGAATCGATGGTTAACTTTTTATTATCTGAGAAAAAGTTAAATCCTGCAGTTTTAACTTATGGTCAAAGGAGCGTTTTACAAATGGGTTTTACCGTACCTTCACACTTAGCTGAAATATTACGTTCACGTGGCGTTCCATTAGCTTCAACATATAGTAGCGATGATGAATATGATGAGGATAGCGAAGATGAGGTTAGTATTAATTAATTTTTTTCGAAGTAATTTATTTGACAAGAAACTCTCAATGGGTTGTTTTTGTCTGAATTTTTTGCTAAAGTTTTAATTTTGTTTCAGTTTTACGAAAATACGAATAATTATCAATCATCAATAATACAAGCGAGCGCGTGAGATTCATAAACGAAGGCGTTCCTATTTAAAAGTACGCATTGATGGGCACGTCAGCTTTAAATGGTACTTACGAAAGAAAAGGGTAGAAGAGGAATAGAAATGTGATGATCTGAAAATTATAATAAAGTGCAGCGATACATTTTTGTTCAATCTATTTGTTACCGACAGATAAAATTTGAATTAAAATGCATCAAAAATATATTTTTCTTGTTTGATTACAAATGAAAAGAAAAACACCGACGAATGTAGTTGACTGACTTACAAATTTATATTTCTTTTTACTTGTAACGAAAATTAATTTTCTTAATTTATATATTTTTTCTTCTAATAATTTTTATTACAAGTAACGGAAAGTTTTTAATGGTGATATTATAATCACCCTATGTATCTATTAAGAATTTAAATAGGACAAACTTACGATTGTAATGTAGGCATTTGTGTTCGTACGTTTTAATTTACCTGTTGTATTTATTGTTGTTAGTTATTGTAATTAATCTTTTTTTCGTCAAAAAATTTTGTACATAATTATCATAAAAAATAGACAATTTTAGCATAGGTTAACTTTTATGTGAAAAAAAGGTATTAAAAATTATTTTTAACAAAATTTTAAGTTTTATTATTGATCAAATATTTACTACCTTTACTACTGCGCTCGGTAATTATATCAAGGATGTTTATTAAATATATTCTTTCGTTAATATCGTTGATAATATAACTGGGGTTTTCCTAACGTTGATTAGATTATGGAAATTCCTATGTTATTTTGATAATTTAGTATCCAACAAGCATGTTGTCAAGAAAAGAATCGAGCAAATAATTGAGTAATGGAAATTGAAAAACCCTAGATTTAGATTTAATTTATCCCCCCTCCATTCCTTCACAGAAGGAGTCTTGTGGACAGACCACATGCTATTTAATTACGAGTTTCTAAATTACATAACGTTGAAAATGATTAAAATCTAATTATTTTCAAATGAAACACCCTGTATAAATGAGCTGCATATTTTTAAACCAACTAAAAAACAACGAATATGGCCATACTAGGAACTTTTTCCTGCCCTTAAAATTTTCTGTTTAAAATTTAATTTCATATCTTCAGAAAGTTAATTTTACGACTTTTCAAAATATTGAAAAATATACAGGGTGTTCCATTTAAATTAAGAAATTTTATCCCATTTCCGGTTAAACCGGAAGTCAAAATATAAAGTGTTTGGTATTGTATAACAGCTAATTTTACGAGCCTTCAAAATATTTATAAATGTACGTTGTTAAAAATTTTGATATTTTTATAATTTCCGGTTTAACCAAAAGCGTTTTGTTAATCGAAAATAGTGTGAAATAATAGATATTTATGGGATTGATACATATATCCATTTTCAAGTTTTCATTTTTATTACAAAAGAATTTATAGATTTTTGAAGTTTTGACATTTAAAAAATCATAACTCCGAATCCGCTCTGGCGATTTTGAGAAAAATTTATATTTGGATAGAGAATTGCATTGTCTATAACATATCAAAAAAAGAAAAAATATGGCAGAGAAAATTTTGAGAAAATCCATTTCAAAATTTTGACCTACTTTGGCCCCTTAAAGGTAGGCAACTTTGGATTAATTTTAAAAATCGACTTGGTTAGGACGAAAGCCCTATATTTTAGCTGTATTATGCCGTTTTGAAATTTTTATAATAATAATTACTGGCCAAGTTATAAGGGAAAAACCACAAAATGAGACAATCATTCTATTGGCCGCCATTTTGAATAAAAAAATTTTTTTTTCAATTGGGGCTGAGATGTACTATCTTATAGTTTTTTTCTTCGGTACTAATTAAGAACTTATCGTTTTAGATAGCAAGCTCTGGCTAGAACAAGATAAAATTTTCCAGGACAGGCTCAGCCTGCCTTGGCGTACCCCTGACTACGGTTCTGAAGCTGTATATTTCTAAACCAACTAAAAATTGTTGAAACGTGTATTATGAATAATTATAATAATTGTGTAATGTAAATAATACAGTTATAATTATGGCTAACCACTAAATAAAAAATAAAATTTTCCAGCCTAATTTATTTTCAAACCACCAACAATGTAGGAATGCACCAGTTGACATTATTTATTTATTTATTTATTTTTTATTAATATTTTGCTGTAAAATGTAAAATATTTAATTAATTGATTAATTACAATTCAATAAAAACATACGCCTTGCACTTAAGACAACCCATAATACGTAGACGCGAGCGTTGCTTTTTCTAGAAAATTTGCAACTTGACAACACCGCTTTCCAATTTGACAATTGACAAATCATAGTTGCCTTCGGTTTTTCTAGAGTTTTCGAAACGAAAACGTGTTTTAATATATTTCTTTAAGATAGTGATTAAAAATGGACAAAGTAAGTATTAAATTAATAAATACGACTAATTAAACAAATTTTACGACCACGCAATTAATCACCGACTAAATTTGCAGGTTACAGAATTAAAAAACAAAGGGAATGCTGCCCTTCAACAAAACGACTTTGAAAAAGCTATAGAAAATTATACCGAGGCAATAAAATTAGATAGCAACAATCACGTTTTATACTCCAATAGATCTGCTGCTCATGCAAAATCGAGCAACTACGAACTTGCCTTAGAAGATGCGGAAAAGACAGTTCAAATTAAACCGGATTGGTCAAAAGGTTATTCGAGAAAAGGTTCCGCACTCGCATATCTTGGACGTACCGAAGAAGCTATTCTTGCGTACGAAAAAGGATTAGAACTGGATCCGACAAATGCGCAATTGAAAGACGGTTTGGCAGAAGTTAGAGCCCAACAGAACGCTTCTAGTGGAAAGAAAGGTTTCCAGAATCCTTTTACAAATCCCGACGCACTTTTGAAATTGAAAATAGATCCAAGAACTAGAGATTACATGAACGATCCGTCGTTTGTTACTGCGATTCAACAAATTCAAAGGAATCCTTCCGCTTTGGGACAGAACATTCAAGATCCAAGAATTTTGACCGCTTTGGGAGTTTTAATGGGTATCGATATGAGTCAAGGAGAGCCTATGGAGACCGAACCGAGTTATACACCTCCACCAAAAAGCGAACCTAAACCACAACCAAAAAAAGAACCAGAATCCGATTTACCACCCCATAAAAGAGACGCAAAAAGAGAAAAAGAATTAGGAAACGAAGCTTACAAGAGAAAAGATTTTACAAAGGCTCTGGAACATTATGAAAATGCAATTAAGCACGATCCGACTGACATTACTTTTTACAATAATTTAGCTGCTGTTTATTTTGAGAAAAAAGAATACGAAAGTTGTATAAAACAGTGTGAAAAAGGAATCGAAATTGGAAGAGAAAACAGAGCCGATTTTAAGTTAATTGCAAAGGCTTTTATGAGAATTGGTAACGCTTATAAGAAGCTAAAAAATTATTACAGCGCAAAGACCGCTTTTGAAAAATCTATGTCTGAGCATAGAACTCCTGAAATTAGAACGCTATTGTCTGAAGTGGAAAAATATATTAAGGAAGAAGAGAGGACGGCATATATCGATACTGCAAAGGCCGAAGAAGAGAAAGAAAAAGGTGATAAAGTTACCTAAGTTTTGGTTAAACGTTAAAATTTTTGCTTTTAGGTAATCAGTTGTTCAAAAAGGGCGATTATGCTACTGCGGTTAAACATTATTCAGAGGCCATTAGACGTAATCCTGAAGATCCTAAAATTTATAGCAATCGTGCCGCTTGTTACACCAAGTTAGCAGCTTTCGATCTCGGTATAAAGGATTGTGAAAAATGCCTTGAACTGGATCCTAAATTTATCAAGGGTTGGATTAGAAAAGGCTGCATTTTACAAGTAAGATCAACGTTGAAAAACAATCTTTAGTTTGAAATTTTACGTTTTAGGGTATGCAACAAGCGAGCAAGGCAATATCGTCTTTCCAAAAAGCCTTAGAACTTGATCCCAACAACGCCGAAGCCTTACAAGGTTATAAACAATGCGCTTTAGAGAGTGCAGGTGTAGGTGGCGATCCTGAGAAAATTAGGCAACGTGCCATGGGCGATCCTGAAGTACAAGCAATCTTACGTGATCCCGCAATGAGAATGATACTTGAACAAATGCAAAGCGACCCAAAAGCTGTTCAAGATCATCTTAAAAATCCCGACGTGGCAGCGAAAATTCAAAAATTACTTGAATCCGGTTTAATTGCAATTCATTGAGTTTTTTGCACGTTAATTTTGTATTAGGTTTAATAGAGAAACATTAAATTTAAAATCAAACCTTATCATAGAAATTAATTTAATGATTTAAGATTTTGTAAAACTAAATTTTTGTATTGTATGATTAAGTCGCTGTTTTTCTTCAATATTAGGCTTAATTTTGTAAAATTATGATACCAGTAATGAAGAGTTGATAAATTGTAAACCTAAATAGTATCAAACTGAGTCGATTGAAATTTTTATTTGAATGTCTGCGCTTTAAAAAATTTTTACAAAGATTTGCTTAATACCAAACTGCAGGGTACGACCAATATATTATTGATTAATGTTTTGTCAAGAAATAAAGGTTTACAGCATATAAGTTTTTTTATCTTTGGAGAAATTAACCGGAAAACCCTCTTAAGTGCCTGAAAAATTCAATAAACCAGAATTACCATCAACAACATTGGGTTCACAGGAGCGTTGAGCAGTGTGGTGAAGTTTCACTAAACGCTACTTTTGACTTTATGACCCTTGGTATAACACTCCACTACTGCCAGCTAGTAAAGGTAAGTAAGGAGGCAGCCCGAAAAAGGACCCAGATTCCCAAAGTGACATCGGGTGACTGTGGTGTCGTTACTCACCAACAGCTGGAAATCCAACTGCCCTGCAGTTAGTAATATGAGTCAATAGGCACTCTGTGCCCCACCCGCAAAAAAGTCACCAAGTTTTGTACTTTTTTTTTCAAAACTAGATAATGAACGCGTGCTACCTCTTCTCTGTCTGTTTATGCCTCCTCTATCTATGAATATCATCTGTCAGTCTCATATTATGTCATATTGTCTCATCTGTCAATCGCTTCTGTCATCTAACTGTCAATCTCTTCTGATTTATCTCATCTGCCATATCAATTTTCAATCTCATTTGTCATCCCACCCCCACCCTATCTGTTAAACTTATCTCTGAGATGAGATGACAAATGGGATGACAGATAGATTGACTGATGATATGATATATGGCATGACAGATGACCCCTCTCCCCTATAGTGACAAATGACTCCCAATCCCCAGCTCTCTTAACCAATCTCTGAAATGACATATGGGCAGGGCTGGGCAAAATACATCTATTAGTGTATTTCAAATACTCGAAACACAGTATTTGAAATACAAAATGCTTTTTCATTTTCAAACAAAATACATTTTAATTGCGCGCATGCGTAATTATGCGATTTTTGAATTTTGACAAGTGTTATAATTCCTCTGCGTATTCGCGCAATAAAAATGCTACAATAAGCAATCATACTTTCGTACTGTAAATTGTTCTCTATTTGATTTTATTATCATCTCATATTTATCATGTTTTTTTAATTTTATAAAATTTTCCGTCTAAAATTGCCAAAAAACCGATTTCTTGCGTTACATGACATGACATGAATTTCACAATATGTATTTGAAATACAGAATCATCAAATATTTTGTATTTCAAATACAAAATACTAAATACATTAATAAATATCTTTAAAATACAGAATTCAGTAATACAGTATTTCAAATACATGTATTTTGAGACTGTCCAAGTGCCCAGCCCTACATATGGGATGACAGATAGGTTGACCGATAGAATGATAGATAACTCCACCTGTCATCAATATCATCTTTCATCTCAATTGTCAATCCCATTTGTCATCTAATCCTATCTGTTAAACTCATCTCTGATATGAGATGATAGAGATGAGAAAACGAATGGAATGATAGATAACTCCACTTGTCATCAATATCATCTTTAATCTTAATTGTCAATCTTATTTGTCATCTCATTCAATCTGTTAAACTCATATCTGAGATGAGATGATAGATGGGATAACGAATGGAATTACTGATGATATGATAGATTCAATGACAGATGAATTTACATATGAGATGAAAGATGGGATGACAGCGGGGGGAAGAGAAATGATTCCCCTGACATATAAAATAACATATGGCATATAGTCGGATATTTGACATACCTATAGTAACTATGGTAACAGATTACTCCCATTCCCCATCTCTCTAAACCAATCTCTGAAATGATAGATGGGTTAACCGATGGAATGATAGATAACTCCACCTGACATATGAAAGGACAGATAAAATAGACCTATGCTGACAGTTGACCTTGACATTGACGTATGTTGGGTAACAGATGAACTCCCCTCTGACACTGACATATTATGGTGCCAAATGGCGACATTGACATATGGTAACTATATATGGTGACAGATTGACATTTGACTCATGATAACTATTGGTGACAAATTCACACTTAACACATGGTAAGTTATCAATGATAACTATGGTGAGTCAAAAATGACGGAAGACCTATGGTGACAGATTACTCCCAATCTCCATCTCTCTAATCCAATCTCTGAAATGATATATGGGAGGACCACCGATGGAATGATAGATTATTCCACCTGACATATGAAATTACAGATAAATTTGACAAATGGTGACAGTTCACTTTAACATTGACATAAATGTTAGGAACAGATGAACTCCCCTCTGACATTGACAAATTATTTTGGTGCCAGATGGCGACATTGACATATGGTAACTATGGTGACAGATTGACATTTGACACATGGTAACTATGGGGAAAGAGTGACTTTGACTTGATAAGTTATCAATGATAACTTGGTGATAGTCAATCTCATTTGTCATCTCATACTATCTGTCACTCATCTTATCTGTTAATCTCATCTCTGAGATGAGATAACATATGAAATGACAGATTTGATGACAAATGGAATGACTGATGATATGATAGATGGAGTGACAGATGACCCCGTATAGGCGACGTATAGTAACTATGGTGACAGATTACTCCCAATCCCCATCTTTCTAAACCAATCTCTGGAATGACATGGGATGACAGATGGGTTGACCGATGGAATGATAGATAACTCCACCAGACATGAAATTACAGATAAAATTGACATTGGTGAAAGTTGACCTTGACATTTACATATGTGGGGTGACAGATAAACTCCCGTCTGACATTGATATAATATATGGTGCCAGGTGGCAACATTGACATATGGTAACGGTAACTATGGTCACAGCTTGAAATTTGACACATGGTAACTATAGTGACAGATTGACACTTAACACTTGATAAGTTATCAATGATAACTATGGTGATGGTCAATCTCATTTTGTCATCTCATCCTATCTGTTACTCATCCTATCTGTTAAACTCATCTTTGAGATGAGATGACATATGAATGACAGATTTTATGACTGGTTTGGTGACAAATGGATGACAAATTAAATGGTAAATGGAATGACTGATGATATGACAGATGGAATGACAGATGAAATGACATAAGGGATGACAGATGACTCCCCTGACGCCCCCTAATAGTGATATGTTAATATTTTAAAAATAGTAACTATGGTGACAGATTACTCCCAATCCCCATCTTTCTAAACCAATCTCTGGAATGACATGGAATGACAGATGGGTTGACCGATGGAATGATAGATAACTCCACCATACATATGAAATTACAGAGAAAATTGACATTGATGAAAGTTGACCTTGACATTTACATATGTGGGGTGACAGATAAACTCCCGTCTGACATTGATATAATATATGGTGCCAGATGGCGACATTGACATATGGTAACGGTAACTACGGTGACAGATTAAAATTTCCTTCAAGGTAACTATGGTGACAGATTAACACTCAACACTTGATAAGTTATCAATCATAAATATGGTGAGATGGCCAATCTCATTTTGTCATCTCATCCTATCTGTCACTCATCCTATCTGTTAAACTCATCTTTGAGATGAGAAGACATATGAATGACAGATTTTATGACAGGTTTTTTGACAAATGGAATGACTGATGATATGATAGATGGAATGACAGATGAAATGACATAAGGGATGACAGATGACTCCCCTGACGCCCCCTAATAGTGATATGTTAATATTTTAAAAATAGTAACGATGGTCACAGATTAGAGATTACTCCCAATCCCCATATCTCTAAACCAATCTCAGGAATCACATGGAATTACAGATGGGTTGACCGATGGAATGACAGATAACTCCACCTGACATATGAAAAGACAGATAAAATTGACAAATGGTGACAGTTAACCTTGACATTGACGTTTTGGGTGACAGATAAACTCCCCTCTGACATTGACATATTATGGTGCCAAATGGCGACATTGACATATGGTAACTATGGTGACAGATTGACATTTGACACATGGTAACTATGGGGAAAGAGTGACTTTGACTTGATAAGTTATCAATGATAACTTGGTGATAGTCAATCTCATTTGTCATCTCATACTATCTGTCACTCATCTTATCTGTTAATCTCATCTCTGAGATGAGATAACATATGAAATGACAGATTTGATGACAAATGGAATGACTGATGATATGATAGATGGAGTGACAGATGATCCCGTATAGGCGACGTATAGTAACTATGGTGACAGATTACTCCCAATCCCCATCTTTCTAAACCAATCTCTGGAATGACATGGGATGACAGATGGGTTGACCGATGGAATGATAGATAACTCCACCAGACATGAAATTACAGATAAAATTGACATTGGAGAAAGTTGACCTTGACATTTACATATGTGGGGTGACAGATAAACTCCCGTCTGACATTGATATAATATATGGTGCCAGATGGCAACATTGACATATGGTAACGGTAACTATGGTGACAGCTTGAAATTTGACTCATGGTAACTATAGTGACAGATTGACACTTAACACTTGATAAGTTATCAATGATAACTATGGTGATGGTCAATCTCATTTTGTCATCTCATCCTATCTGTTACTCATCCTATCTGTTAAACTCATCTTTGAGATGAGATGACATATGAATGACAGATTTTATGACTGGTTTGGTGACAAATGGATGACAAATTGAATGGTAAATAGAATGACTGATTATATGATAGATGGAATGACAGATGAAATGACATAAGGGATGACAGATGATTCCCCTGACGCCTCCTAATAGTGATATCTTAATATTTTAAAAATAGTAACTATGGTGATAGATTACTCCCAATTCCCATATCTCTAAACCAATCTCTGGAATCACATGGAATTACAGATGGGTTGACCGATGGAATGATAGATAACTCTACCTGACATATGAAATGACAGATAAAATTGACATTGGTGAAAGTTGACCTTGACATTTACATATGTTGGGTGACAGATAAACTCCCGTCTGACATTGATATAATATATGGTGCCAGATGGCGACATTGACATATGGTAACGGTAACTATGGTGACAGATTGAAATTTGACTCATGGTAACTATGGTGACAGATTGACACTTAACACTTGATAAGTTATCAGTGATAAATATGGTGAGATGGTCAATCTCATTTTGTCATCTCATCCTATCTGTCACTCATCCTATCTGTTAAACTCATCTTTGAGATGAGAAGACATATGAATGACAGATTTTATGACAGGTTTTTTGACAAATGGAATGACTGATGATATGATAGATGGAATGACAGATGAAATGACATAAGGGATGACAAATGACTCCCTTGACGCCCCCTAATAGTGATATGTTAATATTTTAAAAATAGTAACGATGGTCACAGATTACTCCCAATCCCCATATCTCTAAACCAATCTCAGGAATCACATGGAATTACAGATGGGTTGACCGATGGAATGACAGATAACTCCACCTGACATATGAAAAGTCAGATAAAATTGACAAATGGTGACAGTTAACCTTGACATTGACGTTTTGGGTGACAGATAAACTCCCCTCTGACATTGACATATTATGGTGCCAAATGGCGACATTGACATATGGTAACTATGGTGACAGATTGACACTTAACACTTTATAAGTTATCAATGATAACTATGGTGACAAACCACTCCCCATTTCTCTAAACCAATTCCTATCCTACTTCCTCCACTTTCTCTATCTGTATTTCCTTTTTTTTATATCTCTGTCTCTTTCGGACCTCATTGCGCATTTCCGATGATCCATGTGTTTTTATTATGTAGATGTGGATATATTGGTGTCAAAGCGACCTCTTAAATTTAAAAAAAAGGATAGATATGAAATGTGTTTCTTTTGAAAAATCATTGATGTCATTTCCAGTAACACCGGAAGTGACTAAAAAGCGCCTACTTGATAGGAAAAGATAATTATAGAAAAAATGGGCCGCTAAGGCATCTATCGCTATTTAAATTAAATATTATGCAGTTTAATTAATCTGTTAAAAAGGCATTGCATGAGCCTTTGGCTGCTCTAGTCGTTACAATAAATTAAATCCCGATATTAATTTATTATTTATTCATTATCTATGTTATGTGTACTATTTACGTCCTAAACATTTAAATAAATGTATTTTATTATTATTATCTTGTTAGATTTATAATTATTTTTTTATTTTAATAATACATACGTTATCAATCTTTTGGTAATAGTTCGTTCAATCTGTTAGCAATCTGCGTTTAAAAATAAATAAGTAATATAACGTTACGTATCATTAAGTTGCAAATTTAAAAAATCATGTTGTTTGAACTTGGCGCCTCGATAAAAAACGAACAGCGCTCTCTGTGTATTCAACGTTCAACGGAACTGAATGGCGTCGATCAGTCGATAGTTTTTTTACGATACAATAACTGTTTTGGCTTTTTGTGTTTAAAATTTGAGCTCGACGAATATAAAATACAAAAATTGTGATTATTTTCTAACAAAGGTATGCGAATAACACCTAATATAATTAAATCGAGTTAGTTAATTAGAAAAATATGTAATTTTTTATGCGAATGTACAGCCATATCAGGTTTGCTTTTATTTTTGTTTCTTTATCTATTTATTTATTGCAAAAAGTTTGTTGCACTTTAAGAAAATTTAATTCACTTTATTAGTTGCAATTTAACATTCGAGCTGCAAACTTCCTAGTTTGAGTTTTATTATGTTTGTAAATGAGTATAGGTGGTTGCACGAAATATCAATAAGTGTGAGTCATTACTTTTATTTTACTGAATCATATCGAGGGTTACTTTAATTAATACCCGATTTATTCATTTTAGTCCATAATGGAAACCGACGAAGCAGAGTCATCGAGTAGTGGCCCTATTTCAACTTTAAACAGTCTATTTTCGTTTACGGGGCCTTCTGTTAAAAAGTTGCTGGGTTGGAAGCAAGGAGATGAAGAAGAAAAGTGGGCCGAAAAGGCGGTCGATAGTTTGGTGAAAAAGTTAAAGAAAAGAAAAGGAGCCATCGAAGAATTGGAACGTGCTTTGTCGTGTCCCGGTACCCCTACTAAATGCGTTACGATTCCGAGAAGTTTAGACGGACGTTTACAGGTATCGCACCGTAAAGGTCTTCCTCACGTCATTTATTGCCGCGTTTGGCGTTGGCCAGATCTTCAAAGCCATCACGAATTAAAACCATCCGATCAGTGTCAATTTCCATTTTCGGCCAAACAAAAGGAAGTTTGTATAAATCCTTACCATTATAATAGGGTCGAAAGTCCCGTTTTACCTCCAGTACTTGTGCCTAGACATAACGATTTTGTGCCTGGTCACTCTTTGTTACCATTTCAACAGTTAGTTGAACCAAATATGCCTCATACAGTTGCTTATTCTTCCAACGGTTTTACGCCTGGTAGTTTAAGTCCAGGATCTCCTTTGTCTAGTGTGGGAAGCCCTTCCAGTGTGAATTCGGTCAATCCACAATCGCCATACGCTAATTTAGCCGAAACGCCGCCTCCGGCTTATAGTCCTACAGATGAAAACAATAGTAATAATAACCAAACCGAATCGCCTCAAGCGGCTTTAGGTGATGTGCAACCGGTCGCTTATCAAGAACAACCGTTTTGGGCTTCGATCGCTTATTATGAGCTCAATTGTCGTGTCGGCGAAGTTTTTCACTGCCATAATACGTCCGTTATTGTCGATGGCTTTACAAATCCAAGTAACAATAGTGATCGTTTTTGTTTGGGACAGTTAAGCAATGTAAATCGTAATTCTACGATCGAAAATACGAGGCGTCACATCGGTAAAGGCGTCCATTTGTATTATGTAAATGGTGAAGTGTATGCCGAGTGTATCTCAGATTCGGCAATTTTTGTGCAGTCGAGAAATTGCAATCATCACCATGGTTTTCATCCTTCGACTGTGTGTAAAATACCGGCTGGGTGTTCTTTAAGAATTTTTAATAATCGAGAATTTGCGCAGTTATTATCTCAATGCGTAAATCATGGTTTTGAAGCTGTTTACGAGCTCACAAAAATGTGTACAATTCGAATGAGCTTCGTTAAAGGATGGGGAGCCGAGTATCACAGGCAAGATGTTACTAGCACTCCTTGTTGGATCGAGGTTCATTTACACGGTCCTTTACAATGGTTGGATAAGGTTTTGATGCAAATGGGCGTACCACACAATAATATAAGTTCCGTGTCGTAAGTTTTTCGTAACAAATTTAGTTTTAATATTTTTTTTTACTTAAATATTGTTTGTAAATTAGTCAACAGCGTAACGTTTTTAAAAAGGTAGAATTTAAACGAGATTTTAATTATTTTGTATTAAAAAATGGAGCCTAGTTATACTATTGACTGATTATTTTGATTATAAACCGAGAGCTATCGAGTATCTGAACTAAAGCATAATAAAATACAAAATTTTATACAAAAGAATCGCGTTTTCATTCGTTGACTACTCTTGACAGGTGTTGAAATTTTTTTTAATTTTTTGAAAAAGTCAAAGTGCATGGAAAATTAGTTTGAGTTTATAAATTTGCAGTCTAAGGATACCTCTTCATCTGAAAATTTTTTCTGACCTCCAACTTAATTTTAACTAAGTTGCAGGTCAGAAAAAAATTTCATACAGTCCCACCAACTTTATTAGCGAGCTGAGGGGGCGTGTCCAGCGCTGTCATAGATTTTGAAGTACACTACTAGGAGTTTAAAGTATTTCAGGCGCTAAATTTGACAAGTGACTGTCACTTAAATTGAATGTAGGTTACTATTAACACGTTGGCTGCCACCGTACTAGAATAAAATCTGGTTCCATATGCCACACAAAATTTTTTATTAACGTTTGTGAGTCCAGTTTGCGTTTGCGACCATTTTTTACGTGAGACCCCGTTCATATCACACGGCAGTCAACGTGTTAAGCCAGTGAATTTTAAAAGTAAAAATTTACTGTCATTTTGAAAGGTTTTGTCATAACCTAAAGTAGTTGTTTTTTCCCGCAAATAATATTTTAAATAAAATTATTTTAGTTGACATATTTTCCGTAACGTAAAATTGGTTGGCGGGGCTTTAGTAAGAGATATCTTTAGACTACAAATTTATAAACTCAAACTAAAATTAGACATGTACTTGTGATTTTCCAAAAAAATTCAGAACCATCCCTTATGTTATTTAAATGGGAAAAATAGATGGCTCTAGGCGGTACCACTACCACAGCGCCCCACACTCGTGGGGTGCTTAAAATTCGACAAGACCCAAATTAAGGGACACCCTAGTTGATGTCTCCATTTTCGCTATTTTTAAATAATAATTCTAATTATTGAAGAAGAGGTCTTTGTGAAGGTCGTCTGGTTAGAGGAGACGGGTTGGGTCCTCTACTTGTGGATCTGGACATTTCTCCATCTCCTTGAAGCTGCTGTTAGTTTTTGACTTTTCAGAAGAGAGTGTTCCGGATTGAATCGAAAAATCGCGTCTCATTTGTTCTGTTTGTAACAGTTCCATCGATTCCGCCCAAGAATCGCGTTTCGATTCGTTTTCTTCGCCGTCTAAAAAACTACTCCTGACAAGTGTTGGACTTTTTTTCGCACAAGTCGCTACAAAAAAATAACGAGCTCGTACACATCCATTATTTATTCCACCGGGATGATTTAGTTCGATTCCGCCCAAATACCATCGGAAAAATGCACCTGACCGACAAAACGTAAAACACCTTGCTTCTCCTTTTTTGGAAAATCTCACGATTTTTACCAAGTCTTTCTTCGTTATATTTGTACTTTGTTGAGATGTTAGTGGACCCCCCAATTATCACGTCTGACGATTATGCTCCGGAAATCGGAATTCTTGATCCAAATAATGGAATTCGCGTAAGGGCCATTTTACAAGGACTAAATGTCGTATTAACTTGTTACCTAGTACTGAATCCACTTAAGGAGCAAAAGCACGGGAATCTAAGCTTTAAAGTCGTGCGTAGACCGTTCAACGCACCACTACCAACGTTAAAGCTTAGATTCCCGTGCTTTTGCTCCTTGAGGATGCAGTACTAACAATTTAGTATGACATTTAGTCCATGTAAAACGGCCCTAAGACCCAAAAAAAAATTTTTAATTACTCCTCGTCTAACAATTGTCTTAAATGTTCATATCCTGGTGTGTACTCAAAATTACAATTAGAAAAAATTTTTTTTTTGTATTTTGTATCTTATGGTTTATTTCAGATGCTTGATAGTCCCTATTAGTGGTGTATTTAAAAAAAATTAAATAACCAAAAGTTTGAAAATAGGTGGTTCTTGGTTGATTTTAAAAATTTTAAATTCGCTCTCGAGACTTTAATAATTGAGCCACTTGAGGTTATCTCTTAAGAAAATGATGTGCAGTTAAATTGTAAAATAAAATAATTTACAAAGACCAGTGGTGGAAAAAGGCATGAAGATTTAAACGTTTTTGATATGGAAATTTGTTAAAATACAACAATCTCATAAAATAATTTTTCAAAAAGGCCCTAGAGCAGGTTCTGCAAATTGTTTTATGTTAAGTCTTAAAACTGCCCATTGATGTCTTATTACCATAATTTGAATTAGAATTTGTTAAGCCACTATTGTTTCCATTATGTAATTTCGGTTGCAATAGTTCAACTCTTAATACTATAAAAGTTGTAATCGTTGCCAAAATTTAAAAATAACTGCCTCGATTGGATGTTTGCTTTTTGTATAAAATGCCCTCTTTGTTTAATTTTAAAACTCTTTTATAAAATTGCAGACAATGTATTTTAAAGCTTCGTCGATATACAAGGTGTTCAAGTAATTGTATCTAAAATTAAAAAATTAAGCTATTTTATTAACTTTTGTTCCGCTACCGAAACACCTTGTATAATTGAGGTGTCTCGAACCCTTTTCAAACATTAAGTTTTAAGAAAGATTTCTATTTGAGTTGATTTATTGACGCACGTTTATTTATTGCATATTTTATATTGTGTTTTATAGAAATATTTGATTATGTTTTCTTTTTGCTAGTATTTAAGGTGTAAAATGTTGAAAAAAAATTTTTTTATCGTGGCCATAAATGTTCTATTCCTAAAATTACGATATTTGTTGTAGAATTTTATCATTTACTAATCTATGTGCATTACAAAAATTGCCTAAGGTTAAAAAATGAAACGAAGTTAATGATTTCCTGAACTGGTTTTTAATGCAACTTAACTGTCGTGTGAAAAACAAGATTTTCTAGTAATTGACGATGGGAAATTAATCGTTTCATTTTTTAAACTTTGTGTTTGTGAAGTGATTATAAATTGTGCATTATTTTATTAATTGTAAATAAATGTAAGAGAAGGAAAATATTTTTCAAGTTATTGAGAGAATTTTTGCTAATAAGTATAAAATTTTTATTTTATTACATACGAGAACGTATGTTTTTATTTAAGAAACTTAAGATCTCAATAACAAAAGTTACGTAATTTTAATGTTAATTGCATAAGTTAAAAAAGTTTCAAATATGTAGTTCAATTAAAGTTATTGGCCTTAAAAGTAAATTGTGCGAAATGCCTTGTTGATTCGTGTGCGTATTTTATATTTGTTGTTATCTATAAAATCTACTGCTAACTCTTCAAGTCTAATATAAATCGATTTCTATTTACATTTGATAAAAAAAATATTTTATAACTTCTAAATTAATTTGTATACAACTGATACAAAAATTTTGTGAGTGCTTTCAAACTCGATAAGTTCTTTGTCAAGTTTTTGTGCCTCTACTAAATTTTGTGCCTTGACTCTAATTGAATATTTAGCAGCGATAAATTTGTGCTTTATATTTCGAAAAATTGTAAAAATAAAGTTTATTTACCTAAGCTTGTCTAATGCGAACATTGAAATATATTTAATGAAAAAATGTAACAAATTATTTTATTATTGTAAATTGCATAAAAAATACCTGTATGATACAAAACATTTTTTAATATAAAATAATGTAAGTAAAATAAAAATATGTACTCGGTAATTTTTTTGATAAAAATTATTTATGCTCCGCACAGAAATCAAATAGTTTGGTTGATGTCTGTATTCTGTAAATGCTGTGTCAAAAACGATCGATTTTATTTGAAAAAAAATACATTAAGAGGTGTGTTTTGTATTTGTTGTCGAAAGATAATTGTAGTTTTTAGTCTAACATTGCCATTTCTTGCAATTTATGTTAATTTTGTTATTATAATGTTTTATATTATTTTAATGTAGTGCTATATTAAAGATGTAATCATTATAAATTGGCCATTTTTTATTATTTTAAATCTGCAAGTGGTTAAACTTCATGAGTTCGATAAGGTTGGAAATGTTAAATTACAACTAAACGTTAACAATAGTGAAATTAAGTATTCCACAACCTTTCCGATGTCATAAAAGTTTGTGAATTTGCTACAAAAGTTCTAATGCAAGAAAAGAAGTACTATTAAACTAATTTGTAACAGTAATAAAGGTTTTGTTAGTGCTAAATTATGTATTTAAGCACGTACGGATGAGCTTCGCACCCACCGAACATTGTTCATAAATAAAAACAAGCTAAAGCGTTATTTGTTAAAAACAACGCTAAAATATGTAATAATAATAACATTATTGTTAACGTTGCTAAAGATACCAAAAACGCACAAACGCGAAATTTAAAATTTGAGGTTAGAACGCGTCGAAAATTTCGAACAAATTTTTAAGTTTTAAGCGGTTTTAAAACATAAATTCGCGTAAATAAAGTTGTTAAGTAATAAATATTACTTAACAAGTACTCTATTAAACAAATTAGCAACATTTTAAAACCAATAAACATAAATCGCGTAATCAAAAATTATTACCGGCAAAAACAATAAAAAAAATTTTAAATTAAATTGTAATTATTAACTTCTTACCTTTAATTGTTGATAAATAAAAATTAAACAATCCATTTTACACTAAATAATTCACTACAACTTCTACAACAATCACTATAATTATTTGTTTCTAATTTGAATTTGCAGCAAAAAAAACAAAAAAATGCTACAGTAGTTGGCGTTGGTCGAGTTCATTACGGAGATGTTAGAGGTAAGTTGCGGTTGGAGAAAGTACATAGTCCTGCCTTTTGATTGGCTAAGAAGTGTTAGCGCCATTCAAATTTAATTTGAATTTATTTCAATTTCAAACTTTAAAATTTAGTTATAATTGTCACGTATTTGAGATATTACTACGTTATTTAAATAATAATTTAAGATTTAGTAATAAATTTTACTTTTTAATGAATTATTAAATTTGAATTTTGAATTTTTTAGACGATAATTTTGATTGTATTGATTAATTAAAGGTATCTTTATTTTAAGAAAGAATTATTCAAGTCTCCAAAGTATTTTTTATACGCAAAAACTGTCTAACAGGGGTCATTTAACTAATGATAATAATAATTTTCTCGTAAACTATACAGGGTGATTCGTTGAAACGACCGTCTTCGATAGCTCCATAGCCGTTTGAAATAAGGCATACATACAACCTAAAATTATTTTCATCTCTTCAGGGTGTTGTATTACCGCTCGACAATAATATTTTTATATTTTTTAAATGTAATGCCCTTTCATATTAAATTTTTTTAATTTCTCGGTGGTGTTGCCAAGTTATTAATTTTTTCTCTAAAAAATGCCCGCAACACGTGTTGCTTTATAAAATCGTACTAAAGCCGTTGTTCAAGAAATAATAACGAAATTTTTTTCCTAGGTAGTTAGGACTATCCTCTATGCTAGGAAATTATAAAAGTTGGATTCAATTGTACAGGGTGTTCATTAAAGCGATCCAAAGTTACTCATTTTCAAATTACACTAACTCGTTATTTTTAAATGGGACACCCTGTATATTTTTACATATTTGAATTCCTGGGAAAATTTAAACACTTTTGTAAAAATTTACAGAGTGAACTGTATATTAAATGTGGGCTTAGTTCAAACGACTGTAGAGCTTGAGCTATCGAAGACGATCGCTTCAATAAATCACTCTGTACAGTCGGCCTCACAGTTATTGGCCACCTTGGCTATACGCCAGAGTATTAGTATTAAAATACTAAAAGTCCCCGGTCCTAGTTACATGGCTAAGGGATGGAGGAGTGAAAAGGTTTTATTTTTGGGCTTCGCTTATATCTCCAATCTCAAAAACGATGGATCCTAGAGAAAAAAATTACTCTTATCAAAATGAAAGCTTATGAAATTTCCTATAAGATTGGTTTAATTAATTTTTTTCTCTATTGCTTTAGTTTTCGAGATATTTGCCCGCAAAAACTCGTTTTTCGTGAAACTTTTGCCTCTAGCATCTCAACCTTTCGTTTTACAGTAAAAGTCTTCAGAAAATAAATTGTAGAGCATTAAATTTCCTTTACTATTATTTTATGTGTGTCAAATTTTTTTTAAATATGAACATTCTTTCATTTTGCTAAAAGTAATTTTTTCCCTAGGACCCACCGTTTTCAAGTTGAGTCCTATAGGTTTTTTGACTTTTTTCATTTCTTCTGGTCCCTTCACAACACCAGATCATGGAACACGCGCTTCATGCTCTATGCACTTCATGGATAATCCAGCCCTGATTCCAGTAAGAAACTTGGGAACGAAAAACGGCGAAACCGTAAGTGCTTACTGCCAAAATGAATTTACGTACCTATTAAGCAAGGATTAAAATAGGCCTTTTAGCTCTACATTTAAGAACGATCAACACATCAACAATGTACGAGCATCATATCAGAATATAGAGAGCTTTCGCGGGCGTTTTTCTTTTGAGAGGATAAAATAATTGCCGAAAATAGAATTATTAACATTTATTAATTCAATTATATGGGTAAAAATTGATTATAAAATGGCCGAGAATGTAAAAAGTTAATAGGAAAAGGTGCGTGCGCACTATCAATCTTATTCGTTCGTTACTCGTAGTGAAATTATTCGACATTACTTGTATTGATCTCTATGTTTTGTGAATTTGTGTGATGTTTATTACTGACTATGTGAAGAAATCTGAAGGATATTAAATACAAAACATGTCTAAGGTAAGTGAAAATGTTTAATTATAGCCTACGTGTACCACTTGTTTAAAAATTTTGAAAAATGTTTGTGGAGCGCACCTGTTATGCAGCTCGGATTAAAATTTTATCTTTTCAAATGAAAATATTCGAAAATCATTATTTTAACCATAATTAAATAACAAGTTTCTTTCTTTTTTTCTCAAAGTTATGTATTTTGCGTTTTGGTTGGAAGATTTTTTTTAGATTTGGAAGACTTTAATGCAGAAATTGAGTGTTCGACAAAAGAAACGCTTGAATAAAATCATAGTTTTCTCTCAAATTCGTTACGAATTATAATTTTTACAATTTAAATCTGTTTAAATGTATTGGGTTCGCATGCTGTTAGATATTGTAATTGTAAATTACGACCTTCATTTGTAAAATGTTTTAGGTAAAATTTAATAAAATGGCCGATTTTGAATAAAGTGTGGGATGTAATTGTAATCTTAAAATATTCACAGGGTGCTAGAATTTTGAAAAATATTTAGGGTAGCTTTTAAAAGTTATAAATTGATTATAATTTAATAACACCCGGTATTTTGACCTAGAATTTTAATTAAGTCGTTTGGAACAATTAATATGCGAACTACTTCTATTTTTGTTTGCTGGCTTCTTATAATAAAACTGCTTTTTTTGAATTTTGAGTTTTTAGTATGGACTCTTTATAGGTCAGTTGTTGGTATACACATATTGACTGCTCTGTGGAATTGCACTATGTTCTATTTTTCAGTTATAAATACTCATAGACAAAATTATAGTTTCGCTATTTTAATATTTAGGCGTTTCTTCTAAAATCTATAATTGTTACAAAAATTCGACGCAATTTATGAATGAAAAATTATTAATTATAATAATTAAAATTACATAAGGGTTGCAATCAGTTTCTAATTTGCAACAAAATATTTTCAAATCATAGAGCGAGTTTAGATTGTGCTGCTAAAATGCAAGTGTTGATGAGAGTTTGCTTAGCGAGCCACATGAGCAAAATTTTCCTGCAACCTTCCAACTGAATCTATATAGATAAGTTTAAAGGTTTTTCTTATCAGTGATTGTTCTAACAAGGGAGGTTAGTTGGCATATTGTATTAATTTGTAATAGCTAACAGGTTAAAAGATATTATCATTTAATGATTTTCTACTTTTTTAATTTGTGTCTTGGTGAGAAACTGACGTTTTTACAACTTATCGTTGTAAAACGAGGTAGGTTGCCAAATACCTGTAGCTCTTTGGTTAAAAACCCCCGATAAAAATTACCATCTTAAAATTATTATTTATTTTGACAATAACTCGAAAAATACCAATTGTAGTGAAAACTTTATAATAACATTTATTAAAGCTTATAAAATTGCCATTAATTTGGTTTTAATTTGGTCTCCCTACAACAAATATTAACCGAGTGAGAGCGTTTTGAAAATTGAAACATTTCTTGCACTATTCGTCGAACACATCATTCGATCTTTTGACAATAACTCGCAAAATACTAATTGTAGAGAAAACTTCATACTAACCTTTTTCAAAGCTTATAAAATTGCCATTAATTTGGTTTTAATTCGGTCTCCCTACAACAAATATTAACCGAGTGAGAGCGTTTTGAAAATTGAAACATTTCTTGCACTATTCGTCGAACACATCATTCGATCTTTTGACAATAACTCGCAAAACACCAATTGTAGCGAAAACTTCATAATAACCTTTTTTAAAGCTTATAAAATTTTCATTAATTTGGTTTTAGTTCGGTCTCCCTACAACAAATATTAACCGAGTGAGAGCGTTTTGAAAATTGAAACATTTCTTGCACTACTCGTCGAACACATCATTCGATTCTTTGACGATAACTCGCAAAACACCAATTGTAACAAAAACTTCATACTAACTTTTTTTAAAGCTTATAAAATAGCCATTAATTTGGTTTTAATTCGGTCTCCCTACAACAAATATTAACCGAGTGAGAGCGTTTTGAAAATTGAAACATTTGTTGCATTACTCGTCGAACACATCATTCGATCTTTTGACAATAACTCGCAAAACACCAATTGTAGCGAAAATTTCATAATAACCTTTTTCAAAGCTTATAAAATTGCCATTAATTTGGTTTTAATTCGGTCTCCCTACAACAAATATTAACCGAGTGAGAGCGTTTTGAAAATTGAAACATTTCTTGCACTATTCGTCGAACACATCATTCGATCTTTTGACAATAACTCGCAAAACACCAATTGTAGCGAAAACTTCATAATAACCTTTTTTAAAGCTTATAAAATTTTCATTAATTTGGTTTTAGTTCGGTCTCCCTACAACAAATACACCAATTGTAGCGAAAACTTCATAATAACCTTTTTTAAAGCTTATAAAATTGCCATTAATTTGGTAGTAATTCGGTCTCTCTACAAAAAATATTAACCGAATGAGAGCGTTTTGAAAATTGAAACATTTGTTGCATTACTCGTCGAACACATCATTCGATCTTTTGACAATAACTCGCAATACACCAATTGTAGCGAAAACTTCATAATAACCTTTTTTAAAGCTTATAAAATTGCCATTAATTTGGTTGTAATTCGGTCTCCCTACAAAAAATATTAACCGAATGAGAGCGTTTTGAAAATTGAAACATTTCTTGCACTACTCGTCGAACACATCATTCGATCTTTTGACAATAACTCGCAAAATACTAATTGTAGCGAAAACTTCATACTACCCTTTTTTAAGGCTCATAAAATTGCCATTAATTTGGTTGTAATTCGGTCTCCCTACAAAAAATATTAACCGAATGAGAGCGTTTTGAAAATTGAAACATTTCTTGCACTACTCGTCGAACACATCATTCGATCTTTTGACAATAACTCGCAAAATACTAATTGTAGCGAAAACTTCATACTACCCTTTTTTAAGGCTCATAAAATTGCCATTAATTTGGTTGTAATTCGGTCTCCCTACAAAAAATATTAACCGAATGAGAGCGTTTTGAAAATTGAAACATTTCTTGCACTACTCGTCGAACACATCATTCGATCTTTTGACAATAACTCGCAAAATACTAATTGTAGCGAAAACTTCATACTACCCTTTTTTAAGGCTCATAAAATTGCCATTAATTTGGTTGTAATTCGGTCTCCCTACAAAAAATATTAACCGAATGAGAGCGTTTTGAAAATTGAAACATTTCTTGCACTACTCCTCGAACACATTCGATCTTTTGACAATAACTCGCAAAATATAAATTTTATCAAAAAATTTGTAGTAATCATTTTTAAAGCTTACTAAAATACCTTTCTTTTGGTTTGCTCTTAAAGGCTGCTCTTCACACACAGACTTGCCTTCTGGTTTGCCTGTGCAGGCGAGGCGGCCTGTCCGGAGTGTGTGGACAGCATTCAGGTGGCCTGCGCGGGCTTTGATCTGGCCTGTCCAGCTTTAAGTGTTGCTTTAAAATTCGCATGCGGGGACCGGTAAGTCCAAGCGTGTGGATGCAAAGTAACAGCTCAGGTGTAGACTGTGCAGGCGGCCTGCACAGACCAAACCGGGAGGTAAGTCTGTACGTGTGGACGCAAAGTATAGTTCCGGCTTGCCTTCAGGTTTGCATGTGCAGGCCGCCTGCACAGGCAAACAGGAAGGCAAGTCTGTGTGTGAAGAGCAGCCTTTAGTTTCTCTACGACAGATATTAACCAAGTTAGACGGTTTTAAAGTTGCCTACCTCCGAGGGGCCATCAAAGTTGGTTAAAATCCATCAAAGTGGATTTTTATGAAATCGAACGTCCTTTTCCTTTAATTTTTAATAGAGATTTTATCGAACGACGCTTGTTTCATTTGTTACAATTTTCCAGGACCGGACTTGATTTTTTACACACAACAATACTTGTTATGGCAACAAGAGTTTATATTTTTGATAATGAAAATACAGGGACGGGTTTAGGAATTTTTCATGGAGGTGGGTGATCTGAAAGTAATGGCCTCATCAGCGGCGAAGCCACGTGAAGTCATTGTCAAAAGGTGATTAATACCGAATAGTTCAATAATGGAGGGTGATTGACCCCCAATAGCTCCCTTGGATCCTTTAATATAAAGGCAATTTTGAACGTTTTGGGGCCAAATATCCCAATTTTTTTGAATTTTGCTATTGCATAAAATTTTCAACTTTACTGAAACGTAATCTTGTTAAATAATTAATCGATTCCTCAATGGCTTCGTCACTTTTAGAGGGAAATATCAAATCTCATCACTTGAGGTTTTAATTATTCTAGCGGTTTGTGGTGTTCAATCAAAAAAAAAATTGAGCGACCATTCAAAAGTTAATAAAAAAGCGAGCATATAATTTAATTAAATTTGAAGACCAAAATGACTTAATGCAAAAAAATATAAAACAATAAAATTGCCCATCGATATAGCCAATAAATTTGAATAAAAAATTTCGGGTAATTTTGAGTATACGTTGTAATGAAGCCATCGCTGTTGTGGTTGTTGTAGCATATTCAAGTAGTGTACAAGTAGTTTAAATGACGTAAAG
This sequence comes from Malthinus seriepunctatus, assembly GCA_963924605.1. NCBI lineage: Eukaryota > Metazoa > Arthropoda > Insecta > Coleoptera > Cantharidae > Malthinus > Malthinus seriepunctatus. Next base: position 3,465,706 of record OZ004602.1, read on the forward strand.
GAAATTAAATTATAAAATTACAACAACGTAAATAATATTAAACATTTAGAACGTGTTCATGATGCTTAGTTTTCCGTTGACTGCGTACGGGATGTGCCATAATTTACGTGTGTTTGTTACAGACAATTTTTAAAAATTCATATAAGCAGAACAATTTTTTATATACTTTAGGATTTAATTGTTTATATTAAAATTTAAAAAAAGTAAGTTTATAGCTATAACGAATTTTAGAAACATTTATTATTATATAATTCCCATTAATAAAAACATTCAAAACATTTTTGAAATTTAAATTTTTAAAAAAAGTGATAATTAGTGAATTAATTTTATTATCGATTTGAATTTGTGCGATCGTTAATTATCTTGTTTGTGTTGTACAAGCGTCTCGAGATAATTTGATAAAATTTTTAAACAAATAATTAACATAAACAATTTGGATTGTGTAAGGATCGAAGGGGGCTTTGATGAACTGATCACAAATATTATTGAAAATTTTTGAAAATAAACAGCGAAAAGGGTTTAATTTTACATTTTAGCGAACGTTACGTTTTAACTTTTAAGTGCCCTATCACACGCGAGGGACTGTTTTAAAAGTTGTTCTACTTCCAAGGGTAGTGTCGCAGCTATAAGGGCAGTTTTGACTTTGAGAATTTAATTATACGTTTCGAATTAACGATGCATTTAAATAAATATTGATGCAGTCATATTAGCATATCCGGTACCTTGAAGAAGAAGCAATTGTTCAAAGAAAAGCTAATTTCGTATTCATTATTTGCATCATTGCAGCGAAAATAATACTTAGTACGTCGTATTTATAAATGGCGTACTTTGTATTTAATTTATTAAATTACTCGAGTGACTTAATAATTCATTTAAAATATGAGGAAAATTAGAAATTTTCAATTGGTGTACAAGAGCGCACTCGAAGTAAAAATTTGCTCGACGTGAAGATATTTTCAATTCACACACCTCAATGTGTGTTAGTGTGCTATGTAAACTTTACATTATAAATATTTTTCATCTATTGTCCTTCGAGAAGTATAAATTTCTAATTTTTAAAAAAATTCCTCGCGGTTAAATGGCTCTTGAAATTGAAAATTACATTCTTAATGGCTCGCTGTGTGACATTTAAACTTGTGACGTTGTGCCGCAAGTTAATTATTAAACAAACTACAACAAAATGACGTCACTTTTTTTATATTTATAAATAAATAAAAAAGCACACAAAAACGATAATTACAAATTTAGATGGTTCCAACTTTCACTTAAATTCGTTAGACTGTACTTTTACCTTCCGAACCCATTTCCTTAAAAAAAATGTTTTATGAACGCACAATATAGTCGAGAGAAATTTTTAATGATTTTTTTCAGAAAATCACGTAAACGTTATGTTAAAAAAATTAATCAAAAATTTAGTTAACAATGATTTCGTGAATTAAAGTTCCTTTTTTATTGCTATCCATGCCAACGGAACGTTTTAATTAACTAATAAAAATACATCGTGCTTGTAACAATAAGTAGTTAAAAATAATCAGAATTCTGGTAAAGTGTGCCGTTCAATTCTCATAGTTTTTGATTTTTTCAAAATTTTATTTTTTATACAAACATTTAAAATTTATTCACAATCTTGTATAAACGTGTAAGGATATCTTTTTTATCATTAAATTGCTCATGAATTCCATGTTTGTCTTATCTTTACGTTACACTCAACCGATTTTTCGTGCAAAGTGAGCACCGTGTAACGTTTTATTATCTGTCGGTTGCAATTCGTTTCCTGTATAATTCTTCCTGAATTGCTAAGGCTTTTGAAAAACCGTAGCACAGGTAGAAATTCAGGGGGGTCACTGTCCTAGGACCTCTACTGGTTCCTGTTAGTCATTTTTGCGTTGTCCATAGAATTTTAAGGGGTTTTGAAAAGGATAGTGTTTGATATTATCTGAGAGCTCAGTTTACTAGCTTTTGCAATATTCAAAAATATACAGAGCGATTAAAAATGAGAAAGTTGGTCTTATTTCCGTTTCAACCGGAAGTCAAAATACGAAGTGATAACGACCGATTGTCTTTAAACAGAATCACGAAGTCCAGAAGTGCAAAAGCAAAAACGAAAACTCATTAGGGGACGACTAATAGGATTTTAAATTTTTAAAAAAGACTGTATAGGGATAGAGAATAATTGAAAAATCTATCAAATGAGGTAAAATATTACCCCCTTTTTAATTTCAGAGCTTGAGTTTTGAACTAATTTTGTTGGAAAGTAATAAAGGGGGGGGGGAGGAGTTGTAAACGGGACATTTAGCTTAGTAGCTGAGCCACCACTACCCCCCCCCCCCTCCACCCCAAAGAAAACACAAAAGTTTAAAAATATCTATAATCCGTTTACTCTTTATTTGCGCTATGGTTGGCCATGAACTTTTATTTTTTGGTTTGCCAAAATAAAAAGTCCCTATTAAGTTGACTGACAGCTCTTGACAGTACCTACTAAAAAAATGACAGACCATTGACAGACCAACTACTAACACAATTGAATAAAAGTTGCTACTCTACAATACTTAACCTAACAGATTTTTTTCTAATTTATACCGGGTGGAATCTGTCACCCTAACATGCCCAACCATAGCGCAAATAAACAGTGAACGGATAATATTATCCATTCACTTTTTATAGCGCAAATAAACAGTGAACGGATAATATTATCCATTCACTTTTTATTTGCGCTATGGTTGGCCATGAAATTTTGTTTTTTGGTTTGCCAAAATAAAAAATCCCTATTAAGTTGACTGACAGCTCTTGACAGTACCAAAAACAATGACAGGCCCCTGACAGACCAACTATTAACACAATTGAATAAAAGCCGCTACTCTACAATACTTAACCTAACTGATTTTTTTCTAATTTATACCGGGTGGAATCTGTCACCCTAACATGGCCAACCATAGCACAAATAAAGAGTGAATGGATTATATTAATACCCTTATGAGATCTTTTGTACTAGTACTAGATTTTGAATTGCGCATTTTTTAACACAAAAATAATTTATACAGGGTGATTTATTTCGGAAGTACGACACCATCAACGGTGTTTTTTAAATGGAACACCCTATACTATATTTTATCATTTTTGGATTCTCCATCCATAGAGAACTGATTTTAAAAACCTACTACACTTAAAAAGGGTTTATGTTAATTTAATTTGTTACTTGTAATTATTAATTTATTTTATGAGATTATGATTGAAAAGTCTAGACGGAATCGTAAAAAAATACTTTCAAATCATTTTACAGCATTCAGCAACTGTCACTTGAAATTGAAAGTTTCAAAATTTTCAAAAGTCTGTAGCTCCACAAATACCAACTTTAATAGATTTTTGAAATCAGCTCATGAAGATTCCAAAAATAATAAAAGATATCTACAGAGGGTATTAAATTTCCAAAAGTGTTGTTGACGTCGTACCTCTGAAATAGATCATCCTGTTTAAACTATTTTAGTGCCAAAAAGTGCACAGTTAACAATTTTACTTGTTACTCAATACTCAATTGTAAAACGTCATTTAACCAAGCTGTTATAACTGTGACAGGCTCGGCTGCGGCTCGCTGTAATAATACTCTTTGCGCCAGTAAAAACAGTTTTACCTCTGGCTTATAATGAAATAGGTACTATAAATCGACGTGTCCGAACTTTTTTCCAAATATTTTCATATTCCATATCTGTGCAGTGTGTCTGAAAAGGCGACCTTTTTACTGAAATTTTATATTTTTTGTCCAGTGGCGTAAATAACTGACCCGTAGGATCCGCGTTTCGGGAGGGTCTCAGGATAGAAAAGGTCCCAGAAACATTTAGTTATAAAATCGATTTGTTGTTAAATATAAAATGATTATTTACGGGAGTGGGTAGGGTCCCCACTCTGGATTTTGTGAGATTAAACTCTTAGTTCCGCCACTGTTTTGTCCCAACATTATAAACGAGAAAAACATTAAAGCAATTTTTTAAATTTCCAATAATTACAAAAATACAGACATTTTAAAGTGTTGATTTAATTGTTATCCTCATGTCTGGCGGTTTCGGACCCCATTCAGCCTCTGGCTCCCTGCAATTGCCGGGCGGGCCAGTCCGACACTGGGACATGGCGTTAAACGCGTAAATGGCTACAGTGAAACCGCTTTGCGACTGAGGAAACTGTCTGAGAAATCGAACCCATTCACACGTAGTCTTTTTAACCACAGTCTTTCACAGACAGTCTGTTGCAGACAGTCTTCTAGTCTAAAAACGGCTTGAAAGGTCGAATTACACAAGGCGACAAATTTAGAATTGATAATTTTTTTATGGATTAAACTGTACTTAATCGAAAGGGTATGCATATTGAAGCTCAAAAATAAAAAAATAAAAATTTTTTTACGAGTTGTTTTTGAGATAATCCACAACTTGTGATTTTTTTACCATTTTTTACCATTTGTTTTTCTCAAAAAGTACTAAAGGATGCTAAAAAATTCAAAGTTTATGTTAAAGAAAACATTTCAATCTTTCCAAAAAATATTTTTGAATTTTTGAAAAAAGTTCCAAAAGTTCAAAAAAAAAGTTCTAAAATTTTATTTTTAATTTTTTTAGAACTTTTTGAACTTTTTTTTTGTTTTTTTACTTTACCTGAAAAGAGCAATTTTTTTTACACAAAATAGTTAAAAATTACGAAAATCCTACGAGTCAATAAAATATGAAGCTTAAGATTAAAAACAAAAGAAAGATTTGTATACAGGGTGTCCGGCATAAACCTCCGTTCCTTGAAGTGGGTGATTTGTGAGCTCAAAATAGAGTGATAAAACCGAATTTACCTTAGTCCAAAGTTGTTTGCCTACCAAGTTACAGCGCTTTGAAGTTCTTCAAAAAAAAATCGATAAATAAGCGTAACTTTGGAATTAAAAGTGATGGAACAACGAAATTTATGGAATATACTTTTCTTGATGAGAGGAAAAACTTGGTAATCAGTAAAAATCGATATGATTCTTCTGAGGTGGTTAGTTGCCCCTCCCTCGATGTTAACGCACCCTTAACTTTTTTTTTTAACTTTTACTGATTACCAAGTTTTTCCTCTCATCAAGAAAAGCATATTCCATAAATTTCGTTGTTCCATCACTTTTTTTTGAAGAACTTCAAAGCGCTGTAACTTGGTAGGCAAACAACTTTGGACTAAGGTAAATTCGGTTTTATCACTCTATTTTGAGCTCACAAATCACCCACTTCAAGGAACGGAGGTTTATGCCGGACACCCTGTATACAAATCTTTCTTTTGTTTTTAATCTTAAGCTTCATATTTTATTGACTCGTAGGATTTTCGTAATTTTTAACTATTTTGTGTAAAAAAAATTGCTCTTTTCAGGTAAAGTAAAAAAACAAAAAAAAAAGTTCAAAAAGTTCTAAAAAATTAAAAATAAAATTTTAGAACTTTTTTTTTGAACTTTTGAAACTTTTTTCAAAAATTCAAAAATATTTTTTGGAAAGATTGAAATGTTTTCTTTAACATAAACTTTGAATTTTTTAGCATCCTTTAGTAGTTTTTGAGAAAAACAAATGGTAAAAAATGGTAAAAAAATCACAAATTGTGGATTATCTCAAAAACAACTCGTAAAAAAATTTTTATTTTTTTATTTTTGAGCTTCAATATGCATACCCTTTCGATTAAGTACAGTTTAATCCATAAAAAAATAGCAGTGTCGCCTTGTGTTATCAAATATCGATACCTAATCAAACTGAAGCATTCTAATTCTAGTTTCAACAAAAGTCATCAGCAGTCTATATCGCAACAAAGATGCGCTGTTTTTACTTAATTTCGGAATGGCGTGAAGCACCTTTTAGGTAGATACGTCCCGTCACTTTAGGATATTGCCCTTTGTGCACAATTTAGCGCCCGCAACTTTTCGAAATAAAAGAAAATGCAAGTTACTCTAAAAATTATTTTTTCTTCCATTGAAAATTCAAAAAATATGTACACAGTTACTGTAATAATGCTTTAAACATTAGGGGGCACCGTTGGCGCCTTTTTCTTTTTTAAATTTCCGTTGAAAATTTAAAAAAATTACGCAAGTTTTCTAATAATTATTCCTACTACAATGGGCGCCGTTGGCGCCCCTATGCGGTGCATATATTGCTTACCGCCTCGGACCGCCCCTGACAAAGGCTTGCGCAAGCCAAGCAGTTTGACTTGAATAGAATCTACGTCCGCGGTTGAGTACTTTGCGTGAGGTTGTTGCGTAATTAACCCTTTGAAATTGTTATTTTTTCTTTGAAATAAATTTAGCTTATAGATTTCTCATTAAACTTTTTAATCTAGATAACGGAAATGCTTTCGTTATAAATAGTATTGAACCAAAAATTTCCATAAAAATTCATATAGCGCATACAAACGACTTAATTAAATTTTCTTTATAAGGATTTTTTTTAACGTACGACATGTAGGTGTTTGAAATTACTTAAATTTTTTAAAACCTACTACTACTACGATGTTACTTCAATAAAACTGATGACATTGAAATTATACGGAGACACGGAGAGGAGCACATACATAAGTAAAATGACAATTAATTTAAAGTAATTAAAATGTGCATTTCAATGGGGATAGTAAAAGTGAATTTATGGAGAAAATAATTAAATTTCGCTCAATGAGCGAGTAGGTTAATGTTATTCCGTGTATTTTTTTTGGTGTCGATTCACAACGCCGTATCAGTAAATTAGCCGTGGAAAAGTGCTCAACTTATTCATGGGTTGATAAATATGCAACTACTGAAAAATAATTTACATCAAAACGTTGTTAAGTAAGTTTACAGATATTTCAAAAGAAAATGGAACAACGAATGTAATATTCTGAATTAAAATTTTTCAAAACAGAAAATTGGCGTCTTGAGAGCTGAGAGTCAACTTAACACTTTCGGAAAACGCACATTTCTTAAGAGTCTCTTCTCATTTAAATTTTCGCTCTTTCTAAAATTCAAAATGACCATAAATGAAACATTCGACCCCATAGAAGCAAAGTTGAATCGATATAAAATAATGTGAAGAACTATAATTAACAAATTTCGTTTAATTGGCCCATTCGCCATTTTATTTGATCAATAAACATCGTATTTGAATTTTGAAACGATCTAGCATAATATTTAATTAAGAGCTTCCTTAAGAATTAATTTTCTTATTTAATTACAGCCAATTTAACTTTAATATATCGTCTTATTTAAAATGTAAATGACCGATTAATTAAGGGCGTTAAGTGTAACACTTTTTAACTATAATTAATTAATCAATCGTCTACTTGTTGAAATCTCAAGTTGTTAACAACTAATGAATGCATCCAATTATTTAAATTTTTAACTTACGACCCGCGTGTTTTGCTTCAACTTCCGAAATTATTATATAAGTGCGATAATAATTATTTTTTTATTGTTTCAATTGATATCTGCTGTAAAGTGTAGGATCAAATTTGGTTAATTAAGAATGAAGTTGAACAAGATGTACGTATGTTGATAAAAAAAAAAGGCAATTGATTTCGTGATTTAAAATTTTTATTTCTTTTTCCATCATTTGTGAGTTCGTTAAATTTCTAATTTCACAGATTATTATAATTACCATGAAATTAACAGCATGGAATTAAGAATTTGCACTTGTAGTGTACCTAAATATTAGAATTTGAATTATAAAGTGGGTAAGCTATTTAATGTACTAAAAGGTATACAGGGTGATTGATGGTGGTGTCCTTATCGGTGGTAAAAGGATTTAACATGTAAAATTATACTTTCATAATTTCCTACTTCCCTGGTTATTTTACAGTAAAAAGCTTCCAATTAAAGTTGTAGGGCATAAAATTGTGCATCTAAGGACCATTTGCACCAGTTCCAGTTAAATTTAATTTGTAGTTAAACTAGTCGTTGCTTAGGATACGCCCATTAACAAGTCTACTGGAGAATAAATTTATGTTGTAGTTAGTAGTTAAGGGGAACCGGTGCAAACGGGCCTAAATCAATGAACAAATGACAAATCTCGCGTGATTTGAAACGGCAGAAATCAGAGTTATGTCCAAAATTACCTCAAAATAGCGGTAGCTGTGATAAACAATTTCTAATATCATGTTAGTTTTTTGACAGCATATATTATTTGTTAGTGTCATGTGTCAAATTTATGAAATTTATTAGATGAAAAATCCATAATCCATGGTATTTTTAACATTTTAATTTTTTCCAAGAAAAAGTTATAATCGAGAAAAATATCAAAATTTTTTTTATTGCATTTCTCGATGTTTTCAAATTTCAAAAATTTCAAATTGTTTATTCAAAATGGCGGCCAATAGAACGATTGCCCCATTTTGTGGTTTTTCCCTTATAACTTAGCCGGTAATTATTATTATAAAAATTTCAAAACGACATTGTACAGCCAAAATATAGGGCTTTCGTTCTAACCCGGGGGATTTTTAAGATGGTTTCAAAATGGCCACCTTTAAGGGGCCAAAATAGCTCAAAATTTTGATATCGATTTTCTCCAAAACTGGCCCGAGCGATTTTTAAATTTTTGGATATGTGATCAACAATGTAATTTTCTCTATCAAACTCAAAATTTTTAAAATCTTGTATAATGCGGATTCGAAGTTATGATTTTTTTAATGTTAGTGGAATGGTTAAACCTGAAATTACCAAAATATCAAAATTTTTTAGGAACACCTTGTATATTTTTAAATATTTTGAAAGCTTGTACAATTAACTGTTACACGATACCCAACACTCTCTATTTTGACTTCCGGTGTAACCGGAAATCTTAAAATTAAAATCTTTCTTAATTTAAATGGAACACCCTGTATATTTTTCAATATTTTAAAAACTCGTAAAATTAGCTTTCTGAAGATATCAAATTAAATTTTAATTAACAAAAAATACAAAGTTACAAGATTTGACGGGCGGGAAAAAATTTCTGGTATGGCCACATCGGTTGTTTTTATATATAATTTCAGCTGCAAAATGAATTTTCTTTATTGGCTTAGATGGAGAATTTTGTGCTCTACTACTGTAATTTAAAGCCTTTTTGCTTAAAATAATTAGGGAAGCAGAAAATTATAAGCCTTTATAATCAAGAGCTGATGTGATCACCTGATCACCATGCTGCGTATACGCTGGATGTCATGCAATTTTTTAACATGAGTAAGTACATTCTTGGACAACACTTGTACAAACCATATGGAATCCAAAAGAAAGATATAAAAGTTTTAAAAAAATTAGAAAGACGATTTATTGCCCTAGGCCACTGCCTGTTCGTTATACAGTCTTACGGCAGTTAAAAGAAGTTTAATTTACAATTAACTTAACAATAACCAATGATTATATTTGATTAACGGAAGATAAAAGAATGACATATGCTGTTTTTACGGTACAAAGCAATAAAATAGCCAAAATCAGAGTAAAATAAAGATAAATTGTAGCATGCACTTAATGAGAGAGTCAAAATTTCCAATTACCATTGTTTTAACAACTCTAGGAAGCAAAAGCAAACCATCGATACTGATATTGCCTAGTAGGAGTAGGTAAAGAACGCAAGACTCGAAGTGTTATCAAAAATGTATTTTAGCAAGGGTTAAAATCTGGCACCATTTTATAATTAAATACTTACATACAGTGAATTCCATTTACTACGCAACATAGCGTCGATTGTAGGTATTGTTACTGATCGTTTATATGACAACCTCTGACAGCAATGCTAAATCGTGTTCCATTTATTTTGCAACACCAACGTACTCGTACAGTTCATTAATTTTAGATAATTTATAAAAATCATTAGATTATTAGACGATCACAAAAGTTAGTGTCAAGGCTTTTTCATAGGTGTTTTTTAAGAAACTTAAAGTTTTACACCTCTTCTTAGGCAAATTTGTTTTGGAAGATTCATAGAAATATAAGGCTCCTTAACTAAAAGAATTTCGTTCTAAAACTACTGTAAACCGGGGCTACTTTGACATAGTTTTGATAGTTTTTACAACGTAACTTCTTTGTGTATTACAAAACAATGCAAATCATTGGACTATAACACTTGATTCTTCCACTATGAATTTACCAAAGAACGGCCTTTTTGCTTCTACAATAACAGAAAAAATAAATAAGAAAGCCGGTGTCGAAGTAACGTGTGGACATAGGGCTACTTTGACATAATTATTTATTTTTATTTTTTAGAGAGACAAAAAGTGGCTTTTTTATTATGTCTGTATTTATTATTTATTTATTAACGTTTTGCTTATATGTATTAAGCTTCTTCATAAAATAGTTGAAGTCGCTTGACGAGCCGTTACACTTCCACATATATATTTAGCGTTCGTTTGGTATCAATTTCACGTAAATTTTCTTTTTACTGGACCGAAAATACTCACGTCCAGTGACTGAAAATATAACCACCTTGTAATATTAATTTTAAACGGATCACGAAACTTCAACATATTAATATCAGTGTTGTCAAAGTAGCCCCACTGTCTGTCAAAGTAGCCCCCAAAGTCAAAGTAGCCCCGGTTTACGGTACCTATTTAAAAGAATCAAGTGTCAAGAATCAAGAGAGAAAAGTAATAGTGAAGTAATACCAATAAAAATAACTTATTGATTTCTAATTATCCACAACAGTACAATAATTTAAAGAAGGGTAATGTACTGAGTTTGTAAAGGCGACCTAAATCGGCGTAAAAATAATAAAATAATATTTGAAATTATTTAATAATTTCTAATTGCCCCTTAATAAATAACGAAGCATATAAACACACACGTACATTCATAAATATCCACATCAAGTACACTTTGATTGCAATTAAAGTGCAATCAGAATCATTTAATTAATTTCAAAACTGATTAAGTTTCAATAAATTTTAATAGGCGTTTCGCAAAGACTTTGTATACGCTCATTATTGTGATTTTTTTGAAATTTCTCTTTGAGGTCGTCTTTGAGGTTAATTAGTGCTATGGAAATTTTTGTTAAAGATAATTATTATTTTAATTAAAATAAATAGTGATAAACATAATCTCCCCTTTGGGCCTTTGGCCTTATACTGATGTGTTCGATAAATTTGCAAATTTTTTAAACAATTATTTATTTTTATTACGCAACAAATCATCGGGGTTTATGTTTTCTCATTGTTTGTCGTTATAAAGCTTTGTGACAGAGGGCATTGGTTTGTAACGGGTAGGGCATTTAGTTATAAAATTACTTGATTAACAGGAAGTTTGTACTGGTAGCAAAGAGAATAGTTGCAAAAAAATTCAAAGTTCAATTTTCAACTTTTTTAAATTTTAACACCCTGTATAAAAATTATTTGAAAGTTAACATAATGCACATTTGATTTAAAAGCAACTCTTTACAATAAAAAGTAGTTCATGTTTCTTTATAATTTAAGATGCCGTTAGATTTCTCATACCCTGAGGGTTAATTAAATGACTAGAAATGATTAGTTGGGTCGTCTGCGATTTTACTTATTTGTCCAAGTGATTAATTTGTATATAAAAGTTTAAATGGAACTCTTAATTCGAAAATTTTAAAGAAGTTCGTTGTGTGGTCTTCGTTGTTACTTGTTAAAAGAGAATATACTTACAAAGACGTCATTACCATACTTCCTAGTTACTAGTTTAAAGTAAGAAAGGAGGTCAAATTTAATTTTTGATTAACCCTGTATGTAATAATATTTTAAAAACATTTTATCCCCCGAGTAAACAAAACCAAAAAAAATTAAAATTAAAATTTAGAAAAAAAAAATTTTTGTAGTTATTTTTCATTGTAAAAAATAACATACAGCAACATACGTATTAACATAACGTAACATAACATAACCTAGAAAGGTTGTGTAAATTAAGAAAAGTACAAGATAATAAATTCTCGTTTGGGTATCCGATTTTAGACAAGCCAACTAAGTAATTTTCTGCAAGAAAAACAATAGGTTTTCATAAGAAAATGAAAAATTGAACGTCACGACGCCGACGCCTAGCGTCGATGTGATAAAAAGTCGAGTATAGTATCATTTGATGGCTCTTTTGACAACATCTTTCATAAACGGAAATTTTCACCATGCCGCAAAGTTACAATTAAGGTCTCCATCTTCTCTTCAAAATGGGCCGAAGAGCCAAAGGGAGTCCCAAAAATTTTAAATACCATGTGGAGGTGCAACTCATTTTAAAATTAATAATTTGAAAGTTGAAACTAACGCAAAATCTTTCATTGTGGCACTAAATTCAACAATACAACAACAGGATCGATGTAAGCTCGCCAGTAGCCAGTGGAGAAGGCGTGGGAATAAGATAAAAGAAAAGAGCGCCACACAGTTTAGCTCACACCAATCACACTCCCTACGAACTGTGAAAATAGACACAAATACAAAAAAACTAAATTGAAAAACTTATATTAACATAAGCCGTAATTCGATCTTACGATTCACACAAAATAATAGGTAGAAGTTAAATACTACTTCCACAACAATAATCAATAATCAACAATAATCATCAAAGTATCAATAAACGCATAAGCAAGAGCAAGAGATATTGCATAAACCAAGTCTACTGAAATCAAAAACGTACGCGAGGGTCGTCGACTGTACAGTCCCGGCTTCCGTAGTATAAAAATTAATTAACGCGAATCAACGTCTCAAAAACTGCAATATCGATGCTTAACAAAATCAAGCATTTTACAAAAAATATGACCAGTGATCAATCAATTTATAACAATTATTTATACAACAATCAATTACTAAATTAAATTGTACACACAGACGCACAGCTACTTTAGTTAGATAAAAAATACGTTTGTAAATTTTCAAAAAACCAAATTAATAAAACGTTGATAAAAATTATTCGTTGAATTATTTGAAAAATGACAACAAGGTTAACAACCACGTTGTTAATTATCATCCGACATTTTTAAATTGAAAAATCTCAAATAATTAAACATAAAATACTTCCGTATCAATTTCCACTTATCTGTACGCTGATAGGCTGTATAAACTCTTGCATCTGTATCTCATCTGATAAAAAAAGAAGGATGATAAATCCAAAATTTCGAAATGAAGATGCCGCAAAGCTACAATTAAGAGGTCTTTATCTTCTCTTTAAGATGGACCAAGGAGCCAAAGGGAGTCCCAAAAATTTTAAATAGCAACCCCTATACCATATAGAGGTGCAACTCTTTTAAAATAAATAATTTGAAAGTTGAAACTAACGCAAAATCTTTCATAAACGGAAATCTTCACCATACCGGAAAATAGTATAATATTTAAGATATTCAAGCGATTACGTCTTTAAGAGAATTGGGGGGGGGGTGAACCTGTAAATAAATTCGTTTTATTCGTTTTCAAATTCGTTTAGGACTGTAAACTGAGCGTTTATAAGACGCCTTCTAATTGTAATAAGAGGTAAAATGTTCACAATTTTCAGAAAAGCGTTATGTAATTTCCGAAAATGGTACGTACGCGAAAACACTTATATTGAGTTCTATTTGAAGTATTTGAAGTAAGACTTTAACGAATCCTTTTCAAAGAACTCCATAAATGTTAAGTAATTCTCACTTAACCTCATTAAGTGCATTTAACTTTTCTTTCGCATTTTCTCATTAGAAGAAAAAAGACACCACACCTTCATATTTTCTAATTTTCACCGCACTCTTTATTAAATCTTAAAATAAGACGTTTTGTACATAATTCGATGATCTCAATTTTTGTTCACCTTGAAAATCACTTATGTATTTATTCAAGGTGTGTATAAAATGTTACTTTATTTTCCAATAATTTTTTAAAAATTCACCTGCATTAAAGCATTATATTTGTGCTAATTAGCTCACGTATACTGTTTATACGCTTTTATCACAAGTCGCGTGTCAAGCAACCTTGAACATTTTAAAATTTTTAATTATTTACGAATTAATTAACTTGGTCCAGTGTTCCACAAAAGTTTCGTGGGCTTTTTTTGTTTAATTTCTAGAAGCGTGTGTGTGGGAAGACTTTAATTGCTTTCTTTTTGTAATTAAAATTTTGAGTACACACCAGTATATGAACATTTAAGACAATTTTGCTAGACGAGGACTAATTAAACATTTTTTGTTTCAGCGAGCTGGTCTTACGCGAATTCCTTTGTTTGGGTCAAGAATTCCAGTTCCAGGAGCACAATCGTCGGATGTAATTGTGGGTCCAGGAACATCTCAACGAACTACAAATATAACGAAGAAAGATTTGGGAAAATTTGTGAGAGTTTCCGAAAAAGAAGAAGAAGGTGTATTACGTTTTGTCGGCTCGGTTCATTTTTCTGATGGTATTTGGTGCGGAATTGAATTAAATCATCCCGGTGGAAAAAATAATGGGTGTGTACGAGGTGTGCGTTATTTTTCTTGTAGCGACTTGTGCGGATTAATGGTAAAATCATGTAAAGTCGAACTAGTCCAAACAAGCGAAGATGTTGCATCGGGACCACATAGTATGCTATTTGGCATTAATAATAAAAATGAAGCGAATCAAAAACCTTTAATTAGATCCGCCACGTATGAAACTTTGAGTAATTTACTTGTAGACGATATCGGAGATGAAAATCAATCAGGGCAAAATCCAAATTCAACTTACGTAGTGGAAGTAAAACCGCAAACAAAAGCAAGCCCAAATGTAACTTACGCAAATTCGAATAAACCAAAAAATAGTAGTAATTCTTCAAAAGGTCAGTGTGAACAAGCTCAGAAGAATTTAACTTACTTAAACGAAAACAACAATTGTTCTTCTTCAGACGATGACGTTTCTTCAAACACAAAGTCAAAACGTTGTCAAGTATTTACTAAAAAGGAAGATTACCAAACTAACAGAACTTTTTCTCTACAACATCCAACATGTATCACAGAACAACGAACACTTTTAGGAAATTCTCCCAGTGAAACCGAACATAGCACTTTCGAATATTTCTGTCAGTCAAAAGACAATAATACCTTAAAACCTAATCAAAACGGATCTTCAAGACAAAACTCGTGTGAAGAAACTTTAGAAAAAAGTCGAATTAAAAGCTCGTCAAAATTATTAAAAAATAGCGAAAATGAAGACGTCAACACAGCTTTAAAAACACAACATCGATTAAGCGACGACTTCAAGAACAACCTCACAGCTTCGACTCCACATCGTAAAGCAAATTTTGAAGCTGTCGATTTTACGAAAAAAAAATTCCAACACCTATCAGGAGTAGCTTCTTTCGAGGGCGAAGAAAACGAATCGAAACGCGATTCTTGGGCGGAATCGTTGGGACTTTTACAAACAGAACAAATGATAGATGATTTATCGATTCAATCCAGAACGCCCTCTTCTGAAAATTTAAAATCGTTCGGTAGCGATTTACAAAATTTTCTTTCCATTTCCAAATTTGAATCGGAAGAAAAAGTAATAGAATGTGAAAGTCAAAATTTAGTCGATGCCAATAATACGCAAGAGTTTAGTTTAGGAATTTTGGACGACAACCTTTTCATCAACTTAACTACGATTACGGAGACTACGATGAATTTAGAGTTACCGCTAGATTCCGTTGATAATAAATCCAAAGGATATTCGATAAGCCGATTAGAACAAACGCCATCTCCAGAAGAGTTGCCCTTAGATCCTACTCCTGTAATTGAAAATGAATTGAAAACTGAGCCTTCTACGTCGAAAACTAATAGCAGCTTTATAACTAGCATCACGAGTATAACGAGTTTAGATACGGGTTATCAAGGAGATGGAGAAATGTCCAGACCCGCAAGTAGAGGACCAGACCATTCTCCTCTAACCAGACGACCTTTACAAAGACCTCTTCCTAGAAGACAAGAACCTATGACAGATTCAGATTTCTACACGGAAAGTGACGCCGACAATCACGAAGAGCACGTTTTAAGAGGTGGACGATTGGCACGTGTAATTGATGGAACTTTATACGGAGTAGATCCTCAAACGGCAGCAGATATTTATGTAAATAATAGAGAAAATATGGATTCGAGCGGTATTTTTACAGATATTGAAGGTAACACAAGAGCCGACGAATTATCGAGTGCTGAAAACGAACCAAAAATAACCGACGTTTCACCATCCCCTTCGGATACGTCGACTAAAACAATTTCCAACGATAGTCAAAATGCTTCGGCTATAATAAATAACGAATTTTTAAAATCTAAATTGAACAACAATTGTAAAAAAATTATTGAAAATGTTACCCTCGAACCGACTAAAAGAAAATTGCCTGCTTCTATGAGTAACAATTCTAGTCCCGCAAGTATCAGATCACCTAAACATTTGCCTAGGGAAGATGTTAGTAAAAAGCATAAAATTCCCAAAAAAGGAATAGTTTCAAAAGTTAAAATTTCCATCGAAATAAATAATCAACAAAATAATAAAGAAGTAGTGCCTAATTCAGTTAAGAAAACTCCCGGACGTTGGGACGCAGTTATGAACAAAATTTCTAAAAGTTCAAGTGATAAGAAAAATTTAAAAGAGATTAAATCTAAAGTGTTTACTAGTCATACAACTCCTAATACTAGACAAAATGGCACTTCGAAAACACCAAACACCAAATTGTAAGTATCAAACTCATTGTTTGAATCAAAATTACATTTTTTTTTCAATTTTTAGACGAAGAACGAGGATTCGATCTGAAGTTACTCCTAAAAATGACATTCAAGCAAGTTTAAATAGTTCAGCTAGTGACTTAAGTGGAGCTTCGACTACTAAAAATATTGGTGAGTGATTATAAACAATTATTTATTTTATCAAAATAGTTTTAATAGTGGAACAAGTTACGCCTAGCCGATAGGCAACCCACATTACAGCGTTTTAGTTTTGCGTGCCGAATCTCATTTAAAAGTAAAACAAATTGTTCTGCAAGTCAAAATAAATCATATTAACCCAAAGCACAACTTGCTTATGTAAAATTGCACCCTTTAGAAATTACAACCCTTTAAATAGGGGTAAAAAATTTTTTTTCACTGTATGATCTCAAATTTTGTATACAAGTTCAGTACGATAAAACGAATCTTTGGATTGTATTTGATGAGTATTGAAATTGATTTCACCCTGCTAGGAAGGGTGGGAATTGGGGTTGAAAATTACAAAACGAAACAATTCAAAATTACGCCAAAAATAGGTAAAAAATTGTATTCAATGTCGTAAATTGAAGATTTTAAAATATTTTCAATTACTAATTACCCAATTTGAAGAGGTGTACAAGGGATGAAACTCCAAAGAAAGCTTTTTTAGTGCGTTATTGTGGTTTTTTCTTATTGAAACACAAAGAGAAAATGTTTTATTATAGAATTTGGGGGCTGACAAAGATTAATTTGTTTTGTTACATTTAACTTTTTTTCCATTCTTAAGAAAAAGTTGGAAAAAGTTATCCTAATCGAGAAAAACTTAAAAAAAATTTTTATTGCATTTCTCGACATTTTGAATTCCCCTGATTCCAAAAATAAAAAACTAAAATGTCGGTATGTATGTACCATGCCCCCCCCCCTTTCTGGAGCAAAAACTACTGATCGATTTTGAAGAAATTTGATTTTATTCACTTTCATTAATTATTTCATCAGCAATTTTTTTATAAGAAATCTATACAGGGTGTCTAAAAATAAGGTGGTTATTTTGGGCGCATATTTGCAAATGTGGGCCAAATTCATTTTTACTTGGCTGTAAGATAGTACATGTGAGCCCCAATTGAAAATAAAGAATTTCAAATTATTTTCTTTAAAATGGCGGCCAATAGAACGATTGTCCCATTTTGTGGTTTTTCTCTTATAACTTGGCCGGTAATTAATATTCTAAAAATTTAAAAACGGCATTATACAGCCAAAATATAGGACTTTCGTCGTAACTTAGTCGATTTTTAAAATGAATTCTAAATTGCCTACCTTTAAGGAGCTAAAGTAGGTCAAAATTTTGATATCGATTTTCTCAAAAACTGGTCCGAGCGTTTTTTTAATTTTTGGATATGTTATAGACAAGGTAATTCTCTACCGAACACTAAATTTTTAAAGAATTATATGAAGCGGATTCGGAGTTATGATTTTTTGAATGTCAAAACTTCAAAAATCTATAAATTCTTTTTAAAAATGAAAACTTGAAAATGGATATACTCGTATGTATCAATCCCACGAATATTTATTATATGACACTATTTTCAGTTAATAAAACGCTTCCGGTTAAACCGGAAATGGGTTAAAATTTCTTAATTTAATATACAGGGTGTGTACTTTTTAATATATTGAAATTTGAAGATGTCAAATTAAATTTTAGTTAACAAAATTACAAGATTTAACCGCATCCGTTGTTTTTTATAAGCAATCTTAAGGAGGTGAAAATTGCTTTAATTGATGAGTTTTAAAGATTTTGATAAGTAAATTATTTATTGGCGATTACTAGTTTTAATGATAGTGATTGAAAAAATCCCACTTAGAATAACACACAGTCACTAATTGAAAAAGTTTTCCTATTGTGTGGCATACTGCCAGTAAACAAATTACAAAAGTAATTTCATTTGAAGAAACAATCGATGTGAGTTATTTGGATAAATTTAGACTTTAAAAATAAGTTTAATTGTTGGGGTTTCTTGTTGCAAAATAAATGTATGAGTTGTTGTAATATACAGGGTGATTATTTGTTTGTTTGGTGGAATATATGTGAACTTTCTACCTTTCGAAGGAATTTTTATATTTTCTTTCATCCGGCATTTATTTGAATTAGTTACACCCATATAATAGTATATTATCCAACGAGCGGGTAATGAAGCTCATTACTCACAAGAATGAATTTGCGACACGAGCCGTATGGCGAGTGTCGTAATCATTAGAGTGAGTAATGAGCATTACCCGCGAGTAGGATACTATACTTTATCCACGACTGCAAATATTATAAACCAAATATACATTATATACGCGAGTATTTTTTGAAAAAAAAATTTTTATTTAATTTAAAAAATTAAATTTTTATGGAAATGTATTCAAAATTTAATGTAGAATTCAAAAATGTAAAAATATATATGGTGTTGCATTTAAAAATCTAAAGTTTGCCTCATTTCCGGCGAAATCGGAAGTGGAAGGATTTTCAAAAGTAGTTAAACAAATTGCAATTTATATGACTATAACTCACAGCAAATTTCATTTTGATACGTTGACAAATAACGGAGCTATAAAAGTTTTCCAATCCCGTATGTCGCCCGGTAAACCATTGAGTAATGTAATAGTCATTGAGTAATATGTATATTATTCAACGATTTGCAACTAGTGAGTAATGACACACATTACTGGTCAAAAATCATCGAGTAATGAACGAATTATTGGACGGTCGTGGATAAATAGTATTTTTGTATGCATTTGCATAAATTACTCACTATGCAACTGGATTTATTATTAAAAGCTAACATCATTTATAATTATAGGTCAATTTTCCACTTGAGGTAATGTCTCTTATAACCTCTCGTTGCATTATTACGATTTTGTTTCTGTATACAGGGTGGTGAACACGAGTCAATGCGAAAATGTCGAAAACTACCCCAAAATAGCGATAGCTATGAAATTTTCTTTTTATTTTGACACTATTTTGAAATTGTTTATCATGACTATGGCTATTTTAAAGTATTTTTTCGTCAAAAAGAGGGAAAAATCAATTTTATTTATAGATTTAAATGCAGAATTTTATGCCCGGCAACTTCTATTTGAAACTTTTTTACCTAAAATAATTAGGGAAGCAGCAAATTACGAAAGATCCCTATGACCGAAAGCTGCAGTCAGCACCCTGTACATCATTAATTATTGATTGTATAACCTTTTTAAAATCCGTTGGAATGGTAATAGAGTGTTAATTATTTGTTGGTATTCTCCTTGGATTTTTTTTCATTGAAGGAAACATATTGTTTATGTGTTATGGAGTGAAATAAATCCAGTAACGAAACAATTGTAGAAATTTGCATTTTATTTAGAAAAATTCTAAAAGTTGATATTTTGCCCTCAAACGACAGTAGAGTTGTTAGAAATTGCATGTAAGTTTTGTACTAGTCTGATTCGAATTTACACAGAGGTATAATTTATTAGAAAGGCGAGAACGAGAGTATACCTAATCAGAATGGGTTTTTTCTTTGAAATCAAGGCAGAGTATGAGATTTTATTTCACGAGGTTAGATAATTCTATGAAGAGCAGTCAAGCCGAGTTACAAACAGTACAGGGATGAGAATATCACATAGTTAAACAGAATTGAAGCTCCTCCACCTCCATGTGGGAGAGGCAGAGCTTAAGCTCGTTAGAAGCTTCTGAAAGTGTACTTTTGGCCAAAATCCCCAAAGTATAGTAAACGCAGGGCCGGATCAAAGACCCCGGTTCTAGCTAAAGCAAAACGATTTAACTTGACGAGCGATGGGAATGCGTCAATACCTAAATTGGTATTTATTCCTACCAACACAGTAGTAAACGTATTTAAATTATTAAAGGGGCGTGGCTAAATCTGCGCGAACCGCTTGTCATGTTATATCTGTTTTGCTTTAAATGTCTAAACGAGAGGAAGATGTGAAAAGGTCCCGTTTTTGGAGTTTTCGCTTATATCTCGAAAACGGTGTATTCTAGAGAAAAAATTATTCTCACCTAAATGAAAGCTTATTAAATTTCCTATAAAATTACTTAGATTAATTTTTTTCTATTCCATATAATTTTTGAGATATCCGCCCACAAAAACCGTTAATGTATGAAAAAGACAATTGCCTCACGTTTGGCGTCAAACTTTTTTCTCTAGCACCTCAGCCCCTTTTACAGTAAAAGTCTTTAAAAGAAGTTATAGAGCATTAAATTTCCTTTACTATTTTGCTTTTTTTCCGAGCCTTGCGCAACACCGGGCCCTGAAGCACGCGCTTCATGGATAATCCAGCCCTGAGTAAACGGTTCATCCCAAGAAGATTTGTATGGTCATATATGGCCATACGTTGCTATACTGCCTTTTTAAAACCCTCAAAAGCCAATATATGCAGGAAATCGCTTTGCAAAAATCAAAGCTCATAGAAGAAGAACTAACAACCCCAATCTTCTAGTAATATACCAATTGGCGATTACTAAAGAACTTGAATACAAAAGTTTATAAAAGTAATTTAGGTTAATAGCCAATTATTTTCACATCAAACATAATATGTTGTACTACCCCTAATTTCTTCGCCTCAATAAATCAATAATCACCTAATTACCTATTTTAAAACGAACACAATAAAAATAAGTTTAAAATAAGATTAATGGAGACAATTTTTCGAACGGACATTTTGCATCCTTCATTTTCATTGCCAAACTTCCATATAAATAATCTTCAGGGTTCTTCGAAATAATTCCTATACAATTTATAAAACAAACTGAATGCTAGTTGCAGTTAGCGTTTAATTAATTTATATAATCAAAGTTGATAATTATTTATAATTAAATTTCTTATAAATTAAAAAGGAAAAATTATATTAATTCAATTTCTTAGAACGACGTCGTCGAGCAATGAGACAATTTTTTTGTTATGGGGGTGGTTTAAATTTAATCCAATTCTGGATCCGGATATGGTTGATGCGAATAGGGGAAGGTCTTTTTAATCGTTTGCAAAATTTAAAAAAATTAAAAAGCATTTGGCAATTTTATTAAGAGCGAGTTAAAGCGAATAGAACCGATATTTTACATGTTCTTGTGTGAGACTTTATACCGTGATAGTTCTTCGGTTGTGGAGCCGTAGTAAACGTCATACTCCGGTGCTTTTAATAAAACGTGCCTTTAGTGTGCTTTATGTTATACTAATTTAAAGACTATTTTTGTATAAAGAAGATGACTTAGGTGCTGTGATAATTTTAGCCACGATTATTTTTATACGGATGCCTGTTGTTAGGATCTACTTGTTATTGTTTTGGTTTATTGCAATTCGTAGGTTTTTGACCGGTTAGCAATTGTTTATTTTTGATTTTTTCCGAGTTACGTAATTGGGAATTTATTGGCTCATAGAGGTGAATTTTACACGTGGAAAAATAGCGAAACCAATTAACAAATAGACGACTTCCTGAATTTAACTATTGCGAAATATTTACTTTGAAGTTCAAATCGAGCGAAACGTTTAAAAACTCAAAATTAGTTTGAAATCTTTTGTTCGGACTCGTGTGCTGTATCTAAACGTTAATCTAAAACTTGAAAAATTAATTTAGGAAAAAACAGCTTTCTAGCAGTGTATAAATGAAGAAGGGAACAAATATTATTTTATGTACCGTGAGAACTTTGAAAGTTCATCTCGAATGCGCGCTCTTGCTCATTAGACATTTATTTTGAATTTTTTTCAAACAACAATATTTCTTTTAAGTTCTTAATTGTCTACTTTATAATAATAGAAAATATTTCAATTCAATGGATTTTTTTTATTCAAATTTTTAATTGTCATTTTGCATTCTAATGTTTTAATTAAACAATTACACTAAGTTCGAGCGAACAGGATGTCGGTAAAATGCGGTTTATTAATTAGTTGATTTAAATTATTTCTCCTTGCTTTAGGTTCAAATTTCAAAAGTTAATACATTCTAAGGATTTTAACGCCCGAAAAAGTCGAGAAAAAATATTTTCTAATCAAAATTATGTATTTCGCTAATCAAGTGACAATATCTCAAGAACAGTTTGATTTAGACCTAACGTATCTCATATCCTTTCGAAGCTAACCTAATATGGACAACAAATATGTGGAAATATACAGGGGGTTGTATTTAAAAAAATCGCAAAAAATCTCTTTCAGTCTAAAGTTATGTAGATTGAGACTAAAGTGACTATATCTCCAGAACAGTTTCTTTTAGACCTAAGTTATCCAATATCATTTTGAAGCTAGTCTATTATGGAAAGTAAATATGTGAAAATATACAGGGTGTTGTCTTTAAAAAAGTCGCGAAAAATCTCTTTTTGTCTAAAGGTATGTAGATTGACACTAAAGTGACAATATCTCCAGAACGGTTTATTTTAGGCCTAACGTATCTAATATCATTTTGAAGCTAGTCTAATATGGAAACTAAATATAATAAAATATACAGGGTGTTTTCTTTAAAAAAGTCGCAAAAAACCCTTTTTGTATCAAGTTATGTATATTAACACAAAAGTGACTATATCTCAAGAACGGTTTCTTCTAGACCTAACGTATCCAATATCATTTTGAAGCTAGTCTAATATGGAAAGTAAATATGTAAAAATATACAGGATGTTATCTTTAAAAAGTCGCAAAACTTCTCTTTTTGTCCAAAGTTTTGTAGATTGATATCAATCTCAAGAACGGTTTGTTTTAGACCTAACGTATATAGTATCATCTTGAAGCTTGTCTAATATGGAGAGTAAATATTTGAAAAGATACAGGGTGTTGTGTTTAAAAAAGTCGCGAAAAATCTCTTTTTGTCTAAAGTTTTGTAGATTGACACTACAGTGACTATGTTTCTAGAACGGTTTGTTTTAGACCTAACGTATCTTATATCATTTTGGAGCTTGTCTAATAATGAAAGTAAATATGGCAAAATATACAGGGTGTTGTATTGAAGAAAGTTGCGAAAAATCCCTTATTGTCTTAAGTTATGTAGATTGACACTAAAGTGACTATATTTCCAGAACGGTTTGTTTTAGACCTAACGTATCTAGTATCATCTTGAAGCTTGTCTAATATGGAGAGTAAATATTTGAAAATATACAGGGTGTTGTCTTTAAAAAAGTCGCGAAAAATCTCTTTTTGTCTAAAGTTTTGTAGATTGACACTAAAGTGACTATATTTCCAGAACGGTTTGTTTTAGACGTAACGTATCTAGTATCATCTTGAAGCTTGTCTAATATGGAGAGTAAATACAGTAGAACCCCGTCATAACGTACCATCAGGGGCCGAAAAATTTGGTACGTTATAACCGGAAGTTCGTTATAAAAACACAATAAATAAACAAAATATTAAAATGGGACCAAAGATTTAGTCCGTTACATCCAGAAAAACGTTATAAAGGGGTACTTTATAACCGGGTTCTAGTGTATTTGAAAATATACAAGGTGTTGTCTTTAAAAAAGTCGCGAAAAATCTCTTTTTGTCTAAAGTTTTGTAGATAATATGGAAAGTAAATATGGCAAACTATACAGGGTGTTGTATTGAAGAAAAATGCGAAGAATCCCTTATTGTCTTAAGTTAAGTAGATTGACACTAAAGTGACTATATTTCCAGAACGGTTTGTTTTAGACCTAACGTATCCAATATTATTTTGAAGCTAGCCTAATATGAAAAGTAATTATATCGAAATATATACAGGGTGTTGTCTTTAAAAAAGTCGTGAAAAATCTTATTTTCTTAAAGTTACGCACGCTGACATGAAAACGACTCCAATTAGTACTCCAAAAATGGTTTATTTTAGATTGACTGCACATTTTATAATTTCAAAATATATCTTCTCGTGTGTACAAATTGTTCCGTTAGCAAAAGTTACTCATTAGTTTCCTATTTCATGCCAAAAGCCCTGTATGTTACGCAATTTATTTCTTACGAGTCCAATTAGGAAATTTTTCTCGATTTTTCTTTTAAAAATTTCTCCATTATATAAAAATATATTATTTAACCCATTTACTTAATTAATGTGCATAAATATAATTAATTATCGAGAATTATGCACATTTTTGAACAAAAATTGCTACAAACTCGTAGATTTTTGAAGCGGCATAGACTCACTTTCGCGATTAAAATTTATTAATTAATTAAATATTTCGTAATTTATAGTCGACATTAAAACATTTGTTGTTTACAAAAAAGTCAAATTCTTTTTGTAGGCTGTTGAACTAATTATTTTTTAATCCTGTATCCCACATTTGATATTATAATAATGTATTTGCAGCCGCGTTTTTATTATAAATCAAATTTAAATTTGTTTACAGACCACCTAATGAAGCCTTGAATAAATATTTGTTATGCCTTCTATTTCTATCTATCTAGAAAGTGAATTTTAAATTTGTTTTCTCATTTTATTTGTACTTCTACAAGACTGCCCTTGTTTCTACTACTTACAACATGTGAAAGTTAAAAGCAAATTTACTTTTTAGAATAACCTGCTAGAGACCCAAATTACATTTTCTTTGATTGGGAAATTTAAAAGCTTTTCTATAAACTCTGAAAGTTATTTTGAAAGCTTCTAGAGCTGATAAAAATCTGACGTAAATCAGGAAACTATTTGAAAATCTCCATTTTGCTATTTGTTTTATTTTTTTAACAAACAGGCTTTTAAAACCCATTAACGCCCAACGATCTCATATGAGATCAGACAGTAGTTTTGAGGACCTCTTGTCATTTTTTATTTTGTTGAAATACAAAATTTTGAAATTGTGTGCTTGGGCGTAAATGGGTTTTAAACAGATCAGATTTAATTAAACCAAAAATACAACAAGCCACGTATGATTATTATTATTATAATTTTTGTTAGACGTAAATAGTAATTACAACGTGAGAAAGTGATAATTATTATTAAAAATACAACCTGGCACCTAACTGTAAAATTAAACATGTTAGTAACAATTTAAATTAAATCAAAAACTATCAGTCATAAACTTTAATATTAGCGAGTTTTTAAGGTCGTGAAAAAATGACCCCCATACTTAATTTATATTCAATTTGGCATAATTTACATAAAGTGGGCGTAATAATGCGACTTTTATTGTTGTAATTGATCTGATTATGTAATTTTACTTAATTAAACCAAATAAATTTTTGTTGCAATTTGCGTGAATCGAATGACATTTTAAATTTTCACAACCTCCCCTAAATATAGTCGTATTGACCCGCGTCTACTTGAAGGGGTTTTAAGTAGAACACACGCAATTGCATGAGTCATAATCGTTCGGGATTTAAGTTTCATTCAAAAAGTTTCCCCTATTCATAAAACTTTTTTATTTTTTGCGTGTACGCATGAATGGGGGCGAATAAGGAGAGGTAATTTCATCTAGTCATTCGAGTTTTGTTTGCGCTGTTACACTTTTGTGGCCATCGCTTCTTAAATGCTCCAACACTTAACTAGTTTGTTTTTTAATAATTTTAATTTTTATCCAAATCGATCAGTTTATAGTCTACGAATAGTTACTCAAGAAACCTTAAATATGAATTTAAAGCTTCTCAAGGTCCGTATATTGTAAAAGCCACATTCCTAATGATTTTTTTAATATTATTACATAATAGGTATAGTAATTAATTAATTGTCAATTGGTTCATTAGAACATAAAGCAATTTAAACGTGTTTCAAAGCGTGGTGAAGTTGGATATGTCTATAGGGACGTGGGAGGGGCGACATGCTTTTATTTATTTTTTAATTTATAATTTATAAAATTTAAAAAATTACTTAAAGTTCATCTATATTTAAAAAAAAATTGCAATTGGCAAAAATATTCAGGATGTTGTATTTGAAAAAAAATCAAAGAAAATTCAATATTTTATTGAAATAGCAGTTTTCGATACTAAAGTGTTCATATTTCAAAAACTGCTTGTTTTAGACCGATCTTTACAAGGTGTTTCACGTAGAAAATTCGAGATAAACAAGATTTTCCGAAAGTTACTTTTTGATTTAGTAAAGTGACAACATCTTCAGAATGGTCACGTTTAAATAGGAAATTTTATATAATTTCGAATCGATATTCGAAAATGCAATCCAATATGTATTAATATACAAGGTGTTCCATGTAGAAAATTCTAGATAAAAAAGATTTTCCGAAAGTAACTTTTTGCTTTAATAAAGTAACAATATCTTCAGAACGGTCACGTCTAAATACCAAATTTTATATAATTTCGTATCCATATTTGAAAAGGCAGCTTAATATGCAAAAATTCACAAGGTAGAAAATTCACAATGTAGAAAATTCGCGATAAGCAAGATTTTCCGAACGTTACTTTTTGCTTTAGTAAAGTGTCAATATCTTCAGAACGGTCACGTTTAAATAGCTACTTTTATATAATTTCGTATCAATATTTGAATAGGCAGCGGAATATACAAGGTGTTCTATGTAGAGAATTCTAGATAAACAAGATTTTCCGAACGTTACTTTTTGCTTTAGTAAAGTTACAATATCTTCAGAACGGTCACGTTTAAATAGCTAATTTTATATAATTTCGTATCGATATTTGAAAAGGCAGCCTAATATACAAAAATATATAAGGTGTTCCATGTAGAAAATTCACGATAAGCAAGATTTTCCGAACGTTACTTTTTGCTTTAGTAAAGTGTCAATATCTTCAGAACGGTCACGTTTAAATAGCTACTTTTATATAATTTCGTATCAATATTTGAAAAGGCAGCCTAATATACAAAAATATATAAGGTGTTCCATGTAGAAAATTCACGATAAGCAAGATTTTCCGAACGTTACTTTTTGCTTTAGTAAAGTGTCAATATCTTCAGAACGGTCACGTTTAATTAGCTACTTTTATATAATTTCGTATCAATATTTGAAAAGGCAGCCTAATATACAAAAATATATAAGGTGTTCCATGTAGAAAATTCACGATAAGCAAGATTTTCCGAACGTTACTTTTTGCTTTAGTAAAGTGTCAATATCTTCAGAACGGTCACGTTTAAATAGCTACTTTTATATAATTTCGTATCAATATTTGAAAAGGCAGCCTAATATACAAAAATATATAAGGTGTTCCATGTAGAAAATTCACGATAAGCAAGATTTTCCGAACGTTACTTTTTGCTTTAGTAAAGTGTCAATATCTTCAGAACGGTCACGTTTAAATAGCTACTTTTATATAATTTCGTATCAATATTTGAAAAGGCAGCGGAATATACAAGGTGTTCCAAGTAGAAAATTCTAGATAAACAAGATTTTCCGAACGTTACTTTTTGCTTTAGTAAAGTTACAATATCTTCAGAACGGTTACGTTTAAACAGCAAATTTTATATAATTTCGTATCGATATTCGAAAAGGCAGCCTGTGCTAAAATATACAAGGTGTTCCATGTAAAAAATTCTAGATAAACAAGATTTCCGAAAGTTACTTTTTGCTTTAGTAAAGTGACAATTTCTTCAGACCGATCACGTCTAAGTAGCAAATTTTATATAATTTCGTATCAATATTCGATAAGGCAACCTAATATGCAAAAATATACTGGGTGTTGTTTTTAAGGAAAACAAGAAAAATCACAATTTTCTTACAATTACAATTATGGATACTAAAGCCGAAACTTGTTTATTGGTACAGTAAACTAAATATAATAAGGAAATTAAATATCAAAAAATATACAGAGCGTGGTGTTTAAGAAAATTAAAAATGATTATTTAAAATTGAGTAGAAAAATGTGAAATGATCCAGAGGCCTATAAGCCATTTGACATAGTAAAACCGTAGTTTAAAAATGATAGAATTTAATTTCAACTCTTTGTGTAGGAGAAATTTCTTCTATTCGCACAAAAGTAGAAACTTTTTTTTCTTTCCTATTACAAAACTTTTATTAAATGTTTACCGTATAACGGATTTGCCATATTTTATATGATTTATTATTCATCTCGTATAAAAGTGCCTAAAGGAAGCCTACTTGATATTAACAGGTTGTTGGGATTGTATTAACATTTAACGGTTCGAACATATGATGCTGTTGATTGGTGGAAAAAAGCACAATACAACTGTAAAATTGTCATACAAGTCCTTTTAATGATGAAGAATATTTAATTGGCACCTTTTTTTGAGAATCTACCACGCCTCACGTATGAATAATTCTCTTAATTAGTGTCACACACTTTTTTAGGGGGAATCTCTAGGTCTAGATTATTGTGTCTATGTTAAAACATGACAACAAGTAGGCTGTTGACACCTACTAAACAACATTCTTATCTTAACGTAATAAAGTTACTTTATTTATCTTCCACGTTACCGCGTTGTATTTCTATTATTTCCGAAGAAAAATTCAGTTTTCAAGAGTCACGATGAGTCTCGCTAGAATTATTATCATAGGCTTTCAACCCACAATTTTAAAACATCACTGTGTCATTAGGCAAATTAGTTGCATCCTTAAATGGGTACATGTAAATTACTATGCTTTTGAGACGGAAAAGCATTTCTTTGACTACGCCACTGCCTTAGGATAGCAATTACTTTTATTATAATCATAATAATTAATTATTGAAAGAGATTTGTTTTGTGTGATTTCAAATTGAAGATGCTACATGACCTGACCTTTGGCTTCGCGCCACTGGGCTTGCAGTATCGTGTAATTTAAGAATAGTACAGTGGAAATCAATACGTCTTCGATTTTTAGTAATTAAAGTTAGAATTGGTGTAATTATTAAATTATTACGCTCGGTTGCATACAGGCGAATTATTTTTAATCCGGGAATTAGATATATAATGCTTTAGATATGGCAACGTTGCACAATAAATTAATAAATAAATAAATAAAAATGTCAAAAGTTTGACAAGCTGTATTCACAATTCAACACAAAAATAACTTAACCTCAAATTTTTATTTTTATTTTCAAAATTGCAATAATTTTTTATGCTGACGAGCGGTGGGAAAGCGCAAATACCTAAGTTGGTATTTATCCCCACTAACGCAGTGGTCAACGTATTTAAATTATTAAAGGGGCGTGGCCAAATCTGAGCGAATTTATCCCTACCGCTTCTCAAGTTAAATTATTTTAGCTGTATTTGATATTACAGTGTATAACGTTGCCATATCCAAGGATATGTCTCGGATTAAAATATAATTCGCGTTTATGCAACCGAGCATTAGTTTCGTACAAAGTTATGTAATACTTTACATGATCGTGTTCTTTTGACTTGTCTAAATCAATTTTTTTGGAAATATTGGCACTTCGGCTATTGTATACACTTTGATAGGGCTATTTTGCGAAAAAACAAAAGATACTATGACATACTATCTAAAACAATGGGGGAGTTACATAACGTACTTAATAATAACTAAACTATCATTTGTTTTTCCATATGATTGATTTAATACGATATTAAAATTTAAGGGGCGTACTTTACATAGTTGCCAAACTTCTGTAAATCGTTCTTTTGCCAAAAGAAAGAAATTGAAAAATTGGTACAACACGCGCTATTTCGATTCTTTTTTTAATTTTTACATAATTTTTATGCTATTTCTATTAATAAAGTCATCTTTCACGTGTGACAACATACGTTTGGTTGTTCCGACAGCACGAGTCTTAAATTTTCGCAATTACGTAACTAAAAAGAAATAAAAATTGATTAGGAATTAATTATGAATATTTCTTCGATAGTAATTATGTGAAATTTCTCGGATCAAATTTGAAATAAAAATGGGTCAACATCCTTCCAAGGATAAACTATCCAATGCAACTATTGGAAGAAGTCCAAATAAAGAAAGGTTGGGCAGCTTTGGAAAAAAAGGTGAGACGGCAGATTTAAATGGATTAAAACGCGGATTTATAACGTTTGTGATTGTGAAGAAAAGTTATTGAAAATATTGATCATGATCAACATTTTTTTGCAATCGATAATCGAGTTAAATAATATTAGAATCACGTTTTAAATAGGATAGTTGTAGTTTAATTGGATTTGATCCGCATTAGGTAATGCTGCTCAATGACAGTTAAATAAATACTGACGATGGGCGAATGGTATCTGAATTGAATAACTTTCAACAGGAAGAATTAAAAAAATAATTTTTTAAAACGTTTAAAATTCAATTAAGTTCCAGTTCTGCCCTAATATCACCTCTTGACATAATCACTAATCACACACGCGAAAGCCTGTATATTTTAAATACAATTACTTGCATAATTATTATCTCATTCTTAACTAAAAGATCTCGAGAACAATTTGTTTAAGTCTTCAAATTCCAACTTTCTATCCGACATTTAAATCATCTTTTTAATTATGGTTTAAAGCAATCTGATAAAAGTATTCAGTTGCACGATGATGCTTCGTGGGACACGTTAAGCCGTCTAAGTAGGCTATAATATGTTATTAAAGCAAACTTTTTGTTTTTAGGTTCCGCTAAGAAAAGAGGCGATGTAGTGAGAGTAACTCAAGTTTTAACTGCAGGAAAACTATCTCCTAGGATTACACAGAAAAATCTCATAGAAAGTAAGTATTTACAGCGCGCTAAAAATAAATTAATATCTACAGCTCCACCAACCAATTTTGCGTTTCGAAAAATGTGTCAACTAAAATAATTTTATTTAAAATATTTTATGCGGGAAAAGATTCGTCTAATCATAATCAAGAATTCAGAGTAGGTACAAGCTTGCATCTACAACTATTTGAGGTTATGATAAAATCTTTCAAAATGACAGTTGTACTTTTCCAAATTCACTGTTTTAACATTAACCTATATTCAATTTTAGTGACAGTGACTTGTCAAATTTAGCGACTGAAATACTTTTAACTTTAGTGTACTTCAAAATCTATGACAGCGTTGGCCACGCCCCTCAGCTCCCTAATAAAGTTGATGGGACTGTAGGTGTACTTAGTTGTACTCGATTCTCATGAATCACGTGTATCAATACCCATCGATCATAATTTGCAATTATTGATAGGCTACTACTTGTGTTTTATAAGAAAAAGAAAAATTGTTTTATAAGCAGGAAATGGCTTTTTTGCATACATTATCATGGTGTAAATCCAAGTGGTACTCGATGTACTATACGTATAAATATATTACATTGAAACAAGTTCCAGAAAACGAGTTTCCAGTTGGAATTCACCTGTTATTTATTAAAACTCCTTTAAGTCAACTATAAAACACGGAAGTACTTAAAGTCATGATCCTTTTGGCAATTCCATTATATTTCCCGTCTCGTATCTGAGACATGACCTGCTTCGCAAGTTGATTTGATTTTTAATTCGTTAGTTTGGTTGCCTACCTTTCAGGAACTCGAGTTTATTTTTTATAATAAAGTTTTAATTTTTTTCAGATAAGAAAGCAGATAATTTAAATTCTAATGATGCCAAAACAACAACACGTAGAGCTATTACTCCAAATAATAACACTAAGAAAACTAACGTGCCAAAAGGTAGGTTTTCTTGCCTTGTCAAAAAATTTTTGGAAATGTAGATAGTAGTGACCAGTAGTGACTGATTTTTAAATTTGTAATTTTTTATGTTAGATGATTCAGTGTCGAATAAATTTGTAATTTAGAGCTTTGTTTTGGCTTAATTTTGCATGTTGCTTTGCTTGCTAATTCGCTACCTTAGTATTACGAGGTTCCATTTGCATTTTTTTCAAAAATTGATACTTTTACATAATAAGGTTCTAAATGCCACATATATTACCATAAAAAGACCGTTTTGGTAGAAAAAAATTGATATTGTCGAAATAATTTTACGAACAAAAGTTCTAATTGCATGCTACCTAATGAAATTTTAAAACTTCAATTGCCTATAGCTCCTTATGTTAAATTTGTCAGATAGAACCTTGTAACACCAAGGTAGCGAATTTTTAGGAACCAATTAGAAGAGAAGACGGGAGTGTAAATTCTAAATTCCACTTGCTCGCTGGCAAGATAAAAAAAAGATTCAACGAGTTAATAATCTGGTTTACAAAGAATTTTATCAGTTTGCACTGTGTCTTAAGGGCATTTTCCCTTTACGCCCATGACTAGGTGAATTTTTACAAAACCCTCCCTGCATCGTTCTGAATTGATAAACTGTCTTAAGCCTGCCTAGTTGTTACTGAAAACTTGCACTGTATAACCATTGAGCATGTTTGAAGCTATTCCATCATCCATAGTCTACTATGTTGAATAGGTAGCTTCAATTTTACTGTCTTCGCCACCTCTTTTATAGGCATTTCATATTTTTTTAAATTCTAAGGAGTTTATTCTGTACTGAGGAATATTTTCAAACCCCTATTATAGGAATCATTTCGTTTGGACAGAACTATGAGTTCTTACCAACGATTAAATACAAGGTGGACCACGAAACTTGTAGCCTTGACCATTTGTTACTGCAGCCGAAATAAGAATATGAGATACAGTGCCTCCAAGCTTACAAAAAACCTAAAAATATGCGAACTAATTTGAAGAGGGGACAGTTTGGATCAATTACGGGCAAGCATTCGCTTTAGTACACTCTTGCACACAATTTTTTGGCATAAATACCTAACCTCAATTAATTTATACGTTAAAAGAACTGTAAAAATATCATGACATTTGACGTGTGATTATGAATACTTCTTCATCTGACTGTACAATGTTAATTCCCGCTCCCCAATCACGCCACCTGAGAGGTTTTTCATGAGCTGTTACCAACGATAATATATAGGGTGGGCCACGAAACTTGTAGCATTGACGATTTATAAGTGCAGCCCAAATAAGAATATGAGATACAGTGTAACCAAGCTTACAAAAAACCTGAAAATATGCAAACTAATTTGAAGAGGGAACAGTTTGGATCAATTACGGGCAAGCATTCGCTTTAGTACACTCTTGCACACAATTTTTTGGCATAAATACCTAACCTCAATTAATTTATACGTTAAAAGAACTGTAAAAATATCATGACATTTGACGTGTGATTATGAATACTTCTTCATCTGACTGTACAATGTTAATTCCCGCTCCCCAATCACGCCACCTCAGAGGTTTTTCATGAGCTGTTACCAACGATAATATATAGGGTGGATCACGAAACTTGTAGCCTTGACGATTTTTAAGTGCAGCCAAATAAGAATATGAGATACAGTTTCACCAGGCTTACAAAAACGCTTAAAATTTGCGAACAAATTTGAAGAGGGGGCAATATGAACCAATCACGGACAAGCAATCGCTTTAGTACACTCTTACACACAATTCTTTGACATAAATATCTAAAATCAATTACTTTATACGTTAAAAGCACTGGAAAAATATCATGACATTTGACGTGTGATTATGAATACTTCTTCATCTGACTGTACAATGTTGTTCCCCCCAGACACGCCCCCTCAGAGCTTTTGCAAGCTTGATGCTCCTATTATAGGCATCATTTCGTCTTGGATAGAACCATGAGCTCTTACTAAAGATTATATATACAGAGTATACCATGAAACTTGTAGTCTTGACGATCTTTGACGCAGTCCCAATAACAATATAAAATACAATGTCACCAAGCTTACAAAAAACCTGAAAATATCCGTCTAATTTGAAGACGGGACAATTTGGACCAATCACGGGCAAGCATTCGCTTTAGTATACTCTTAAACATAATTGTTTGGCACAAATATCTAAAATCAATTACTTTATACGTTAAAAGTACTGTAAAAACATCATGACATTTGACGTGTGATTATGAATACTTCTTCATCTGACTGTACAATGTTGTTCCCCCAGACACGCCCCCTCAGAGCTTTTGCAAGCTCGGTGTCCCTTATAGGCATCATTTCGTCTTGGATAGAACCATGAACTCTTACCAAAGATTATATATACAGAGTAAACCATGAAACTTGTAGTCTTGACGATCTTTGACACTATTTGAAAATATGCGTCTAATTTGAAGACGGGAAAATTTGGACCAATCACGGGCAAATATTTGCTTTAGTACACTATTGGACACAATTTCTTGGCATAAATACCTAACCTCAATTACTTCATACGTTAAAAGCACTATAAAAATAGCATGACGTTTGACGTGTGATTATGAATACTTCTTCATCTGATTGTACAATGTTGCTCCCCCAGACACGACCCAGATAAATACCTAAATCAATTACTTTATATGTTAAAACCCCTGTAGAAAAATCATGATAGTTGACGTGTGATTATGAATACTTGGAATACTTCTTCATCTGACTGTACAATGTTGTTCCCCCAGGCACGCCCCCTCAGAGCTTTTGCAAGCTTGGTGCTCCTATTATAGGCATCATTTCGTCTTGGATAGAACCATGAGCTCTTACTAAAGATTATATATACAGAGTAAACCATGAAACTTGTAGTCTTGACGATCTTTGACGCAGCCCCAATAACAATATAAAATACAGTGTCACCAAGCTTACAAAAAAACTGAAAATATGCGAACTAATTTGAAGACGGGACAATTTGGACAAATCACGGGCAAGTATTTGCTTGAGTACACTCTTGCACACAATTTCTTGGCATAAACACCTAACCTCAATTACTTCATACGTTAAAAGCACTATAAAAATATCATGACATTTGACGTGTGATTATGAATACTTCACTTCTTCATCTGACTGTACAATATTGCTACCCCCAGACACGCTCCCTCAGAGCTTTATTAGCTTGGTGCCACTGTAGTTATCTTTTTATAAACGAATATTTACACTGTAATGATATTTGTTATTTGGGTTGTAGTTAAAAATTGTCAGGGGCTACAGGTTTCGTGGTCCACCCTGCATATTAACTTTTGATAGTCGATGCTATTCTATCAGCGATATATTTCGACTCTTAACAGCCTAAGCCCATTCCGTTATTTGATTTTTCACATGAGTCGTCTCACAGCCTCGTATAGAGTATTTGGAACTTAAGCACGTGCCTTTTTACCAGGGGCGTAGCTAGGGGTACGCCTGGACAGGCTGAGCCTGCCCTGAAAATGCAGTGTGTCTACGGTCCTGCTTTTTACCCTTTCACATAGCCATTACCATCTCTAGCTGTTCAGACTTTTAATTTTACTCTAAGCTTAATTATATTTCTATATTTTTTATCTTTTCAAAATAATAGTGGAATGGTGTTAATTAAACTAAACTAAGACTATGAGGTCGTTATGGTCCTATAAATTTTCTACGTAATTTTGATAATTTTGAATATTATTCACATAAAAAATACTCTTTTTCTTTAACTTTTTATGAGTTTAAGGTAATACTTTTACTTCTATCTATTGTTTAAATCTTTTTAATTGTATTATTTCGTAACTATAAAAATATGAAGCAAAAATTTACCTTTTACACAATAAGACTTATGTAAAAATTGATGAGAATCTTATTTTACACCATAAACGAATAAATATGGCAAAAAGATTAAAATCTCATGTAAATTTCCACCGTAGGATTTTTTTATTTCTTTTTTTCATACTCTTTGGTAATAATAAAAAACCATTCGAGATCACTTTTAGAGGCGTTTTGGTTTCACAATTTTCTTACATAAAATTTTGAATTTTAAGTAAAAATAAATTGCAGAATTTTGCTTGTACTTTCGACCTGCATCACCCACCTTTCGATGTTTGTGTTATTGACCTAGGTAAGAGGAGAAAGCACCATTAACAACTACTATCATAAGAGAGCTTCTAACTAAGTACTAAATTACAGGCCGTGGTGGTTTATTATTTATATTTGATTGACGTTTAATGATGAGAGGTATAAGTGGTTTGCCAGTCAATTGAGTAGTTTCGTTCACTGAACTCGCTTTGAAATCGATAATTCGTCGATTAAATTCCAAAAACGTTCAAGTACCGACCTGAACTATTAAAATCTTAAATTGTTTCTATCAATAAAATAATAAATTTGTAGGATCGTTTAAAAGTTGTAAATAAATGTAGAATAAAAGCATTGCACAAGTAGGTTAATTGGTTAATTAGTCTTTTATGCTTTGACCATTATTATTTATCAAATTAACAAGTTTGTAATTACTTATTAAACGTAAATAAAGAGAACAAAACAGATGCACTTGTTGGGTAGAAAAAGAATTAATAGAAAATCAAAGAAAGTTGTTTGTTTAAAAAAAAGAGTGAAAATTCACTTATTTTTTTGTACATTTAAATTATTAATTAATTTGACGATTTTAATCGTTAACATTTTAACTAAAAATAATTTAGTAATTTTTTTCTTCAAATCAGTTATTTAAATTGATTTGTTTATACGATTAAGTTCACCAACTCAGATCCGGCTTAAGTAATAACGTTCCAACAATTTTACAATAATTTTTTTAATTATAGGGTAATTGGGCTTATAATTACACCTTCCTACTTATTGTAACAATAATTAACACTTACAACTCATAAATTGTTAACCTTCTACTTTAAGAACTTACACCGCCCGTGTGCCCACGTTTAAAATGTCGCCCCTTTTCATGTCTTATTATTAAAGGTGAATGGCATAATTAGAGGAAAAAATAAACATTTAATTCTTAATTAAACACAAAATTAACTTCCTTACTGTAAACTGTAAATAAACAAACAATTAGTATAAATAATAATAAAATTAAGAAATATGTTATTCAACTAACTTTTTTTGGATGTTAGTGAAATTAAAGAAAATTTATGTGAATGCAAAAATTAAGAAACGTTAGTTTACGCACGTTTTTTACGTAATTATTGTTAAGGTTGTTAACATTTAATTATAAATATTTATATGGCAACAAACCTACGTTAAAAAACCGAAAGAGAATCAATCAAACTGTTCTAATTTTTTTAACTATTGTTATTATATGTATTCTAAATTAATCATATTTTGTTTTTACTTAAAGTATAATTGAGCCGTTCCGATTTCAAATTGACGCCTAATTATTTCTCTTTTTTTCCTTTTTCTCGGGTAATAACAATAATTAATTTGTAAATTAAATGCTGCTAATTAGTGATAGTAAAAAGTGCTTGGTTGTATAGAAAGTCAAATGTGGGAAAATTACATGCATTTTTTCTTTAATTATCGATTATTTTGAAATTATGAAAAGTGAGGGGTACTGATAATATAATTATATTCCGCTTTAACTGTGCTCGTTATCAGCTAACTGCATTTATATGCAGTTACAATAAATAAGAAAGTTGCTGCTTTAATATTACGGGGTGTCTGTGTCACTATTTAACACTATTTTACAAACAATATAGGAAATTGTTTATGAGATATTAATATTTTCCCTTTGTAGGGTACCTGGGTACTTGAAATTCAAAATTTTGCTAATAGGGTTATTTCTAAAAATGTTTACATGTAACACCCTGTATATTTTTACATTTTGACTTCCTTATAAATTGAACATGAAAATTGTTTATTAAATTATTTAGGTTTAATATGTCTAAATGGAACAGTTCTTCAGATATTAACACTCTTTTACTTTGTATGAAGAATTAAATTTTTTACTCTTATTCTAGGGCGGTTTTTCTCAAATTTTTTACATGTAACACCTTGTATATTTTTACATTTTTGACTTCCTTATAAATTGAACATCAAA
This sequence comes from Malthinus seriepunctatus, assembly GCA_963924605.1. Taxonomy (NCBI): domain Eukaryota; kingdom Metazoa; phylum Arthropoda; class Insecta; order Coleoptera; family Cantharidae; genus Malthinus; species Malthinus seriepunctatus. The sequence continues at coordinate 3,503,771 of OZ004602.1, forward strand.
ATTGTTTGAAGTTTAATTTGTCTAAATGGAACAATTCTTCAGATATTAACATTGTTACTTTGTATGAAGAATTAAATTTTTTACTGTTATTCTAGGGCGGTTTTTCTCAAATTTTTTACATGGAACACCCTGTATATTTTTACATTTTTGATTTCTTTATAAAGTGGACATCAAAATTGTTTAAGGTTTAATATGTCTAAATGGAACAGTTCTTCAGATATTAACACTTTTACTTTGTATGAAGAATTAAATTTTTTACTCTTATTCTAGGGCGGTTTTTCTCAAATTTTTTACATGTAACACCCTGAGATTTTTACATTTTTGACTTCCTTATAAATTGAACATCAAAATTGTTTAAAGTTTAACATGTCTAAATGGAACAGTTCCTTCAGATATTAACACTTTTACTTTGTATGAAGAATTAAATTTTTTACTCTTATTCTAGGGCGGTTTTTCTCAAATTTTTTACATGTAACACCCTGAGATTTTTACATTTTTGACTTCCTTATAAATTGAACATCAAAATTGTTTAAAGTTTAATACGTCTAAATGGAACAGTTCCTTCAGATATTAACACTTTTACTTTGTATGAAGAATTAAATTTTTTACTCTTATTCTAGGGCGGTTTTTCTTAAATTTTTTACATGTAACACCCTGAGATTTTTACATTCTTGACTTCCTTATAAATTGAACATCAAAATTGTTTAAAGTTTAATATGTCTAAATGGAACAGTTCCTTCAGATATTAACACTTTTACTTTGTATGAAGAATTAAATTTTTTACTCTTATTCTAGGGCGGATTTTCTTAAATTTTTTACATTTAACACCCTGAGATTTTTACATTCTTGACTTCCTTATAAATTGAACATCAAAATTGTTTAAAGTTTAATATGTCTAAATGGAACAGTTCCTTCAGATATTAACACTTTTACTTTGTATGAAGAATTAAATTTTTTACTCTTATTCTAGGGCGGTTTTTCTCAAATTTTTTACATGTAACACCTTGTATATTTTTACATTTTTGACTTCCTTATAAATTGAACATCAAAATTGTTTGAAGTTTAATTTGTCTAAATGGAACAATTCTTCAGATATTAACATTGTTACTTTGTATGAAGAATTAAATTTTTTACTGTTATTCTAGGGCGGTTTTTCTCAAATTTTTTACATGGAACACCCTGTATATTTTTACATTTTTGATTTCTTTATAAAGTGGACATCAAAATTGTTTAAGGTTTAATATGTCTAAATGGAACAGTTCTTCAGATATTAACACTTTTACTTTGTATGAAGAATTAAATTTTTTACTCTTATTCTAGGGCGGTTTTTCTCAAATTTTTTACATGTAACACCCTGAGATTTTTACATTTTTGACTTCCTTATAAATTGAACATCAAAATTGTTTAAAGTTTAACATGTCTAAATGGAACAGTTCCTTCAGATATTAACACTTTTACTTTGTATGAAGAATTAAATTTTTTACTCTTATTCTAGGGCGGTTTTTCTTAAATTTTTTACATGTAACACCCTGAGATTTTTACATTCTTGACTTCCTTATAAATTGAACATCAAAATTGTTTAAAGTTTAATATGTCTAAATGGAACAGTTCCTTCAGATATTAACACTTTTACTTTGTATGAAGAATTAAATTTTTTACTCTTATTCTAGGGCGGTTTTTCTCAAATTTTTTACATGTAACACCTTGTATATTTTTACATTTTTGACTTCCTTATAAATTGAACATCAAAATTGTTTGAAGTTTAATTTGTCTAAATGGAACAATTCTTCAGATATTAACACTGTTACTTTGTATGAAGAATTAAATTGTTTACTCTTATTCTAGGGCGGTTTTTCTTAAATTTTTTACATGTAACACCCTGAGATTTTTACATTCTTGACTTCCTTATAAATTGAACATCAAAATTCTTTAAAGTTTAATATGTCTAAATGGAACAGTTCCTTCAGATATTAACACTTTTACTTTGTATGAAGAATTAAATTTTTTACTCTTATTCTAGGGCGGTTTTTCTCAAATTTTTTACATGTAACACCTTGTATATTTTTACATTTTTGACTTCCTTATAAATTGAACATCAAAATTGTTTGAAGTTTAATTTGTCTAAATGGAACAATTCTTCAGATATTAACACTGTTACTTTGTATGAAGAATTAAATTTTTTACTCTTATTCTAGGGCGGTTTTTCTCAAATTTTTTACATGTAACACCTTGTATATTTTTACATTTTTGACTTCCTTATAAATTGAACATCAAAATTGTTTGAAGTTTAATTTGTCTAAATGGAACAATTCTTCAGATATTAACACTGTTACTTTGTATGAAGAATTAAATTTTTTACTCTTATTCTAGGGCGGTTTTTCTTAAATTTTTTACATGTAACACCCTGAGATTTTTACATTCTTGACTTCCTTATAAATTGAACATCAAAATTGTTTAAAGTTTAATATGTCTAAATGGAACAGTTCTTCAGATATTAACACTTTTACTTTGTATGAAGAATTAAATTTTTTACTCTTATTCTAGGGCGGTTTTTCTCAAATTTTTTTAAATGTAACCCCCTTAAGTCTGTAAGATTTGATCTAAATTATTATGAATATCATATTAATATTATTTTTGCTTAATTTATTATTAATAACAAGTGCCTATTCGAGATGGTTATTATTCCTTCCGAGACGTTTAGTATCTCTCGTGTTAAATAACGACCATATTGTACGCAAACATAGTTTTAATCTCTTTTTAATTATTTAAAATAATTAACTTAATATTAATATAGTCTTTAATTAAAATTATTAAAGACCTGTTTGTGAAATTCATTCTAGCATATGGTTAATTATAAAAACATATTTTAAAATTACTTTTAATTAAACACTTTTAACCAAATGTGGATAAAATAATTTAAATTTTGCTCCCTTTTTAATCAATTTAAGAAAAAAATGCTACTTAAAACACGCGAATTATTGTATGATGGCGCGCGCCGTTAGAAAGTTTCGCGAAGCTTTTCCCAATGTTGAAGAATAATCGTTTCGATTAAAACAGTTGCAAGTCTCTTTTAGTGAAGTTCAAATGGGACCTTTAGAAAGGTTGACTTCTTTATTTAATTCGAGTAGTTTAGATGTGAACGAAAATTTAAAAAATATGGGGGTGTCCGATAAAAAGTATAAATTTAAAAGTGACTTGGATATTTTTGTACAAGAAACTGAAAGGATTAGAAATAAAGCTTACATTTGGACTTCGGTTAGGTTTCCCAGAAAAAGAAAAGGTGAGCAATTTTTTTACGTTAGTTTTGAATAGAGTCGGAGAAAATTTTCACACGACTGCGCCAATTTTATACCAATTTTAATAATTTCAGTTTAATTTCCAACGTGCACCCTCTGAAAATTATCTACTTAGAGAATAGTTTTTCGAGATTTTGAGTTATTTTGTTGCGAAAATAATTTCTAATTTTATAAATGCTAGTGCTATAAAGGATGACTTGACAAATCATTTATACTATTTCTATACGTTCTAATAAATATTGTGCTCTAATTTTACGGTAAACCGATCTAATATTATAAAAAATATAAGATTGTTAAGACAGTAATGTATATTTTATAATAATAGAATAGAATCATGTTGCTTAACTTTTACTTAAAAAAATATCGTCGTAACATAAGAAAGTTTTTTTGTATTTCATGTTAATTGAAAATAAATAATTATTTGGGTGGATAAAATTTAATGCTTAAGTAAATTATGTTTATAGAAAGTGTGCACGAAATATTATTTGTTGCCGGTGTACGTTAATTCATTATAATGTTTTTAATAAGTTCATTATCCATACCTTGACATTCATTATTCAAAACAAAAAAATTTCTAATTGTTGTTAATTTATTAATTGTAACAACTGTTTGATGATTTATTTCCTTAAAACTTATCATCACATTATAATGTCTACACGCACGTTATGTGAGACACGTAAAGTTATGGTTTATACACTTTCTGCATCGCTTATGACTTCCTCGTGTATTGACACTACCGAGCTACCAAACGAGTCTTGATAATTTTCTATAAAAATTTAAATAAAAGTTAATTGAAGTAATAACTTTTTTAATTTAGCGTGAAATTTGAGCCACCGCTTTTTATAATTTCCTCTAAAGCTCAACTTTCACTGTTTTGACTTAAGTTCGTGAAAATTATTCATAGAGAGTCAATCTATTAAACTCGTACAAAAGTTGGTTTTCTTTTTCTGGGCTTGGTCTAGTAAATTGATGTGACCTTTGCTAAAGCTCCGGAGTAGCGTCCTTTGACCTTCTCGGTTCTCATGATTTTACGTAAACAATCATGTGTCAATCTCAACTGTCATCTCATCCTATCTGACACTCATCCTATCTGTCAAGCTCACCTTTGAGATAACATGACATACTTATGACATGACAGATGATATGACAGGTAGAATGCCAAATGAAATGACATACCGGATGTCAAATGGGTTGACAGATGAAAGGGTATTGACATATGTTGGGTGACAGATGAATCCCCCTCTGACATTGACATATGGTGTCAGATAACGACATTACCATACGGTAACTATGGTGAAAAATTGACATTTAACACAGTAGCTATGGCGACAGACCACGCCCCATTTCCCTACACCAATCCTTATCCTACTTCCCCTACTCCTCAATTCTCTAAACCAATCCCTATCGGATCTTACTGCGCATTCTCGATGATCCATGTGTGTTTTTTATTGTTAACGGTACTCTATAACATTTGCATTTGATCAAATAAAGTTATGATTCAAATCGGCATAATTCTTAGTTAAATTCTGCTCAAAAGATATAAATATTGTCGATGCAAGACAGTCCTCCTCAAAACCCACTCTAATCGTCCAAGTCTTGGAGGCGTTTTCGATTCTCTTTTTTAGTATTTTGCTGTACATTGTGTTAATAGAATATTCTCCTGTAATTGCTACAGTCGCAGTCGCATACCCTTGGGATAATTCCTCTTTTAAAATCTGTAGAGAGCTTGTTTCCTGAGACAAACGTAAGTAGCTTTTAGCCAACGAGTGCAGATTTTATTATATTTATTTCTCCAGGATCAGGTGGTTTTCCGTTTTTAAAAGTCCTTACTCAGTGTCAGACCTCCTCTATGGAAATCTTTCCAACTCGCGTCTACGAGTTTCCATTCATGTTCAAAGGTAAGTCTTGGAACTCAAAATTTTTCACGCCCATCGTACGCTTCATGAGACTACATTAGAACCTTTGTTTAAAAAAGACGTAAAACGTTTCCTTGGCTATAGTTTAATTACAGAACTTTCCATTTATACAATTTCTAAAAATCCTCACCCATCTGTACTAGCAATTTAAATCATCAAACAAACGGAATAAGTATTGGAACTCAAAATTTTTCACGTTCATCGTGAGCTTCATGAGACTACCTACATTAGAACTTTTGTTTTAAAAATATGTAAAAGGCTTCCTTGGCTACAGTTTAATTACAGAACGTTCCATTTACACAATTTCTAAAAGTCCTCCCCCGCCTGTACTAGCAATTTAAATCATCAACTAAACGGAGTAAGTCTTGGAACTCAAAATTTTTTCACGCCCATCGTACGCTTCATGAGACTACATTAGAACCTTTGTTTAAAAAAGACGTAAAACGTTTCCTTGGCTATAGTTTAATTACAGAACTTTCCATTTATACAATTTCTAAAAATCCTCACCCATCTGTACTAGCAATTTAAATCATCAAACAAACGGAGTAAGTATTGGAACTCAAAATTTTTCACGTTCATCGTGAGCTTCATGAGACTACATTAGAACCTTTGTTTTAAAAATTTGTAAAAGGCTTCCTTGGCTACAGTTTAATTACAGAACGTTCCATTTACACAATTTCTAAAAGTCCTCCCCCGTCTGTACTAGCAATTTAAATCATCAACTAAACGGAGTAAGTCTTGGATCTCAAAATTTTTCACGTCCATCGTGAGTTTCATGAGACCACATTAGAACATTTGTTTAAAAAAGACGTAAAAGGCTGCCTTATCAACAGTTTAATTACAGAACGTTCCATTTACACAATTTATAAAAGTCCTCCCCCCGTCTGTACTAGCAACTTAAATCATCAACTAAACGGAGTAAGTCTTGGATCTCAAAATTTTTCACGTTCATCGTGAGCTTCATGAGACTACATTAGAACCTTTGTTTTAAAAATTTGTAAAAGGCTTCCTTGGCTACAGTTTAATTACAGAACGTTCCATTTACACAATTTCTAAAAGTCCTCCCCCGTCTGTACTAGCAATTTAAATCATCAACTAAACGGAGTAAGTCTTGGATCTCAAAATTTTTCACGTCCATCGTGAGTTTCATGAGACCACATTAGAACATTTGTTTAAAAAAGACGTAAAAGGCTGCCTTATCAACAGTTTAATTACAGAACGTTCCATTTACACAATTTATAAAAGTCCTCCCCCCGTCTGTACTAGCAACTTAAATCATCAACTAAACGGAGTAAGTCTTGGATCTCAAAATTTTTCACGTCCATCGTGAGTTTCATGAGACCACATTAGAACATTTGTTTAAAAAAGACGTAAAAGGCTGCCTTATGAACAGTTTAATTACAGAACGTTCCATTTATATAATTTCTAAAAGTCCTCCCCCGTCTGTACTACCAATTTAAATAATCAACTAAACGGAGTAAGTCTCTGAACTCAAAATTTTTCACGTCCATCGCGAGTTTCATGAGACTACATTAGAACCTTTGTTGAAAAAAGACGTAAAAGGCTGCCTTATCAACAGTTTAATTACAGAACGTTCCATTTACACAATTTCTAAAAGTCCTCCCCCGTCTGTACTAGCAATTTAAATCATCAACTAAACGGAGTAAGTCTTGGATCTCAAAATTTTTCACGTCCATCGTGAGTTTCATGAGACCACATTAGAACATTTGTTTAAAAAAGACGTAAAAGGCTGCCTTATCAACAGTTTAATTACAGAACGTTCCATTTACACAATTTATAAAAGTCCTCCCCCCGTCTGTACTAGCAACTTAAATCATCAACTAAACGGAGTAAGTCTTGGATCTCAAAATTTTTCACGTCCATCGTGAGTTTCATGAGACCACATTAGAACATTTGTTTAAAAAAGACGTAAAAGGCTGCCTTATGAACAGTTTAATTACCGAACGTTCCATTTATACAATTTCTAAAAGTCCTCCCCCGTCTGTACTACCAATTTAAATCATCAACTAAACGGAGTAAGTCTTGGAACTCAAAATTTTTCACGTCCATCGCGAGTTTCATGAGACTACATTAGAACCTTTGTTGAAAAAAGACGTAAAAGGCTGCCTTATCAACAGTTTAATTACAGAACGTTCCATTTACACAATTTCTAAAAGTCCTCCCCCGTCTGTACTAGCAATTTAAATCATCAACTAAACGGAGTAAGTCTGGGAACTCAAAATTTTTCACGTCCATCGTGAGTTTCAAGACACCACATTAGAACCTTTGTTTAAAAAAGACGTAAAAGGCTGCCTTATCAACAGTTTAATTACAGAACGTTCCATTTACACAATTTCTAAAAGTCCTCCCCGTCTGTACTAGCAATTTAAATCATCAACTAAACGGAGTAAGTCTTGGAACTCAAAATTTTTCACGTCCATCGTGAGTTTCATGAGACCACATTAGAACCTTTGTTTAAAAAAGACGTAAAAGGCTGCCTTATCAACAGTTTAATTACAAAACGTTCCATTTACACAATTTCTAAAAGTCCTCCCCTGTCTGTACTAGCAATTTAAATCATCAACTAAACGGAGTAAGTCTTGGTTCTCAAAATTTTTCACGTCCATCGTGAGTTTTATGAGACCACATTAGAACCTTTGTTTAAAAAAGACGTAAAAGGCTGCCTTATCAACAGTTAATTTACAGAACGTTCCATTTACACAATTTCTAAAAGTCCTCCCCCGTCTGTACTAGCAATTTAAATCATCAACTAAACGGAGTAAGTCTTGGATCACAAAATTTTTCACGTCCATCGTGAGTTTCATGAGACCACATTAGAACCTGTGTTTAAAAAAGAAGTAAAAGGCTGCCTTATCAACAGTTTAATTACAGAACGTTCCATTTACACAATTTCTAAAAGTCCTCCCCTGTCTGTACTAGCAATTTAAATCATCAACTAAACGGAGTAAGTCTTGGTTCTCAAAATTTTTCACGTCCATCGTGAGTTTTATGAGACCACATTAGAACATTTTTTTATAAAAGACGTAATAGGCTGCCTTATCAACAGTTTAATTACAGAACGTTCCATTTACACAATTTCTTAAAGTCCTCCCCCGTCTGTACTAGCAATTTAAATCGACAACTAAACGGAGTAAGTCTTGGAACTCAAAATTTTTCACGTCCATCGTGAGTTTCATGAGACCACATTAGAACATTTTTTTATAAAAGACGTAATAGGCTGCCTTATCAACAGTTTAATTACAGAACGTTCCATTTACACAATTTCTAAAAGTCCTCCCCTGTCTGTACTAGCAATTTAAATCATCAACTAAACGGAGTAAGTCTTGGTTCTCAAAATGTTTCACGTCCATCGTGAGTTTTATGAGACCACATTAGAACATTTTTTTATAAAAGACGTAATAGGCTGCCTTATCAACAGTTTAATTACAGAACGTTCCATTTACACAATTTCTAAAAGTCCTCCCCTGTCTGTACTAGCAATTTAAATCATCAACTAAACGGAGTAAGTCTTGGTTCTCAAAATTTTTCACGTCCATCGTGAGTTTTATGAGACCACATTAGAACATTTTTTTATAAAAGACGTAATAGGCTGCCTTATCAACAGTTTAATTACAGAACGTTCCATTTACACAATTTCTTAAAGTCCTCCCCCGTCTGTACTAGCAATTTAAATCGACAACTAAACGGAGTAAGTCTTGGAACTCAAAATTTCACGTCCATCGTGAGTTTCATGAGACCACATTAGAACCTTTGTTTAAAAAAGACGTAAAAGGCTGCCTTATCGACAGTTTAATTACAGAACGTTCCATTTACACAATTTCTAAAAGTCCTCGCCCATCTGTAGGTACTAGCAATTTAAATCATCATCCAAACGGAGTTGCACCAATATATCATTTCGACACTGTTAAACACATTTCTAAACGCCACAAATTAGCAATTAAGTTGATTTTTAAAAGAATGCTTTTATAAACGAAGATCTTTTGACAAGCATAAAATGTAAAACACATTTGAGTTTCGATTTAATAGTTTAAACAAACGTGGCGTTTACTATTGAGTAATTAGTTATTTAAATCGCGGCAAAAAATGTTTTAAATTCATAATAGTTGGTTTGAAAAGCTGAAAAATGCCAATTTCCTGTATACATCCTCTAGGTCTGTCTATATGAGTATTGTCTTTTAGTTTAAATTTTCCCATATAGCTTTTAACCGTTAAGCTCCGCTTTAGTTCGGTTTAGAATGTGGAGTTAGGTTTTAGTTGAAGTTAAACTATCGTCGTAAACAGTGTTTATGATGCCAATTTTTTTTTCAATTAAATGCATAATTCTAATAAAGTGAAAAATAAAGCGTGTGCAATATTATATTGCAAATATTAACCGGAAACTTGTCATGTTTTCCAGTGCTAAGCAAAGAATGTCAACTTGTAATAATTACTCCAAATTAATTAATTTTTTTTGTGATGTCTTCCACGACGAAGAAGTGTCTTTTTTAGAAAGTTGAAAAATTGATTGTATGTGATGTTTTTGGAAAATCAAGGTGGGTCTCGAATTTTTTTTCCGTTTAACAATTCGTATAACAAATTATTGAAGAAAAAGTTCAATTAAGCGGTTTGAAATTATAATTATTTGGCTTTCGTTATGCGTCTGTAATTTTGTATGCACCAGTAAAAGTTATTTAGCCTTTACAATAATAATTTCATAAAATTAAATTAAGTGGCGGAACCACGGCATTAACCTGATGTTTGTTGCGCCTTCAAAGTCAAATTTTATTCGAAAACACATAACGTTCGTTGGGTTTAAGCCAATAAGGTTTCTGGGGCATTAATTTATTCGATTTATTTGTTTTAATTTTAGATCTGATTTTTATTATTGTTTATCTATAGATTTTATTTCATCTATACTAATATATAAAGTAAGATGTTTGTATGTATGTATGTATGTATGTATGTATGTATGTATGTATGTATGTATGTATGTATGTGCGTTACTTAAGATCTCGCGAACCACCGAACCAATTTTAATAATTTTTTCTTTCGCATATAGACCGTACTTTTGGGAGTAACATAGGCTAGGTATGATTACGATATGTCAACTGGGGGCTTAGAAATTAGCAAAAATGTGAGAGAACTCCCAAAAACTAAAATTTAAAACTACGTTATACAGAAATGTACCATGAACTATAAATCAATTTTGAATGCGTTCCTTTATGGTTTCAAGTTAGTTAAATTCTATAATTTATTGACACATAAAAATTAATATTTCAAATTTTACTTTTAAAAATCTACTCTAACAAATTCGCCAAGAAATGTACTACCTCACATTTGAAATAAAAGCGGGTGGTTGTGGGGGCCACGGAGGACGCGGTGTTGGTAATACGGGGGGGGGGGCTGTCGTTAGTGGTACACGTGTCTTCCAGATGAAATTAAGGCGGGTGGTTATAGGGTTCCCTGAGACGGCGGTACTGTCATTAACGGTGCGTGTGCTTGCATATTTAAATTAAAGCGGGTGGTTGTAGGGGTCTCTAAGACGGCGGTTGTGGTGTACTCGGTGGCGGTGATGCTGACTTTAGTGATGCACGTGCCAATTGAAATTAAAGTGGTTGGTTGTAGGGGTTCCTGAGGAGGTGATTTTGGTGATATCGGTGGCGGCGATGCTGACGTTAGTGGTGCACGTGCTTCACAATTGAAATTAAAGCGGGTGGTTGTAAGGGTTTTTGGGGCGGCAGTTCTGTTGTTCACGGTGGCGATATAGGGCTGACTTTAGTGATGCACTTGCCTCCCGATTGAAATTTAAGCAGGTGGTTGTAGGAGTCCTTGAGGCGGCGTTCTGGTGATATCGGTGGCGGTGGTGCTGGCGTTAGTGGTGTGCACGTATTTTTCAAATGAAATAAAAGCGGCTGGTTGTAGGGTGCCCTGAGGGTATTCTGGTGATTCCGGTGGCGGAAGTGCTGTCGTTGGTTGTGGATGTGCCTCCCAATTAAAATAAAGCAAGTGGTTGTAGGGTGCCTTGAAGCGGGGATTTTGGTGAGCTTGGTGGCGGCAATGTTTACATTAGTGGTGCACGTGCCTCCCAATTTAAATTAAAGCGGGGGGTTATAGAGGTCCCTAAGGCGGCGGGGTACTTAAAATTAAAGCAGGTGGTTGTAGAGGGTTTCCTGAGGTAACGGTTCTGATGAAACGGTGGTGGAGGTGCCGTCATTGGTGGTGCACGATAAAAAGCACCTGCTTCCACCTTTTTCTTAATAGACATCATAGCGGCCTTTTTTTGCTTCTACATATTATTATCATACATTCGTATGCCCACAAATTTCACAATATCGATTTATTGTTACATTGTAGAGTATGTTGGGCTCATATATACCTAATTAAAATTTGATAGGTTTTGCCAAGGGTTTTGCAAACTAAGGGGCCGCTAAATTAAAAGGCGTGTGGCGTAGCCCACGGGTCCTGCTAGTAATTTATAATTTAATACATCTTAACGCGAACTTCTTCCTATAGTTTCGAAATCTTTCAAAAGTCGATTATTTTTTTGAATATTCACAATCAAAAATTTGGTTAATTCGTTGATAACTTAGTAAAGAATTTTGAAATCCTAATATTTTTGTTAAAATAACTTTGGACAACTAGTTGAGAAATTATTACCCCTACGAGAGGATTTCGTTTTCTCCCTTATACCTATATTTTTAGTATCTACTGTTTATCTTATTTTTTATATTATAATTGTTATATTATTTTGAATGATGGATATATATCAATATTATTAATTTAATATTATAATTAGTAATTAGCATCAAATCAAAGCAAAGTGAAAGTAAACTAAAATGTTTTTTGATTTATTTGTTTGATATTAAAATGGTAATTACTTATTTGTATTATTTGTTTATATTAAATATAACATAAAAAAAGCTAAATATCTAAAATTAAACATATTGTTGTAAATGTAAACAAATAATATTTTCCCTGTAGAAAAATCGGACTCAACATAAAGAGACAATATCTCAAAAATGGTGGGTTTCAGTCGTGGCAAACTCAAACTATTTTTTTATAAATTCAATAAGGAGTTTAAATAATTATGTAAAAATATATAGGGGCCATACAGGTTGCATTTGAAATAACTAAGAAAAAACAATTTCTAGTATAAGCAAATTTGAGTCAAACATCAGGTGGCAAAATCTCAAAAATGGATGGTTTAAGACGTGGCAAACTCAAACTATTTTTTTATAAATTCAATAAGGAGTTTAAATAATTATGTAAAAATATATAGGGGCCATACAGGTTGCATTTGAAATAACCAAGAAAAAACAATTTCTAGTATAAGCAAATTTGAGTCAAGCATCAGGTGGCAATATCTCAAAAATGGATGGTTTCAGACGTGGCAAACTTAAACTACTTTTTTTATAAATTTAAACTATTTTTTTATAAATTTAATAAGAGGTTTAAATATGCAAAAATATACAGGGGTTTGCGTTTGTAATAACCAAGATAAAACAATTTTAAGTATAAGTAAATTTAAATCAAGCATCAGGTGGCAATATCTCAAAAATGGATGGTTTCAGACGTGGCAAACTCAAACTATTTTTTTTTTAATTCAATAAGGAGTTTAAATATGTAAAAATATACAGTGAGTTGCATTTGAAATAACTAAGAAAAAACAATTTCTAGTATAAGCAAATTTGAGTCAAGCATCAGGTGGCAATATCTCAAAAATGGATGGTTTCAGACGTGGCAAACTTAACTACTTTTTTATAAATTTAATAAGAGGTTTAAATATGGAAAAATATACAGGGGTTTGCGTTTGTAATAACCAAGATAAAACAATTTTAAGTATAAGTAAATTTAAATCAAGCGTCAGGTGGCAATATCTCAAAAATGGATGGTTTCAGACGTGGCAAACTTAAACTACTTTTTTATAAATTTAAACTATTTTTTTATAAATTTAATAAGAGGTTTAAATATGCAAAAATATACAGGGGTTTGCGTTTGTAATAACCAAGATAAAACAATTTTAAGTATAAGTAAATTTAAATCAAGCGTCAGGTGGCAATATCTCAAAAATGGATGGTTTCAGACGTGGCAAACTTAAACTACTTTTTTATAAATTTAAACTATTTTTTTTATAAATTTAATAAGAGGTTTAAATATGTAAAAATATACAGGGGGGTTGCATTTGAAATAACCAAGAAAAAACAATTTCTAGTATAAGCAAATTTGAGTCAAGCATCAGGTGGCAATATCTCAAAAATGGATGGTTTCAGACGTGGCAAACTTAAACTACTTTTTTTATAAATTTAAACTATTTTTTTATAAATTTAATAAGAGGTTTAAATATGCAAAAATATACAGGGGTTTGCGTTTGTAATAACCAAGATAAAACCATTTTAAGTATAAGTAAATTTAAATCAAGCATCAGGTGGCAATATCTCAAAAATGGATGGTTTCAGACGTGGCAAACTCAAACTATTTTTTTTTTAATTCAATAAGGAGTTTAAATATGTAAAAATATACAGTGAGTTGCATTTGAAATAACTAAGAAAAAACAATTTCTAGTATAAGCAAATTTGAGTCAAGCATCAGGTGGCAATATCTCAAAAATGGATGGTTTCAGACGTGGCAAACCTAACTACTTTTTTATAAATTTAATAAGAGGTTTAAATATGGAAAAATATACAGGGGTTTGCGTTTGTAATAACCAAGATAAAACAATTTTAAGTATAAGTAAATTTAAATCAAGCGTCAGGTGGCAATATCTCAAAAATGGATGGTTTCAGACGTGGCAAACTTAACTACTTTTTTATAAATTTAATAAGAGGTTTAAATATGGAAAAATATACAGGGGTTTGCGTTTGTAATAACCAAGATAAAACAATTTTAAGTATAAGTAAATTTAAATCAAGCGTCAGGTGGCAATATCTCAAAAATGGATGGTTTCAGACGTGGCAAACTTAAACTACTTTTTTATAAATTTAAACTATTTTTTTATAAATTTAATAAGAGGTTTAAATATGCAAAAATATACAGGGGTTTGCGTTTGTAATAACCAAGATAAAACAATTTTAAGTATAAGTAAATTTAAATCAAGCATCAGGTGGCAATATCTCAAAAATGGATGGTTTCAGACGTGGCAAACTTAACTACTTTTTTATAAATTTAATAAAGAGGTTTAAATATGGAAAAATATACAGGGGTTTGCGTTTGTAATAACCAAGATAAAACAATTTTAAGTATAAGTAAATTTAAATCAAGCGTCAGGTGGCAATATCTCAAAAATGGATGGTTTCAGACGTGGCAAACTTAAACTACTTTTTTATAAATTTAAACTATTTTTTTATAAATTTAATAAGAGGTTTAAATATGCAAAAATATACAGGGGTTTGCGTTTGTAATAACCAAGATAAAACAATTTTAAGTATAAGTAAATTTAAATCAAGCATCAGGTGGCAATATCTCAAAAATGGATGGTTTCAGACGTGGCAAACTCAAACTATTTTTTTTTTAAATTCAATAAGGAGTTTAAATATGTAAAAATATACAGTGAGTTGCATTTGAAATAACCAAGAAAAAACAATTTCTAGTATAAGCAAATTTATTTGAATCAAGCATCGGGTGGCAATATCTCATAAATGGATAGTTTCAGACGTGGCAAACTCAAACTATTTAGGACCTTTTCGTATGTGCGAAATAGTCATTGTCGTTTAAATCTAGACAAATTTGTTCTTATGACATATCGTTCAACTAATTGTAACATGTTTTTCTCTAGTTTCGAGCTTAAAAACCAATTTGTCTTTCGAATAAATTGTAACTAATATTTTGGACAGTCTTTAAAATAAATCAGCCCAAATGTTAAACTCGGGCGTCATTTAAAGTCTAAAAATAAAATTAATTTTCAAAGCCAAGTTGATTTTTTATTATTTTGACCGTCCTTGCAAACTTTTGCCAATAAAGTCGTCTTGTATTTTCTATTTTTTTCTGTTTGTTTATTCAACAATATTTAAAAATTGGCTGTTTTTTAAGTAAAGGAAGAAGAGGGCGTTCGTTGAAGCGAAGCGAATAAGTAAACAATTTAAACGTTACTCGATTATCTTATTTTTTTATTTTGTTTGTATTGAAATTTTTTAAGTAAATTTAGTTGTTTGTTTAAATAGATGGAAATATAAAATGTACTAATTTCCTGTTTGCTACTTACTTTGTTTTGCTTCACAGCGTAATGCACAATAATGAAAGGATGCAATTTCTCCCCCTCAGCCCTGACAATAATTTGAAAATAGTGGTTTAAAGAAAAAACAAATTGATTAAAATATTCCATCAACCTAAAAATTAATATTTAAATTATTTCAAATTTTCTTAAATTAGTTGTGATAACCGTACACTTTTTTCTTGTATAATAGGTAAAGTAACGGGTTTGTATAAATTTTAGAACAATACTCCATTGAAACTTTATATTCTTGGCGAATTTTACTAGAAAGTTTAATTTATAATCTCATTTACGATTATGCAGTTATTCATTATGGTGCGTTAATTTGTGAAATTGTAGCATTTTCTTTTGTTTATTAAAAAAAAACAATAGTAAAAGTGAGAAGATTATAAATCAAGTCCTGCCCTGCCATTTACAACCTTGCATTCTTCTCATTAATTAATCAAAGATTTGTACTAGTAGCATACAGGCTTAAGACTTCAGGGGCGTATTAAAAAAGTTGTGCGCTCAACTCAAGTTCGTTGATCTTTTTAAACATAAAATTACTTTATTGTGGTATTAAATTGCATCTAAACAATTTTCATTGTTGTCGAGTGACAGGTGAAATTTGTCTCGTGTGAATGCAAGTCTCTTGTTGCGGTTTACACGTTAAAACACGAAGATTAAATTTTAAAGGCATTGGCCTAAAGCTATGGTTTGTTTTACTTTAAATCACCATTGAATATGGTATAATTGGTATGAATATGCATTTAAATAATTAATTACGCACATGGTGTTTGCTGAGGATAAATAAAGTTTAAACAATTACGGTAAATTTGTTGAATTCTTTTATTTAAATTTTGCATTGCTGTTAACGACGCCTATTTTTTCGAGAAGCCGTTTTAAGGAAATGTTTCCATTTGAAAGCAAAATTAATTAATAAAAATAAACAGTACTTAATGGTTATTTTACAAGTGGTAACTTAAAGCGTGCTATGAGCATGAGCCTCTCGACTTCATGTAAATTAAACTAATATAAAAATAAACACTCGACTTTTACGTCACGATTAATTCGAGTTTTGCAAAAATATTATTTTTGATTATTTTATTTTCAAATTTGATATACAGCAGTGTTATAAACAAATTTGTTTTTAGAGCTTTTGTTTAGTTTTGCCCATCATCAACAAAAGGGGACTTACTTCATGTTGTTTCACTTGTCTTATCCGGATTTCCGGTACAAAACGCATTTTAAAACGACTTACGGAAGTCTTTAGGAAGACGATTATTGTAATATTGCACGTGTAAGATCTAATTTTTTTGTGCACACCTACGACTCCGCTAATTATAAGCGCTCGATTAATAATTTTAAATTATTCCAGAAGCAACTTCTGTGCGAGATAAGCATGTTTTTGATTGAAATTTTAATTGATGGGTTAAGTGTTTTAGAAATTTATAATTATTTTTGTTTCAGATTCTGGAAAGGCTACGGTAAAAGGGGGTCGGGCGTCGCCCGGCGCACGGCCCCCACAACCAAATCGGGTTCCCGTCATTTCTACCCCCAAAACTGTTGAAGCTTTAGCTGTTTTAGTTCAACATCTCGTTTTTAATGTAAGTATTATTATCATTATTATTTTACATAGATTAAATAGTGTTAAAAATGGGGCTATTAGAAGGGATACTGGTGGGGATATAATTATAATTAGGAAATTCTGCATTTTTCGAAGTCTCTTCATGACTTAAGATGCATGAAATCGAATATTAGAGATTTGTCCCAAGTGGTCGCCTCTTACGACCGACAGGGAAAGTCCTGGACATATTCTACCACCGGAACCCAGACGGTATTTTATAGAAGACGAAATGCCAAAGATTGCTTCTTGCTCTCATTCTCTGAATAGGGCGATTCGGGTTTAGTTCTAGACTTGGGGATCTTGGAAATCGTAAGAGATGCAAAGCTGGCAATTTTTTCATCGACTGTACTAAAAGAGACTTTTCTACGAAACTTCTACTTATATTTTTCGAGGTCCCATCAGTGGCTTAAATAGTGCATGAAACAATGAATGGCATGAATGGGAAAAGGTTTAGAGATTTGTCCCAAGTGGTCGCCTCTTACGACCGACAGGGAAAGTCCTGGACCTATTCTACCACCGGAACCCAGACGGTATTTTATAGAAGACGAAATGCCAAAGATTGCTTCTTGCTCTCATTCTCTGAATAGGGCGATTCGGGTTTAGTTCTAGACTTGGGGATCTTGGAAATCGTAAGAGATGCAAAGCTGGCAATTTTTTCATCGACTGTACTAAAAGAGACTTTTCTACGAAACTTCTACTTATATTTTTCGAGGTCCCATCAGTGGCGTAAATAGTGCATGAAACAATGAATGGCATGGAATGGGAAAAGGTTTAGAGATTTGTCCCAAGTGGTCGCCTCTTACGACCGACAGGGAAAGTCCTGGACCTATTCTACCACCGGAACCCAGACGGTATTATATAGAAGACGAAATGCAAAAGATTAGTTCTTACTCTCATTCTCTGTATAGGGTGGTTCAGATTTAGTTCTAGACTTGGGGATCTTGGAAATCGTAAGAGATGCAAAGCTGGCAATTTTTTCATCGACTGTGCTAAAAGAGACTTTTCTACGAAACTTCTACTTATATTTTTCGAGGACCCATCAGTGGCTTAAATCGTGCATGAAACAATGAATGGCATGGAATGGGAAAAGGTTTAGAGATTTGTCCCAAGTGGTCGCCTCTTACGACCGACAGGGAAAGTCCTGGACCTATTCTACCACCGGAACCCAGACGGTATTATATAGAAGACGAAATGCAAAAGATTAGTTCTTACTCTCATTCTCTGTATAGGGTGGTTCAGATTTAGTTCTAGACTTGGGGATCTTGGAAATCGTAAGAGATGCAAAGCTGGCAATTTTTTCATCGACTGTGCTAAAAGAGACTTTTCTACGAAACTTCTACTTATATTTTTCGAGGTCTCATCAGTGGCTTAAATCGTGCATGAAACAATGAATGGCATGGAATGGGAAAAGGTTTAGAGATTTGTCCGAAGTGGTCGCCTCTTACGACCGACAGGGAAAGTCCTGGACCTATTCTACCACCGGAACCCAGACGGTATTTTATAGAAGACGAAGTGCAAAAGATTAGTTCTTACTCTCATTCTCTGTATAGGGTGGTTCAGATTTAGTTCTAGACTTGGGGATCTTGGAAATCGTAAGAGATGCAAAGCTGGCAATTTTTTCATCGACTGTGCTAAAAGAGACTTTTCTACGAAACTTCTACTTATATTTTTCGAGGTCCCATCAGTGGCTTAAATCGTGCATGAAACAATGAATGGCATGGAATGGGAAAAGGTTTAGAGATTTGTCCCAAGTGGTCGCCTCTTACGACCGACAGGGAAAGTCCTGGACCTATTCTACCACCGGAGCCCAGACGGTATTTTATAGAAGACGAAATGCAAAAGATTAGTTCTTACTCTCATTCTCTGTATAGGATGGTTCAGATTTAGTTCTAGACTTGGGGATCTTGGATATCGTAAGCGATGCAAAGCTGGCAATTTTTTCATCGACTGTACTAAAAGAGACGTACTACGAAACTTCTACATTTTTTGGAGGTCCCATCAGTGGCCTAGATCGTGCATGAAATCTAAGGGTATAGCATAGAAACAATGGACAATAAGCAATGGAAAAGGTTTTGTCCCAAATGGTCGCAAAAATAGTTTTTTATGTGTATGTATTAACGAATTTTGCGGGCGGCTATCTCTAAAACTATAAGCAATAGAGAAAAAATGAATGGATCAATCTTGTAGGAAATTTGATAAGCTTTAATTTTGCTAAGAATAATTTTTTCATTAGGACCCACTGTTTTCGAGATATAAGCGAAAGCACCAAAAACGAGACCTTTCCACCTCCACTCCCACCCTTATCTATTACCGGGGGACCGGGGACTTTTAGTATTTTTACCTTCTAACTACTCCGAACACAATTCTGAAGGAAAAAATTCCACCTTCTTCCATATCGAAACCCCTTTTTGAGCGTTTGTTGACTGGACTAATTGGAAATTTTAACTTTTAACAAATTATTTCTCAACAATTGGTACTTCAGCTGAATCTGTTAATCCATCAGTCGGTAGCACAATGCACCACTAATGAACAAAATTAAGTCTCACCCCTAAACCTCAATTTTTGGAAATTGTTCTTTGTTCAACTAACGGTGCTTTAACAAAAAATGTAATTTTACGTAGAAAATGACCATTGTGCTGCTACCAATTGAACTAATGCTTTTTAAAGCGAATAGCTACATAAAAAAGAGTTTTTAAATATTTTTTTCTAAAATGACTTTAGTTACAAGTTTCCTCTCATTCAGTTAGCAGCATCTAAATTTTAGAAATTTTAGAATGGATTGTTATAATTTTGGGGTAAGTTACTATCATTTTCAAATTCAAAGTCAATTTAATGCCACATGATCCAACAAGCCAATTTTGGTGGATAGGAAAAATTTTGGCAACATTTGGCCAATCTTAATGGGAATCGAAATATGTAATTTAAAATTAATTATTTTTACACGACCATGAAGTAAAAACATAAGGATATAATGTTAATTTAACAATGTTTATAATCGAAAATAAATATTAATATGATAAAATTGCAATATTAAATCAAACTGTACGTTCCTAGCTCAGTTTATAATCTAGTCTTCCATTTTAACGTTACAAAAAGTCAACTTTCAAAGACAAAATGTCAAAAATTAACGAAATTTACATTTTGTTAATTTTTGAATTTCTATTATTACTTTTAAGAATATATTTTTTAATTGTGCTTCTCAAAATTTCTCGTTCTTTTAAGAAAATTTTGAAAATGCATCTTAAGAGAATTAATAGAAAAATTATGAGTCAAATTTTGGTAAGCCCAAAGTTATCTAACTATTTAAAAAAAAATTATTTAAATATTTCTTTTGTTACAGTTGGAAGCATTCCGTACCCCATCATTAAAAAAGGATATAGAAAGTAAATGCCTCGAATTGGAGGCAGCTAATTTTACGTGTCAACAAATGGAAGAAAGTTTAATTAGAATTCGTGAAGAACACGTATCAAATATCGAAGAAGAAAGATTTAGGTTTAAAAATGAAATTGCCGATCTTATATCCAAGCAACAGCAACAAATTGCAGAATGTAAATCTTAAAAATTGCTCTCAAAACATCCTTTTAACTTAAAAATCTTTTTCAGTAAATATGAAACACGCAGAAAACATGGAACACGTCATAGACGAACACGTTAATGAACAAAAACAATTAATTTCGGTCCAAAACGAACAGTTAATCAAGTTAAGAGAAGAGTGCAACAAATTGCAATTAAACCATCTTCAAACTTTGGAAATATTACGCGAAGAAAATGATTCGATTAGAGAAGAAATTGACGATAAAAATGCACTAATTGAACATTTACAGAAGATACAGTGCGAAAATGAAGAGATTCACAAAAATTATCTCGAAAAGGAAAGTCGTCATAAAGTGGAAATTGACATTTTGAACAAAAAAATTGCTTCTATGCAAACGGAAAATGGAAAAATTGTACAACATCAAGTTAATGGCGAAACTAAAGAAAAAGACATTCCGGTAAGTTTTGTTTTTGATTTTCCATTTCCCAGTCCCAATTAATTCAAGGAACGTTTCTCTGGGTCCCTAGTGTGTATGTATTCCTCTCGAACGCTTAAACAGACAACCCAAGAGTCACATTAAGGCCGTAGCCAGGGGTACGTCAGGGCAGGCTCAGCCCGCCTTGAAAATTTTTAAGCCTTTCCTAGCCAGAACTACGTCTGGCTACGGCCCTGAGTCGCACCAAGTGACCATTAGCTTTTTGGATTTTTCATTTTCCAGTCCCAATAAAGTCAAAAAACGTTTCTCTAGGTCCCTAGTGTGTATGTACTCCTCTCGAACGCTTAAACAGACAACCCAAGAGTCACACCAAGGCCGTAGCCAGGGGTACGCCAGGACAGGCTCAGCCTGCCCTGAAAATTTTTAAGCCTGTTCTAGCCAGAACTACGTCTGGCTACGGCCCTGAGTCGCACCAAGTGACCATTAGCTTTTTTGTTTTTGATTTTCGATTTCCCAGTCCCAATAAAGTCAAGAAAAGTTTCTCTAGGTCCCTAGTGTGTATGTAATCCTCTCGAACGCTTAAACAGGCAACTCAAGAGTCACACCAAGGCCGTAGACAGGGGTACGCCAGGACAGGCTGAGCTTCCTCTGAAAAGTTTTAAGCCTGTTCTAGCCAGAACTACGTCTGGCTACGGCCCTGAGTCGCACCAAGTGACCATTAGCTTTTTTGTTTTTGATTTTCCATTTCGCAGTCCCAATAAAGTCAAGAAAAGTTTCTCTGGGTCCCTAATGTATATGTAATCCTCTCGAACGCTTAAACAGAACCCAAGAGTCATACCAAGGTCGTAGCCAGGGGTACGCCAGGACAGGCTGAGCCTGCCCTGGAAAGTTTTAAGCCTGTTCTAGCCAGAACTTGCTAAGGATTTCACAATTATAATAAAACGATAAGTTCCTAATATATTGGTGTCAAAGAAGAAAGAACTTCCATCCTAAGAAGAGATTACAAGAGATTTATACAAACTCAAAAGAGATAAAACCCGCCTGATTTTAACTTTCAGCCTGCCTTGAACTTTTTGAGCCTGCCCTGATAGCACAGTCTGGCTACGACCCTGAGTCACACCAAGTGACCATTAGCTTTTTTAGTTAAAAATTTTCCGCCTAGGGGCGTCTAATTATTTCCCACAATAAATCGATTCCCCACATCGCCTCTTTCGTACCATTTTGTTTTACAAGCTTTTATTTTAGGCTGCTTTGGCAGAAGTCGACTCGTTACGAGCAGTTTTGGACTTAAAACACTCAGAAGTTGCCGAATTGCGTCGCTCTTTAGCAGAAGCAAACCAAAAGAGAGAGATGCTTCCAGGACTGATTGAAAAAGTTTCTCTCCTAACGGCAAGATGTGAAGACTTTGAATCTCAATTAGAGAGCAAAACGGCTTTCGAAAAGTAAGTTATTTTTAATTTCTAGTCTTTGAATGACAAAATTTATTTTTGCAGCGACCTTATGGCAAACAATAAAAAATTGAGCGAATCGCTAAAAAACGAGTCGTACCAGTATCAACGTTTGAGTCAAGTAAACGAAGAGCTCCAATGGAAATTACGTCAAAATCAAGAGCTTTTGAATCGCGTAATCGAAAGAACTGAGGAGGCCTCGTTGAATCGCTCAATTTTAACTGCCAGTTTGAACGAACGTCACGGTTCGCCCAAAAGTTTCGAACGAACCATGTCGTTTAGGGAACGTTCGAGTCCTAAAAGTTTCATCGAAAGCTCAAAGAAGTGTAAAAAAATGTGCGAATTGGACGATTTGACGCAATTTTCTTCACCAAACGTTAAAAGTATCGTCAAAAAGTCGGATTCGGTTAGTTATTTGTTAGATTTAGATGATAGTCCCGAAACGAAAGCTAACAGAATAGTTAGACGTAGTTTTCGTAATTCAACTTCGCCCAACAGCGTTTCTACAAAATCGCCTTCTAATAAAAGGCCAAGAATGAGAAATAATCCTTTAAGTTTAAGTGCATCTGTGGGTGCTATCGTACCTGTTATAAATCCCAATCATTTGAGGTCGCATTCTTTGTCTATGCGAGAAAATGACACGGGAAGTGTTAGTAGTAATTCGGATGATGTTTTTTCATGGCCAGTATCTTCGGTACGTTCTAGTACTCCTAATGGTAAACAAAAGATGTGTCACGAATCGGATAATTCTTGTATGGAAGATAATAATGAATTAGACGAATTTGATGACATCAAACTACCGGTCCTTCCTAGCGAAATTGGAAGAAATCATAGCGTACAGTCACTGCCAGTACCTAAACACTTAGCTGGAGAAGCGATGATCTCTGAAAGTAATTCTGAAGACGAGAGTACAACTAGTTCTTCGAGTGCGCAGTTATGAGATGAACTTTTATTTTAATTTTCATTAAAAGACTTGAATTGAATCTCAAAATAAATGAAATTTGTTGGAGCGTTTGGAGACAAATTGTTTAATTTTTGTCAATCTCTGTATATAAGTAGTGACGCCATTTTTATTACTTTTCTAACACTTCGTGTATAAAAACTGTTTGTTTTGTTTCTTAATTTTTTTAAGTGGTTGTGACTTTATTATTCCTTAATTAAGTAATATTTATCAGTATTAGGTATTTTTAACATTCACTGTTGTTGGTTGATATTTTTATTTTTTTCTCGTTTAAACAAAGTGCAGGCCTTAGCCTCAAATACGTCCCTGTTTATTTGTTACAAAGAACAAATTATTGTAAAAAATATATTTGAGATCAAAAACTAATGAGTAATGTGCATTTATTTATTTTATTAGAAGGCACAACAAAATGAGATGAGTTTAAAAATATTCAAAGTTTGATATTTTATAAAATGTTAGGACCAAATAGATTTTCACATTTAATATTTATTGTAAAGAAAAAATGTTGAATGAATTTAAAATGTTTTCTTATGTGTAAATATTTCAATATGTAAAAATAAATAAAGTTAACTATTTGCAATCTATTTCACTGTTTTTGTCTACCAGAGTTGGAATTTTTACAGATCTTCTAAAGGTCCGTCCACACACAGGCCGCTGTGCACGCGGCCTGAACGCTGTCCAGACGCTCCGGCTTGGCCTGTGCAGGCCGCCTGAACGATATCCACACGCTCCGGTTAGGCCTGCACAGGCCAAACCAGAGCGTGTGGACACAGTTTAAGCGGCCTGCCCAGGCCAAACCTGAGCATGTAGACATAGCGTTCAGGCCGCATGCATAGGCCAAACCGGAGCGTGTGGACAGCATTCAGGTGGTCTGTGCAGGCCGCCTTCACAGGCAAGCCTTAAGACACGTTTACCTCAGTTCTCCACACCCACATGCTTCAGAAGACATGTAAAGTTGTCAGTTCCGGTTTCTGGTGATTATCTAGATATCTAGATAATCACCAGAAACCGGATAAAAGAGATTACAATATAGTAATAGATTATAAATAAAGAGATCACTGCAACAACATACATCCAGAGACACGCGAATGAAATTTTAGCTGCCCTCGACCCCGGTGAAAACTGGAGCCTCACCAAAAAATTTAATTCAGAATAAGGCTTTGGATCCCAAGAAAGATCAGTCATTTTCAGGATATTACAGAAGGTTAGATTCCAAAAAGCGTTTGGCCCTGACGTCAATTGCTGATCTGCTGACCCTGCTTAGGAGGCTAGACGACTTGCTACTAATAATTAAGTAACGAAGTTACTCCTTGGAGGCACGTAGTGCCGACTTTTTTCTATTTTTATTAACATCTTTTTATCTCTTATGATCCTATGAGGTCTTTGCAATTAGGCACTTTGGGGAGGCGTGGGGAGGAATATAATGAGTGAAAATTTACACTTCTTAGTTAAAAATTTACATCTTCGTTGCTCTTTAATGGCAAGAACTCAAAATTTACAGTTACGCACGACAAGCTTCGAGGTAACCCCTCCTTAAATTTCAAACCAATCAAAGCGATGCAAAAAAATTTATAGGTCTCCATTGGCCTTAAAATCGAAATTTGTCAATCGCCACAAAAATTTGGATGCGGGTATGCTAAAGTAGCCCAATAAACGCCCTAGCTTAGTTTTGAAAAATCTCGATAGATGGCCGCACAGCAGCCATTACAAAATTCCCAAAAATCGTGCTCTCACTTTGAAATAACGCAGAGCAAAAAGTAAGCAAAAAGTTGGGAATTTTAGTCATGCTTGCAGGTTAGACGTCATTTGGTTATCGTATCAAAGTATCAAATTCCGAGTTGGGCGTCTTTAGGCGATCTAGATCATCGGTCTGGTATCGGTTCCTCGATACCGATCCCACGGAGGGTGGGGGCAAAAAATTGCCCTCACGGCGAGACGTCTAGCATCTTTCCTATGACATCGAAAGCTTTCGGACCCAGATCAAAAGTTACATCGCACCTTCCCATACGACCTGCCGCGAGATAATTTCTACGACTTCCTTACAGAGGGCGCTGCGATTTAAAAAAGGTCCATTTTCAGTGACTATTTGGAGATTGTGAGAGAACCAGGAGACCAACGGCTTCTCCCCCAGTTCTCAGAGCCGATTTCGTTCGGTGACCCGCTGGAATTTTTCAGGGCATCTATAGGACACTTCAAATTTGGAATGGAGCAGTCGGGAAACGATAAGGGGACAGGAGAATGTTATTCGGGACAGCTCAAAACTAGTTGTACCAATTCAAATTGAACACCAAAATATTTAGCAGGTACAGTAGGAACTGTTTGGAGCTGTACTTTTCAACAAATATACGGGACCAAAACTAACCTGATCTGATCTGGCGCCAAAAATGAACTAGCGCCAAAGGGGTCCAAGTTCTGAATATTACAACTTTTTTTTTATTTTTGGACTTCTCTTTCGAAAATTCTCATTAAGACACCTCACGAATGGTAGCGGTGCGGAGCGGTTTTTTTTAACGACCCTTAGGGCAACGTCCGTGTCGAGTTTCGAATCGATCGGGGTTTCCCCTCGATTTTTAAAGGTCACTCAAAGTCGAAAAAAGCAGAAAAAAAATCATTTTTGGAGGATCGATTTGAAACTCCGGAATTGGGCGGGGAAGATGCCTTAGACGACATTTTCGTTTATTAAAAATCTGTATTGAAAAATAAAAAGTAGTGAGGCTAGCATGTTGAAATTGAAAATTTCTAAAATTTCTATCTATCGCACGATTCTGCCGAAATTTGGCAAGGCTTCTTAAGTCGAAATAACGGAACACCGTGAAGATAGACGAGAGAAGTAGTTATTCAAAATTAGTAACAAAATATGCACAGGAAGTGAGGCCTATAGGGAGCCCTTCTTTTAAATCTGAGACGTCTCTACCATTGCTACCGTTTTCAGCACCATCGAAAGATCAGCCGCTGCCAGGATCCAGGATGCCCGTAAGTCAAAGTCAAAGAAATAGACCGCTGTTTGGCGTTTGTCGGATTGTCGTTGCAGACGTCCAAAATTGCAAAACATAATCTATTCACGATAGCAATTCCTCAGTAGTGCAAATGGGCACAAAAATCTGCATTAAACACACCCAATAGTGGTTCTAATTTATTTTAATTTGGTAGAAGAAAAAAGTAGGTAAAACCACATCTGATGAGTGCATCAAATGCATCAATAGGGTGCATGTCATTACATTTCGTAAACAGTGCCTCAATGAGGAAATTATTACTATAAACTAATATAAAGTTGGGAAAGAATTATTATTAAATAAAAGTTGGTTGATATTTTAATTGAGTTAATGGCGAAAGTAAACAATTTTCTACATTTTTTTAGCATTTAAAGTCCTTAGACACTAACCATAAAACAAACCAATTTGCCCTTGCATCAATTCGTTTATTTAATAAATGGATTATATTAAAATATTGTGCAATTGCAAAAGGGATGAACTTGTGAAGAGGTCTTTAATGCAACGGTCAAGTACAAATTAGTTAAAAAACTAGGTCAAATACGCCTTCATCAAGAGCAACCGTGACCCTGTCGAGATATAATTTTATAATTTGTTTATATAAAAATTAAATTTCACCCTTATAAAGTAGCTACGTGACGTGATAACGAGAGAGATGGTTGGAGAAAAAAGTTGAAACTCCTACGAGAACGGATTTGAATTAAATTTGGGACATGAGCAATTTTTTTTGGGGATCTCCAATTATTTAATTACATTATTATTATTACATAAACCTTGCTTTAGTATTTATGAAAAATTGTTTTTGGAAAATCAACTTCTAATAACAATAAGCGTGCGACCTTAAAAAATTCTCCTAAAATTAAAATTTAATGTCGCAAAATATGTGCGAAATTGCAATTAAAATGCTTGCGTGTAATTAAAACTATTATAAGAACGCATTATATAATATTTACACGATTTATTACAATTGTTAAAATCGCCAGTGGAGGTGCGGATCGCGAGGGTGGATCGTTTCTGTCAAATTTGAACATTCAGTTGTTAAAAAAATACCCGAGGGTCAGATAATTTCAAATTTAGGATGGGCAGGCAATTAGTTTGGGTACAAATTAGGAGAGTTTCCATCTCTCAATAGTCCCAGTTAATTATCAAATAGTAATGTTGACCCTTTTGGGCGTGAGAGCAAATTTACCTATTATGGAAAATCAGTGCCAATGATGGGACATTGGAATGGTATCTATAAAACGCTCCTTTCTCAACCTGATAGTTCATAGTACATTTCGTGTTTGTGTAAACCGACTATTGGGCAGAGTGTCTACTAGTTAGTGTATAAGCAAAAAGTTAAGTGATCACGCGATTTATACAAAAAAAAGCAGTTTGCCAGTCACATTTATTTTTAACAATTTATTGTTTAATAATTTATTTCATTTTTCAACATTTTTCGCATATTTGTTAACCAATTTCCAACAATCGACAAGGAATTACGATTTAAACAGTTAGGTAAGTGGTTGATAAACTTGATTTTTATCGTGATAATTTTAATAAGTTC
This sequence comes from Malthinus seriepunctatus, assembly GCA_963924605.1. Taxonomy (NCBI): domain Eukaryota; kingdom Metazoa; phylum Arthropoda; class Insecta; order Coleoptera; family Cantharidae; genus Malthinus; species Malthinus seriepunctatus. The sequence continues at coordinate 3,531,712 of OZ004602.1, forward strand.
AATGTTAAATTTAATAATTTTAATTGATAAAAAATTATTACGTAGTCGTTCCTAGTCGATAATACAGGGAGTGCGCTTTGAACTTAAATATTTTTAAAGAACAATTAAAAACAATATTTTATGAATAATTATGATTATGAATTATTATACAACTATAAGTAGAAGTACGTATTGATTGTTTTACAAAAATATGTAAAAATATTTTAATTCATAAAAAGTATAGTCAGCCTCACAATAAATGACCACCCTGGCTATACGTTTAGCACGATTTGTGGATGGAACCATCACAACACCCCATACTTAAATTGAGGGGTAACTTTATTTTAAACCTCCCCTTCTGTCTTTTTGTCGTTGTTGGCTAAGAACCACCCTGGCGTGTAGCCAGATTGGCCAATAAATGTGAGGCTGACGGTATGTACTGGACTATACTATATCCCTATATTGATCTCTAGTAATTTTCAAAAAAAATCTGGTAAAAGAAGAACTGATTTTTGAAAATGGTTTCAATAATATACCTACAAGGAAATCGAAAAACTGATAGGTATAGGGTGGAAAATTGTTTTCGGTACATAAGGAAACAGCAAGTAAAACATATTTTCCCTAATAATAACCCCCAACACCTTTATGGCAAAAAAGTCACTACAGCAAACCAAGAACGAAATCCAAATCGGTTTTGGAGTTATGAAGTAATTTTCTACTTTTTTGTATGGAAAATTAACATATAAAATTTTACTTTGGGCCCTAATATTTTTTTTCTCTGGATATGGATGCACATATGCACATGCACAATAACTGCACACATACATGCTAAAATCATCCGATATCTTTAAGCAAAGCGCAGTCTTCTCTAAAAAACTTAGAATTGCTTTATTTTAAGTTTAAACAGGAAACTGTTCAGAAAAACATTAAGTACAAGGTTCCGCAATGATAGCCCATGACTTTGACAGTTGACAAAAAAATTAAATAAATCAAGCTTCATTGTGATTTTTTATCATTTGTTTTTATTTGCAAATCGAGGACCTAACACCACTGACAACTAGCAGGGCCGTGCCTAACCAATTTTGCGCCCTGTACAGACAACAAAGAAGTGCATTTTTTTTTCTTTATTAGGGCGGCAGGTCATATTTGATGTTGATTATAATTAGAATAATTATTATTATACATAGAATAATACAGAATAATAAAAAATAATAGTTAAAAATAAGATCAAAAGGTTGACCTAAAACACATTTTACTTTAATTATTCAAAATTTTAGTTCCTAGACAGAAATCCATTTAGGTTTTAGTTTGATTTTCACCCCTACTAAATTTGCGACCGGGCTATGAGCCCCTTCGGCCCTCCCATCGGCACGGCCCTGACAACTAGATGGAACAGCGCCTTACAGAAGGAAAAATCCATTTGTATGAATGGTGTAGTTTGTAGTACCTACTGGAGAAACTTACAACTTTGTTAATCATTTCCGGTTTTTCTTCCTAAATAAGTTAACTTAAAAAAACACAGAATTTCTAATTTTATGGCCATTTAATTACATACAGGGTGTTCGCGATAAGTGGGTCACTATTGCTCTATCTGTTTAATCCTGAAGATAAGAAGTCGGTAATTTATTTTTCATTTTAGGACAAAACTCATACGACATTTTAACTCTAAATTCATTGTTCTTTTCGAATACATAAAAATATACAGGGTGTTCCATTTAAAAACAAATTATTTTTGTGGATATCTTGAAAACCAGATTTACAATTATTTTTCTACTTTTAACATAGTAACAAGCGGAAAAGGTTATACTGTTTTATTAATTTAACCCTAATTTAAAAGTGGCCCACTTCTCGAAAACATCATGTGAATCAAAAAGCGACTGATTAGGGCAAAAGTGCTCAAATGGCCTATAACAAACTCGTAATTGTTGGAATCAAAATCACTCAATTCATAACGGAAATTGATTAAAATTAAAAAGATATAAAAAATATTACAGCTCGTTAAAAGTTTATGACCCAAGCTCTCAATACAGGGTGTTTCTAAAAAGTAGCAATAAACGTCTGCAGTGAAATTCCTGGTACAAACTAGAAACGCCTCATTTAACTATAACCAAAAATGCGCTCGAAAAAAGAAAATGGTTGGAAAAATTAATAACATAAAGAAAATTTCATAACTAGAGGCAGACTCCCCACCCTGAGGAAGGGAGGCTTAGGGAGGTATTACCACTTTTAATTCTCAGATATTCTATATTGAAATTGGTAAATTACCGTCGTAATTTACCGACGAAAATACGCAGTACTGGAAACCTTTAACTCCATCATTGCACTATTTTAATTAATGGTAATTTAAAACGGTAAATTACCGGTAGTACGTTCCTAATTTACGGTATTACGTTCGTAATTCACGGTAAAAATTACAACTTACATCACTACCCTACTATATGATAATCAACGGTAGTTGAAAACGGTAATTAATTTCGTAATTTACAAAATAAATTACGACTCACGTCACTGGAAATTAAGGCATAAAAATTTGTATATTTGATTTCTACAGTCGACGATACTATAAAGCTCTCGATTAACTAATATGAGCATTAAATTTAACTTGGCACTTTTGATTTATCCTTTGACAAAACGTTAAATCGATAATAAATTTATGCTGATTAGTCAAAGTCAACTGTGAGCAAGTTACAAGACGGACAGGCAGATAGATTAATCGACAGATGGCTGAACCGACAGACAACCATACATAAGAGATGACAGACTAGCACAGAAACTGTTATAAAATCTTATATTTTGATTATAAGCCCCAAATGATATTTCCAAGCTCAATTAAAACAATGGAAGCCATAGATTTTCCTACTTTGTATGAGAAAGTGAAGAAAAGTGCATTATCACTATCTCAAAAACAGTCAAAATACAGGATATTTTGCATCAAGTTGATCACAAATTCATAAAGTAACTTCAGAATACTAAAAAATGGGTGGGGACCAGAGCAAAACATTTGATAATTTTTATTGAAGTGTTTTATGCAATCGCTATCTATTTTGGCTAATTTTAAAAATTTTGAAATTAAATTTCTGCCCTTATAGAAAATTCAAAATTTATTTTGTTTGTTGATTTAGATGTAGATCTTTATGCTCTAAAACTTTTATTTTACAATTTTTTTCTAAAATAAATAGAGCAGTAGTAAATTGCAAAAGTATCATTTTACATGTTAAATCTCTATGACCGAGAGCTCCGGTAACCACTCTGTATAGGGTGCCCTCTTAAAATTAAATATTATAATAACAATTTCCTGTATAACTGAAAATTAGTCTGAACAACCCCCTGTAGAAATTTTCAACATCCGTTTTTTCAGACAGTCCACAAGAAAGAGCCAGTGGACACTCCGTGAGAGAAACCCTGTATAGGGATGTTGATTACCTCCTTAATCATCAATGATTACGCAAAAATTTTTATCGATTTTAAAGATTAATAAAAATTAGACATTGATTAGATAAGCGCTACGATTTTTTAAAATTGCTAGAAATTAAGTAAATATAATTTAATTCGCGTGTTTATTGAAAGTAGTTATAGTAAACAATTGTTATGCCAAAAGTTACATAAAACAAATAGTAAGTGAGTAATCGTAACATTATAATTGCCTAAAGTGGGGTTACTTGAGGCCGTCTGCAATTTTAATTTTATAAGCTCTCGTATTAAAGACTTTCGTCCAATTGTCAAAATCGTAAAAACAATCAATTCCGGAAAAGGCTGATTTATTTTTATAAGGAGTCAATTAAACTATTTATTCCCAAAAACCAAATTCTCTCTGTTTCACGAGCTACGTAATAATTTAATTACTTTGCAATAATTAAGAAAAATCTCCAATTTAAATTAATAATTTACCACGTTTTAGTGAAAATTTAAAAAAATGTATTAAATAGGTGAAAGTGCTCTTTGAAGATCTCCCAAATAAAATTTAAATAATAAAAATTATTTCAGGAGGGAAATTAAAAAATGCACCAGCATCAGATTAATTTGTGTGCTCAAACTAATCGACAATCAATTAATTAAGACGACAATAATCAAATCTGGGGGTCAAGTAGAGGAATTAACGTGTGTCAATATAGTGTTGGACAAAAAAGTTTAATACTCCCTTGAAGAGACCAGTATTGAAAGAAATCTTGCGCAATGAATGTGGCTGTGAAAATTGATCCTCCGGAAGATCGGAGGTAAGTTATTAATTTTTTTTAAATTGAAATAATTTTCCAAAGTTTTTCTTTCTAGTACCCAAAACGACAGTGAAATATGTGAGAGATTGACAGAAACGGAACCCTTACAAAATAATAATAATAATGTTATTGAAAATCAAGTTACCACCTTTAAATCGAGTCGTGGAATATTAGCACAAGTGAGTAATTTTCTTAATTTTTTGAAAAATTTAATTTAAAATTTTAACCCCCTGAAATGCTTTAATTTGTAAAATAAAAGCGTGGTGCTGTTTGATTTAATTTGCAAAAATTAAAAGTTTTTTTGAACTAATTATGCGAATTACAAAAAATTAATTTAGAGATTTGATTAATTTAATACCTATTGTTGATGAGATGAGCACAATATTGCGAACTTAGAATTAATTAATTAATTATTTATTGGTTTGAAAAAGATTTTAAAAATCAAGATTAAATTCATAAGCGAAATTTAATAAATATACAGTCTCATAAAATTAATAAAAATAAATAATTAATTCCCGGTACAATAATTAACGTGCGTAAGAGACGCCTTAAAAAACTGTCCAGAGACAAAGAAAAACTTGATTTTGATTACTGTAATTCCTATTCAGCAAGGAACATAATTAATTAATTAAGTGGAATAATTACAATTCAGTCATAATTATGTGTAGATTAATTCATACAAGCTGGGGGCGCGCGTACTAGTCAAAATCCTGATTTTTACTATCTCCATCGTTCATTTTTATCAAATTCAAGGTTTGCTTTGCAATTAAAATTTCTAAAAACGCAAAAAGTCTGTTGCCATGTTAATCAGGTAACCAAGCAAAGGTAGGATACTGGGGACATTAAAAGGATCTTAAGAAAGGTCACCCAAGAGCATTAAACTTTTAAAAAACTTTTTAATCTTAAGTTTTAATTAGAGACGAACTTTTCGAAAAAATTAGAAATTTCCAAATGCGCGAATTTTGCCCACTCGGGCTCCAAATCAGGATAATTCACGCAACTGGAAAATACCACTCGAGAATCGTTCATTAAAAATTATTAAAGAGAAACACCCTGTATGTTGCAAAATTAAGCTTACGTGAGAAAAACTTTCTAATGGGTAACCTATTATAAAATTAGATCACAATAATCGGGTTAATTAAAAGCGACTCCAACATCCAACATACAGGGTGAATAGAAAACGTAATAATTGTCAATTATTTAAATTTTCAGTGTATAGTAACAATAGTAATTGGAATAGGAACGATAGGAGCTGGAATGCCCATAGGCTACTCGGCAGTTTTACTACCTCAACTCAAATCACCAAACGAAACTTTGAGAATTGACGATGATATGGGCTCGTGGATAGGTGAGTTTTGATCCATTTTTCTCAACGACGCCTTTGACCAAGTTACAAAGTCGAGCGCAATTTTTCTTAAAGCGTCGTTTGGCAAATTTGGCAATTTAAGGGTCTTGACCTAATTGCATACATAAATAGTTTATAAACAAAATCACATAACATCATGTCAATGACCTTAATATAGTTTACTTACTAATGAAATGATTGTTCTATGGAATAACATTGATTGAAAACACCCTTGACATAGCAAAATGTTAATAATATTGGAAAAAAATCATTTTATCTGCAAAAGGTAGGTCAATTGGCCTCAAATATATCCTAGATAACCTTAACTTGAGTCACATCTCCAAAAAACAATAATTAATTATTGATAGAAACAAGTAGGCGAATTAAAACAATTAAAGAAAAAGTTGAAGAAAGTGAACCCAACCCACACATAATAATTTGCATTAATTGAAAGCAAATGATATAGCATTGAAACCATTTTTCTACTAAAAATATAGGGTGTTCGTAAAATACCTATTTTTAAATTTTGGAGCATTTATTTTCTTCTGAACGATGCACCCTTTTAGCACGGTGTAAGATATTAAAGGTGGCCCAATGAGATATGCTCGTAAGCAGTCCGAAATGGTTAGTTTGTCCGCAAAGTGCTACTACTGCAAGGTTGAGAGTGAGATAGACTACGCTACCCGTATTGCTTGGTATATTAGCATAAAAACAATATACAAGCTTGGATAGCGGTATTTCCGCTCATGTATGGCAGTGATAGCGGTATGCACCAGCCGGGTGTCGTAGTGCGTCTCACTCGCACAATCTGGTGAAGTTTTTTTTAACCATATAGCAACAGCCTGTTGCGCCACCTTTTGTTTATACGCCGTGCTTTTGGTCTTGATGCCAAAGACACTTGCTCTCAATGGGCGCATTCATCGGACGTAACAGTTAGCAACCGCTACATCACTAGCGCTACTGTCGTGCGGTGGAATGGAATGCGCTCGATAAAATGGGACACGTTCCCAAAGCAGGGGTAAGCCAACGATTTGGTTGCTGCTCCACAAACTGTTACGTCCGGTGAATTCACCCATTAATCTCGTGTTAAAAATTCTCTATAAAACAAAATATTTCTTTCAGCGAGCATTCATTCAGCGGCAACCCCAATAGGATCTCTTTTAAGTGGAACGATGATGGATTATTTTGGAAGAAAGCTATCGTTACAAATTGCTTGCATACCATTAATCCTAGGGTGGACTTTAATATCAATATCGCCATCTCACGCAGTTATTTTAATCGGAAGAATATGTGCGGGGTTGTGCGTCGGATTAGTTGCACCAGCAGGCCAAGTAATAACTATATAATCATCCCTTTTACTACAATAACCATATCCATTCTTTAGGTTTACCTTGCCGAAATATCCGACGCTCGAATGAGAGGATTTTTTAGTAGCGTTCCATTTAGCAGCTACTCTTTCGGCATACTTTTGGTTTACATGCTCGGATCATATCTCCAATGGAGATTAGTTTCGGCCCTTTGCGTAATTCTACCAGGTTCGGCTTTAATTTTATATTTCTTCTTGCCGGAAAGTCCAGCTTGGTTAGTACAAAAAGGTAAAATAGAAGAAGCGAGAAAAGCTTGCCTATGGTTACGCGGTGGAAACGTCACTCAGGTAAATTTTAACTTTTAAGAGAACGATTTCTAACAAATGGGCAGGAAAGTTGATATTTAGACATTCCGCTCGTAACCGTTAGCGACTTTAATATGCAATTGATATCGCTAATAGTCATCATTTCTGATACAGTAAGATTCAAAGAAGGCAATGACATATGTATTTGTATAGAGGAAATCAGGGCCTAATTAGGGAGAAAAGTCCAATATAAAAAAAACGAAAGATGTTGGGTAAAAACAACATTCTGTTTTTTTAAATTACACCACGTTCAATTAGACTTTTCTCGGCAATTAGGCTCTTATTTCCTATAAAAATATGTCATTGCCTTCTTTGAACCTTACCCTATCAGGAATTATGACTATTAGTGATATCCACCAGATATTAAAGTCGCTAACGGTTACGAGCGGAATGTCTAAACATTAACTTTCTCGCCCATTCGTTAGAAACTGCCCTCTTGAACGATTTCAAATATAATCGCCCTTTTTAGACTAAACAAGAAATTCAACAACTCATCAACCGGGCGGAAAATGAAAAGTCTTTAAAAGAAAACAAACAATCCGTTTGGAAATATTTTTTTACGCCGCAAGTTCTCAAGCCTTTTTTTATTATAAACATTTTTAATTTGTTGCAAACTTTTGCGGGAGTTTACCTAATTGTGTTTTACGCAGTTGATATAATTTCAAATATGGGAGGACAAGACATTAATAAATTTTTTGCGGCCGTTCTAACCGCCGGGGTTAGATTTATATTTGCTATGGTTTCGAGTTTTATGTTAGCTGTTACCGGAAGAAGAGTTGTCGGTATCGGATCTGCTATAAGTACGGGAATATCGGCGCTTTGTTTAGCGATGTTTTTACATTCGGATTGTCCTAAAAATAGTTACTTTGCGGCAATTTGTTTGTTGTTTTATGTAGCTTCTAATACGGTAGGATTGTTGATTCTTCCGGGTGTTATGGTGGGCGAGTTGTATCCGATTAGAGTACGGGGAATAGCGGGCGCTCTTACATTTACCTTTCTCAATTTGATGATTTTTGGTATAACTAAGTTGTTTCCATTTTTACAAACGTTTCTAACTATTGACGAATTTTTCGTAATGTTTGGAGTTTCTGCTTTAATAACAGCAGTTTATATTTATTGCGTAGTGCCGGAAACTAGAGGTAAGACTTTAAACGAAATTGAAGACTATTTTCTTCAAGAGAATGTGTTATGGATTACAAGAAATAAAAGAAGTAAAGAAATAATATGTCAGAATAATAATGTAAAGATAATATAGTTAAATGTTTTGTTTTGTTAATTAGAATAATGTTAATTTATTTTGAAAAAATGTAAAATCGTTAATTTTGTAATAAACTCACAAAATATTATATTTTTTGTGGTTTACTATTTGTAATTTTTGAATTACCAACCTAAAAAAATGAAAAACAAACACAAATAATGGACAAAATATAAGCCCAAAGAAAATAATTTAAAAATAAGCAGAATTTTTTTTCGAAAATGCTACTATTAAAAAATAGCAAACTTCGCGATTTGTAAATGATATTAAAATTTGTCGTTTTTTTGACAAAACTTCATTTTTTTAGAATTTTGGCGCAATTGAAGTTCAAAATATACATTATTTTATATTTTCAGAAAGCTAATTTTACGAGCTTTCAAAATATTGAAAAATATACAGGGTGTTCTATTTAAATTAAGAAATTTGATCCCATTTCCGGTTAAACCGGAAGTCAAAATATAAAGTGTTTGGTATCGTGTAATAGCTAATTTTACGAGCTTTCAAAATATTTAAAAATACACAGGGTGTTCTGAAAAATATTGATATTTTTGTAATTTCCGGTTTAACCGGAAGCGTTTTGATAACCGAAAATACTGTCAAATAATAGATATTCATGGGATTGATAAATATATGCATTTTAAAGTTTTCATTTTTATTACAAAAAAAATTAGAGATTTTTGAAGTTTTGACATTCAAAAAATCATTATTCCAAAACGGCTCGAGCGATTTTGATAAAAATTCATATTTCGGTAGAGAATTACGTTGTCTGTAAAATATCCAAAAAATAAAAAATATGGCAGAGGAAATTTTGAGAAAATCCATTTCAAAATTTTGACTTACTTTGGCCCCTTAAAGGTAGGCAATTTTAAAACAATTTTGAAAATCGACTTAATTTGGACGAAAGCCCTATATTTTGGCTGTACAATGCCGTTTCAAAATTTTTATAATAATAATTACCGGCTAAGTTATAAAGGAAAAACCAGAAAATGGGACAATCGTTCTATTGGCCGCCATTTTGAATAATAAACTTAAAAAATTTTTTTTTCAGTTGGGGCTCACATGTACTATCTTATAGCCAAGTAGAAATGAATTTGGCCCAAATTTGCAAATACGCGCCCAAAATAACCACCTTATTTTTGGACACCCTGTATAGATTTCTTATAAAAGCTTAGTTTGCCGATGAAATAATTTTAAAGTGACTAAAATCAAATTTCATCAACATCGCTTTAGTAGTTTTTGCCAGGGCTGGACTGGCCCAGCGGGCTATCGGGAATTTTCCGGTGGCCCTTGATGTGACGATGAAGAAAATATATTACAAAAATTTTGATAAATTGAAAAAATCAAAAATATAAACCTGGACTATTAGATTTCCCGGTACTAATTTTTTTCCCAGTCCAGCCCTGGTTTTTGCTCTAGGGGTGGGAACATACATACACACAGTTCAAAAAATCGAAAATTTTTTTTTTGCATTTTTGGAATCTGGGGGACACAAAAATGCGAGAAATGAAAAAAAAAATTTATTTTTTTTTTCTCGAACGTAACAATGGATTGGATTGGAAAAAGTTAAAAAATTAAACATAAACCCGGATGTTTATGACTTAGCAATTTTTTTAAGTCCCAAATTTCCTGTCAATAAAGTAATTAACAAGAACGAGATTAAAATTTGGCTATTACATAAGAACATAAGCAATCAACAAATAGATTAATTGCATTTAAAAAAATATATTAAAAGATCAACAATTTGTTAATAAAAAAAATGAAGAAAAACATTAATACATTTTATTGGATTTACACTTATAGTATTATTTAAATTCAACCGAACTCAATTACACTTCTAGTTTCAAACTATTTGATTACATCTTGCATATTATGCTTTTTTATTTATTGGATAAAGTAACTACTTATGTCTTTTATTGTTTCGGAATCACATTATAAATTTTTTGACTAGTCTTTTTATCCAAAAAAATTCCATTTTACTGGGGTTTACGGAAATTCTTTCCTGCGAACTTAGCGGCTGCACCTAATTCTTCTTCAATACGCAAAATTTGATTGTATTTTGCTAATCTTTCAGACCGGCAAGGCGCTCCCGTTTTAATTTGACCTGTAGACAAACCGACGACAAGATCTGCAATAAAAGTATCTTCAGTTTCACCAGACCTGTGCGAAACCATAGTTCCCCAATTGTTGGCTTTGGCCAAAAGATGAGCTTGGATCGATTCAGTAACAGTTCCAATTTGGTTGACTTTAAGCAAAAGACAATTGCAAGATTTTTTTTCTACTGCAGTTTGAATACGTTTTGGGTTAGTAACAGTAAGATCGTCACCAACGATTTGAATGCTCGTCTTTGCTGTAATACTAGACCACGCATCCCAATCGTCTTGATCGAAAGGATCTTCGATTGAAACAATTGGGAAGTCTTTCATAAAGCTTTGGTAAAGTTCTAAAAGTTTATCGCCGGACAACCATTGTGATTTGTCAGAATTTGCGTTTTTGAAGTCCAAATCATATTTACCTTTACAAAAAATTAGTTAATTTCAAAAATAACATTCTCGAGTCAAACTTACCATCTTTATAAAATTCAGATGCGGCGACATCCATACCAATTTCAATTTTACCGGTATAACCGGCTTTTGCAATAGCATCTGTAATTAAATCGAGTGCCTCTTTGTTACTCAAGATGTTAGGTGCAAATCCACCCTCATCACCCACAGCGGTAGCGTCCAAACCAAATTTAGCCTTGATGACGTTTTTCAAGTGATGATACACCTCAGATCCCATTTTCATGGCTTCAGTGAACGAATTAGCACCAGTAGGCAAAATCATGAATTCCTACATTTTAAAACCTTATTCACATGCTTAAAAACTTTACGAAATAACTCACCTGCATAGCTAACTTATTACCGGCATGTGATCCACCGTTGATAACATTGAAAGCAGGAACAGGTAGAATGATATCCTTGTTTCCAGCAAGAGCGGCTAAGTGTTTGTATAAAGGAACACCACTTTTAGCAGCTCCAGCTTTAGCAATGGCTAATGATACGCCTAAAATTGCGTTAGCTCCAAATTTAGATTTATTTTCAGTCCCATCTAATTTGAGCATAAATTCGTCGATTTCTTTTTGTTGGGTTACTTCAAAAGTTTGTTTTAATAATTCCGGTCCAAGACTTTTGTTGACATTTTCTACAGCTTTAAGCACACTTTTACCATGGTAGTTAGCTTTATCTCCATCACGTAATTCTAACGCTTCGTGAACACCTACATTTTGAGGTATTAAAAGTTTGGTTGAGGTAACGAGTGACAAAACATACCTGTACTTGCCCCAGATGGTACAGCAGCTCTGAAGAGTCCTAAATCAGTAACTAAATCAACTTCTACAGTTGGATTTCCACGGGAATCGTAAATTTGACGAGCGAAGATACTTTTAATTGGCATTTTGATTGATGTACTAAATTTGCGTGCAGATGATACACTAAAATTTAAAAGTGGTAAAAATTGTTGAAGTGAGGAAAAGGGTGCAATACTTACGGAAATTTTAAAAATGTTGAAGCTAACGTAATGATAATGGTGCTTATTACCGTCAAGCCGGTATCGAATTGACCTCAAGTAGGTAATTGGAGGTCGTTTGAAGGTTAAGGCGCCTCTTAGTACCAACGTGAACGTATAGATGGCACTTGCGTGTGAAAATTGCAATAATTTTAAAAATAAATAATTATTTAACTATTAAATTAAAATTTTGGGTTAATATACAATTATTAAACATTAATAAATAAGTTTGACTTTAATAAAAATTAAAAAATGTGTTTATTTTGTAAAATACCAATGTGTGTATTGGGTTGCCTAAAGGCGCGAAATTTGAATTTACAATTTAATCGCAAGTTTAAAATTGTAATAAATATGCACAATTTAAGTTAAATTAATTATGAAAAATGATAAATTAATATTTTTTAAACAAAATAGTTCGATTTTTGAATTGCATTCATAGATATGATAAAAACGCGTGATCTATAAATCGTCTTCAAAGGTTGCATAATTTGATATAAAAAACATAAATTATTGATTATTTAAAAAAAATATTTGTGTCAGTTTTTACAACTTATCATAATTATATTTTTTTTCAATAATTGATTAATATTAGGAGTAACGCTTTATACCAATGATGCCTTTTACGTAAGTATAATATCTTCAATGATTTATTATTCTTAAGACTATTAATTTATTGCTTTGATAGTAAAATCGTAACACTTTTATCAATAAATGTACAAAAGAGCACAACAAATTGATTAGATTTTAGTTAAATGAATGAATTAGTTATCTTAAAAATTACTTCCACTCTATTGCTAATAAATTAATTATAATTAGCCAAATTGATTTTCAAATTTTCTTTAAAGTTAATTAAAAGCAAATTAATTTTAGAGTTTTAAAAATTATCTAAGGATGTAAAGTGTACTTTTGGAGATTAAATATGAAGAGATTCTACGAGTTTCTAGTATTTTCCAGAATTTAATATAAGAATTATTATGATATGATATGAAGCACGATATGCAGAGGGTTTTAAAATTTCTCAAATATATTTAAATGGTTAAGATTGTTAGTTATGGGTCATGCACGTACCTACGGGAGGACCAGAGTGGGCCCAGGCCATCCTAAAATTTTGCTGGACCACCCTTGTGCCCACCCTAATAAAATGACAATATTAAGCGAAAATTCAGATAGTTACAATGTAATCTGAATTACACACAAAATATTTCATCTTTAAATAGTTTTTTGGGTTACATACTATGTATTTGGGCTACCCAAAAAAATTTGAAGCCACCAAGTGCCCACCTGATTTTAGGAAGCTAGCTACGTGCCTGAATTGCTAATAAATTGATAATAATTAGCCAAATTATTTTTCAAATTTTCTTTCAAATTAATTAGAAGCAAATTAATATTAGCATTTTAAAAATTATCTAAGGATGTAAAGTGTTCTTTTGGTGATTAAATATGGGGAGATTCTACGAATTTCTAGTATTTTCCAGAATTTCTTATAAGAATTATTATGATATGATATGAAGCACGATATACAGAGGGTTTAAAAATTTCTCAAATATATTTAAATGGTTAAGATTGTTAGTTATGGACCAGGCACGTAACTACGGGAGGACCAGAGTGGACCCAGGGCCACCTAAAATTTTACTGGCCCACTCTTGTGCCCTAAACGAAAATTCAGATCTTTACAGTGTAATCTGAATTCCACACAACATATTTCAACTTTAAAAAGTTTTATGGGCTACATATTATGTATTTGGCCAACCTAAAAAAATTTGTGCCCACCTGATTTCAGGAACGTGTGCACCTGGTTAGGGTACGTGACTTGCTACTCGTTTTATTGTTAATTATAGAAAATGTTCCTAAATAAAAAATAGAAACGTCCCATCTCATGAGAACTTATTTTACATTCTGTAAAAATAAATTTTTAAGATAAGTACGTACGTGAGAGATCAGGCGTACACGCGCTAATTTCTATACAATTCCAAAAATATTGAAAATTTTTCAAAATTAGGTAAAATAAATAATGAATATCTTTGAATCACTTCAAAAAATTACATATCAATTTTGAATATTTCATACAAATGAGTGTTGGAGGTTTCTAAGAAGAAAGTGAAAAACCACAAAAAATTATTAAGTCCTTCCTTCCTTCCATTGGATATCCTTGTGATCGGCTTAAAAATGATTTAAAAAAACTAAAGATTACGTAATGGTTTATTTATTAATGCGTCATGTCATCCTACAATTTGCAACATTTTTTTTGTGTAAATTAGCATTTCAAATGAGCCCCTAAAAAATTATAGTTCCCAAGCACAGATGTTTTATTCGATCCGTTTTACCGATGATGATGAAGAAAAAAAATTAATCAAAGTTGAGAAAAAAAAGTTAACTTTTACGTATCTAATTAATAAATTCGAAGAATTTTAATAATTAATTTGGCCTACAATCATTAAAATTTTTGCTATTACATGGAAGTATAAAAAAAAGAAATTCTCTTCTTGTAAGTTTTTTTGATGTAACTCGACGTGTTCAATAATAATTTGCAAAATTGGTTCTTTGAAATTATTATATTATCTACATTAATTTCTCGGTAGTGTATTTTGCCCTAGTTTTGTACAACAAAATTTTCCATTCTTTAATAAATTTTAATATTTTTGTCAACTTTGGGTCTACGTCGAAAAAATTAATCGCAAGTAGTAAGGGAAAGTATTGAGTTGAGAATTAGTCAGAATTTAGAATCAAAATGGGCCTATAATGGATATAGAAACCCTTTTTACAAAGAAAACTGTTGTGAAATGATGAAGAGATGAGATATGACCTCTAGGGTGGCTCTCATTTAGGTTTTTCTGAATTTTATTTTTGCCGCCCCTTGAATTCATTGCAAAAAAATAACAAAAATTTAAGTCTGGTTTTAACTTTCTAGTTCATCGCTAAAGGTTCCCTGTAACGAGAAAAAGTTTTGTATTTAAATTACCTATGATTTTCCTACTTTTGGATTCTTTTTATTGTGGGTACAAAAAGATGAGAGAAAATTTTAGTGTTATATTGAAGCAACTGGTGTTGAGACTACTACTTTTCAGAGAAAAATTAAATTAAAAAAATTTTGTGTCATTTCGGGAAATTTTAATGGGAATTTTTTTTTAATTTTCCGAAAAATATTGGCATTAAAATGTCGGGAAATAACCCGTCATTTCGGGACACTTTAAATGGGATTTTTTTTTAATTTTCCGAAAAATATTGGCATTAACATGTCGGGAAATAACCCGCCATTTCGGGACACTTAATGGGAATTTTCCGAAAAATATTGGCATTAAAATATGGGGAAATAACCCATTTTTTTTATTTTTCGCTGAAAAGTAGTCTCAACGCCAGTTGTTTCAATACAAAACCAAAACTTTCTCTCAACTTCTCAACTTTTCTCAAAACTTCTTCTCGTTACAGGGAACCTTTAGCAATGTCTTTGAAAGTTAAAACCGGGCTTAAAATTTTTGTTATTTTTTTTGCAATCAAGTCAGGGGGCGACAAAAATAAAATTCAGAAAATCTTAAATAACCACCCTAATGACCTCTTACAGCTACAATCATCAAGGACTGGGACTCATTCAGCTCATTTTCTCGTTTCATTTTATTTTATTAGAAATTCGTGGTGATTGGCCCATAATGCAACTTCCTTACAGTAAATAGAGTCTGATTTCTATACAATTGTTTATGGTCGACCTACAGATTGATGGAAATGGAAGATTTTGTAACCACCATTTTATCAATTTGTTCCTCAAAGAAATTTTTGGTTTTGTGTCTCTTTTTTCCAACATATTGTCACTCTCAGATAGAATCCAGAGAAATTTGATATCCAACGTTTCAGACAAATCTACACACTCATTATCTCTCTGTTTCCACAAATTCGTTTACGATCTTTTTCAGTATTACTCTTATGTAATTACTCTTTCTTTAGAATCAGGTCTAGTCAGAGTAGTTTTTTTGTAAATCGGATAAATCCGATACATCGTTCACTAAAAAAGGGGCCCACTTTGTGTGAAGCAGTAAAGTAAGTAGATGCCTGCATGGTAGTAGGCGTACCACGGCATGCCGCAGGGCCGGATCAAACAACGTTGGGACCTAAGGCGCTAATTATTTCACAAAAATACACTGCAGTTAGGAGGTAAAAATATTTAAAAATAGTTGCATAAATAATATTGGCTCGCAGAGCCCGCGTTGCGGGAGGATCCCCGAATAAAAGGGGCCCCCGAAAAATTCTGTGGTTTATACCAAAAAGCCCGTCTTTCATCAAAACTTCTAGAATCCAGCTTCTTTTTTTCAAACTATAAGAAAATAAACTTGGCCCTGAGGCCAGAAATGCAAGGTTTCTATTGGCTTAGAAAAAGAAGTTAGCTTCTAGAAACTGTGGTGCAAGGCTAGCTTAAAGAGGCACTTTAAAAATGTCCGTTTTTGTAATTACATATTATGTATTTATGAGAATTTAAAAAAGAAATTTTTTCTCTTATAAAGTTACACAGATGTTTCGACAATAAGAAACTAAAAGTAGATCGGTTGTAAAAGTTTTAGAAATAGTCACAATTGAACCCTAAATTATATGAACTTTTATAAGAAAATAAATACCTAACGTTCGTCTTTGAACAAAATATTTGCTAAAGAACAGAAACTTGTGTAGGGGGAAAGCGCTATGAAAAGGACGCGTTATGAAAAGGACAGTGGCAGTATCTTGAAAACCAAAAGGCATTTAAGTTTGAAATTTTAGTATATGTAACTTAATATACTTATAAACAAACTATGACGAGGACATAGTCCTCTCGTTTAATACACCGGAAGTAGAGTGTTTTGTTTTTTATTCATATACAAAGTAAATATTTTTGCAAGTTTTGGAAGCTTCAAGATAGGGATGTATTTACTTATTTTACTTACTTTTATGGCAAAAGGTATATCAAGATATCTATTTATATGGACAACTATTAAAAACAAATTTGGTTTTTGCATTTTAGTTTTGAACAAATATTCTTAAAAAATGTCTCGGTGTTATGAAACGGACAGTTCATGGCGCATTGAAACGGACGTTAGTTTTAAAGCGTGTAAAAGATAGAAATTTTTAATACATTGGAAATAGATGTTTCAAAAACAAAAAATATTTCTATTGCTTTCAGATGTGTTCTGCACACGTAAATTAAGGCCACAAAGGAAATTTAAGCTTTTTTTGCAAAAAAAATTTTTTAATTTTCTAGATTGTTTATTTTGTTATTATTAATTATTATAGCTTATTTTAAAAAATTTTTCTTTTTGAACAAGTTTGTAAATGAATCTACAAATCAATGATATTGAGTTTCTTCAACTTTTTTGTGCGAATGTTGCAAAACTAAAGAATGTCCGTTTCATAACCCCATGTGTCCGTTTCAATGCGCAGGGTGCCATGAAACGGACATTTCCCGATTTTACTTTAAAGGCTTACAACTTTTCAGTTTTGATGAAAAACTTAGTTTTTCTGCTTGGTATGTTATTATGAATAATTGTTTTGTTACATTACCAAGTATTTATTAGAACTTATGTTTTGTTCAGAAAATAGAGCTATTTGAAAAAAAGTGTCCTTTTCATTGCGTCTTTCCCCTACTTGTGGTCGTTTTTTTCCACTAATTACTTTTATTGTGTTTTAAGTTAACACTCTCTGAACTTTTCAAATAAATTGTTAATGTTGTTAATGTCAAACAATTTATGGGGGGGGGGCTCACTTTTAATCTTGCGGGGAGGCCCCTAAGTTCTTACTAGTTACGCCACTGCTAAAAAACCTAGGTTCTAGCTACATGACTAGAGAGGGAGGAGGTAAAAAAAAGAAGGAAAAAGATCTCGAAAATGACGTATCCTACGGAAAAAATTACTCTTAGAAAAATGAAAGCTTATTAAATTTCGTACAAGATTGCTTTAATTCATCTTTTTCTATTCCTTATAGTTTTTGAGATACCCGTTCACAAAAATCGTTAATGTATGAAAAAAAAATTTGCCTCACGTTTTTCGTGACTTTTACCTGTAGCACCTTAGCCCTTCGTTTTACAGTAAGAGTCTTCAGAAAAGAAGTTGTAGAGCTTTTAATTTCCTTTCCGATTTTACTTTTTTTCTGGGCCTATAAAAAGACCTTTTTCGCATGGATAATTCAGCCCTGATCGTACCTCTGAATTTCTTGCCAAATAATCACTTGAGCAATAACGAAATTATCCATTTAGTTATTTAAAAATATGAAGTTTAGCTCTTCTCTTTGCACTTATGCAGGAATAAGTTTACATTTAAATTCCAAGTATAACAGTTAGGGCATAATTTTTTTGTTTTTAGTCGTAGGTATGAAAATTTTTTGGTCAAAATTTGCATTTTGTTATCAAATTTCGAATTACCATTGACGTGCTTTGGTTTAAAATTTCCTAATCTGAATTACAATTGCCAATTGACGTTTTATGATTTACTGTTTTCAAATCTGAATTACAATTGACGCTTTCTGAAAAACATTCGATCCCTCGAGTAGTTTAATAAAACTTTGCACGTATTTAAGTGATCCATTGTTGCACTGTTTGTTTCAAATTACGAATTTTCTATAAATTTCTCATACTTTTACTCACTAATGTGTAGTTTTTAAAATAATTTTAATTTGGTGCTAAACTTGGCGATGGTTGCCATCAATTATAAAAGTTTAATTTACACAATTATAAATAATGGTGTTAGTAGACGTATTAGATAGGTATTATTTCATCTCGAAGAGAACATTTCTAAAAGATTCCATACAAACTGTTTCTGTTTTCTCTTTAAAATAAGTTGAAAATAACAAAAGTGCAAGATGTACCTACTTTACTCTTTTTTCCTCTTGTCTTAAATGTAACAACATTTCATATAATAAAAAGTTCGCTAATGATGTCTGAAAGCAAAAATCATCTACTTTGAAAATTATAGCAAGTCTATATGTAATTAATATAGTTACATATAAAAATATAAATTAATGACACGCAAATAATACAAATACAAAGTATCTTAAAATTGCGATGCCTGTGTGACCACGTTTAAAGTCTCATACCTATAATTTAAAACGCATTATTTTATTATAAAAAAGTTAATTATACATAATTTGTCCTAAAAACTAAAAAAAAAAGTCTTTTTGTAAATATCAGTTTGTTAATTATTCAATGATGTGCTAAAAAGACTTAATTGAGCTTTTAATTATTAAAAATTTAAAGGTAATACTTCTCGACTCGATGCATCGACGCTTCGTCTCAGAAACGAAAAAGCAAAATTTTCCCACTTACAGCGGAAACTTATTTTAAAAAAAATTTAATTCCGATAAAATTATAACAAAATAAGTATTGCTGACGTAAAACTTAAATAGATAAAATGGTGGATCTTGCAAGATTTTATTGAATCTAATAATATTTTGAAATTTTACGCAGTTAAAATTATTTCCAATTGTTAAAATATGGAAATATACGCAATTAAACAATAACAATTATTCATCAGTTCTTTATTATCTATAAGTATTTTAATTATTTATTATGTTTTAAAATTGTTAATATTTGTAAATTTTATTACATATTTTACTGATGATTTTTTAAAGGTCATTAATAGAGCACAAATTAATCAATTACCCTTATTTTGTAATCAAAAATTAATATTATAAACTAGTTTACACTATACAGACTGCCTATTCGTCCCGTAAGACTGTATGACTGCCATAAGCTAATGAAATAATGACATTTCCAGCACTTTCAAGTAGCATTTTTAACTTCTATTCAATTGCACATATAATCATACTTTTGTAATTTATCCCTTTTTTAATTATTTGAGGCAAAAAAGTTTCAAATAAAAGTTGTAGGGCATAAAATTCTACATATAAATCAGTAGATAAATACAATAAATGATACACGTTTTTTTGTAACGGCAGAAACTAAGATTATGAAATTGTCGAAAATTCTTTAGCTCATTGACAGTATTTAATTGTCAAGTGTCAAATTATCAATTTTTTTATAAAAATAAAAGCCCATGACTATTGCGATTTTGAAATAATTTACGACATTTTCATACGTAGGTATTCTAATAGCAAAAAATATCCACAATATATTTATATTTATAAAGAAGCGACAGTCGCTATGGTGTGGGAGAATCAATTTCTAGTGCGCATGTTTACCAGGACTGTCAAATGTGAAATTATGGACACTAGTTTTGAAGACGTTCTAACCATAATTTTATTGCGTGTCTATAAGAAATGTCAAAATAATAATGAAAATTGACGTAACCTTATGAATTTTCATTATTATGATAAATATTATTATTATTTTGACATTTCCAGTGGACATATGCACTAAAATAATATTAAAATATTTAAAATTTAGAGCGTATTTTTATGAGGATCTATTACTTATTTAAACGTATGTTTAAACTTGATTTAACAATGTTAGTAAAAATTCCATAGTTTGCTACCAAGTAGGAGTATTATTTAGAAATAAATGATCGTTTTCTCAAATCCAAATTTCCCTCTTAAATACCCTAGCAAAATGGCGCCCATAGTTCAAGGTCACAAAAACCGGAGACTACGATTTAAATGGAGTGTCGCTTCTTTATCAATATTGTATATTTTCTTTGCTAATAGTACAGAAGTTAGACAAAAAGACACTGCACTTTTGGTTAATGGAATGAAACTCGGCACATAGTTTGCTGGGACCATAATGATCAATTTTGTCGGATGAGAGCAAAGAAATATTTGATGGGATCACTGCACACCTCCCTTTTTTTCAAAATCTGATATTCGTCGTATTGTTTCGTGAAAAGTATTGTTGCCGTATATTTCGAGGGTGCTGAATTGATCTCTGGTGCTGTAAGAACGCTCTTCCAAAAATTTTAAAAGACATCGAGTAAAATGATACTGCGCTGTTAGTTAATGGAATGAAACTCGGTAAATAGTTTACTGGGACCACCTGGATTAACTTTGTCCGATGAGACCAAAGAAATGTTCGAAAGGGCCGCTGTTGGGATCTGATGTTGGTCGTATTTTTTTGTGAGAAGTATTGTTATCGTACATTTTGAGGGTGCTAAATCGATCTGTGACCATGTCGAATCCATCTGAGGAACTCCGGGGTCTTAAAATCGCTCTATTGAGGCATTGTTTATCGGTATTTTTTTGGTCTCATCAGACAGAATTTCTCTATCTGTTCCTAGTAAACATATCTATCGAGTTTCTTTCCATTAACCAAAAGTGCAGTATCATTTTACTGGACCTCTTTTAAACCTTTTAAAAGAGCGTTTTTACAACGCCAAGGAGGAAAATGACAGTTTTGCGCCTATAAGGATACTCAGACGGATTCAGCATGGTCCCAGATCGATTCATATCACATACATATGTATGCATTAGGGCCGCTTTACATGGACTAAATGTCTTACTAACTCTTAGTACTGAATTAACTCAAGGAGCAGAAAAGTTTTAAGAAATTTCAACGCACGACCGTGCACGACCTTAAAGCTTGGATTCCCGTGCTTTTGCTCCTTGAGTTGATTCAGTACTTGGAAGTTAGTATGACATTTAGTCCATGTAAAACTGGCCTTAGCTCTGAATAAATCTTTGTGAAAAAGATTCCACGTGCAGCAAAATGAACGTCTAACAATAAGAAGCACGAACTGATCGAACAGTAGCCAAGCCTCGAAGTACAAAAATTAGCAGAACAAAACAAAATCTCTTTGGCGCTCTTATAACAACGTATAAATCACTTGTAAAAAAAATTTTAAAGACACTCAATAAAGACCAAACTAAATTAGCAAGAAATGCAAAGAAGCATGGACAAGATTTACGATTACATAAATTTTTTGGGCCACACATCATGACCATAAAAATATTTGTTTTAACGATCCAAAGTTTATATTTTAATTTTTTAATTAGAGAAATAAAAGAAATAACCATCTTCACTGCATGGTAACAATGTAAATTGTTTTAGCAGAGGAAAACCTACGTCTTTCCGTAGCATTTTTGTTAACCACGAATTTATTTTTAATTTAAATATCGACAATGTATAGTTATTTAAACGCTTTTTGCAACAATTTATTCGAGAGGCAAAAAGTAAATTCTTTAGAATTAGAAGGCACGAAAAAATGGCCATCTTCGAGATGGCTCACCCCCTTTAAACCATAAAGGTACATAATTTATAGCAGCTTGTGGAATACGATAACAAATCATTAACATCCTACCCTTCTACAAAATTTACAAAAAATTATAACCGAAGGATTGAAGCTATTATGTCGAAAGACATCAGCTTACAAGCAATGGCAAAGGTTCTAAAAGGACGCAGTACTGATGACTCACTATTCGGGGTGTAAAGATGATTTTTGAAAATTAGATGAATTGTCAAAAATTTTGTTGAAGATGTCTACCTTATATCTCTTGGAAATTTTGGCAATAGTAAAATTTGTTGGAAATCTCCTGGCATTTTGATTGCGTTTTATTTGTGGTGTAATCAGAAAAACGCTCAAAACTAGAGAACGGATAATCGGATTTTGAATTTCAAAATATAAAATATAGGGAATTGAAATACCTTTCAAATGAGGTGTTACACGACCCCCTTTTCAATTCAAAAATTTTAAGTTGATAGTGCTTTTAGCGCCATTTTCAAATTTATAATAACCAATTTGTTTTCAAATATACAGTGTGTCCGCAGATGGACCTAACTATACTTGTAAACTTCTTAATTTTACATTTTTTCAATTTTTCAGTTGTTCTTGATCAAGTATTTTGCTTCATCAAAAAAATGCTTTGCCATAGTTAAAATGTCGATGTGACGTACAGGGTCTTTCGAAAATAGGAAGTATATCTAACTATTTAGTATTTCTTTCCTAACTATAAGTATAGTTTAATTATACTCTTGATTGATAAGATTTTGACAGGATTTTTTTAAATTCAATTTGTTCTAAAAGTTACGAGGGGAAATGATAATTCTAGGTAATTTTTCGTTTTTTAATTAATTTAAACAAAAAACTTCCAAATAAAAATTGTATGGCATAAAATTCTACATTTAAGTTGATAAATATAATAAATTTTCCACGTTTTATAACGGCAGAAATCAGATGTGAAAACTAATGGCATTTAATCTCTCCCACATCCCTTAAAATACATGTATGTAATGTAAAATACACTCTGTATGTAAATGTAAAGCTTTAATAAATCCGAATTGAATTAAATTTAAAATTAATTATTATCGAAAAATAACATTAATTTTGTAAATATTGACCTTTTGAGAACTACATACAAACATAATTAATAATTATTGACTTCTAATAAATTCTAATAAATGAAAATTTTTACTAAAATTTATCTTAAACGTGATTTCTCTCAAAACTGCAGAATTGCACTTAATTTCAAATTAAAAACTTGATATCCGCTTTTATAATCACATTTTTTTCTTCTTTCATAAACAAAACGTATAATTTTTGAACTTGTTTCAATAATACGTATATAATTTTCTATTTCATGCTTTTAAGAGACTTTGTATCCCTTAATTACAATTAAGAGAGAAATACTAAAACAAATAAAGTTTACAACAGTTATGAATGAAATTCTTCGCATACGTCAGCTATTTGATATTAAGAACATTATTTGGTCGAGTATTTTTTTAATATTAATAATTTATTAATGAAATTTAATGAAAGAATGGTCTTGTGCGCACGCAAGTTTATCCTCACGTATATAAACCACGCACGCGGTTATTTTCACTATAAACACGTGGTACTTCTCGAAAAGTGATTGAGATTTTTTTTGAAAATTTTGAAAAATTTTTCGTCGAAAGTTTTAACCAAGATGACAGTGTCGAAATATTTTGCAGCAATTGTTGTTTCTTTATTTATTTATCAATGTTTAGGAGCCTCTTTACAAAAGGTGAGTTGTTTTAAAATAATATTAATTAATTTAA
Organism: Malthinus seriepunctatus; assembly: GCA_963924605.1. Lineage (NCBI taxonomy): Eukaryota > Metazoa > Arthropoda > Insecta > Coleoptera > Cantharidae > Malthinus > Malthinus seriepunctatus. Next base: position 3,555,631 of record OZ004602.1, read on the forward strand.
ATTTATTTTAATTCGTTTTGAAACGGAAATTTTCCATGTTATTCAGTTTTATTTTTGCAAAAAAAGTGAAAATCGATGGTAATAAAACGTAAACAATGTGTTTTTGACTAACATTGTATGTTGCGAAATTATTTTTTATTGTCAACAAACTTAAGTTGTTTTATTTTCTAATTATTATTTACAAAAATAATAATATTGTTGTGCTCTTACCCAAAAATTATTATTGTTGAGTAAGGTTATTTTAAAATGGTAATTAAAAACGTAGCCCAACAAATGAGTTCAAACTGATGCAATAGCTAAAACTATGATATTATTCGTAAACAAACCCTAATCAATATACAACTTTAGAAAGGGGTTGTTTATGTTGGGGATAATTAGCTTACTAATTTGAAATAAATTAAAAATTTTGAAATAATTTAGGATTTTGATCAAAATTGTGCGGAAAGTATTATTTGCTTTCAAGGGTTGCTAATGGAAATTAAAAAAATGATTTTTTATTAATTTCAATATTTGAACCTTACGTCTATAAAAATCAAAAATTTATATAAAATTCCAAAAAAATTATTTAATTTTTAATAAAATTTCGAAAAGTTTTTAATCGAAAATGTAAAAAAGTTCGTGCCCTCAAATTAAAAGGAAATAACAGGTCCATAAAATTAATTCGTTCCTGTAAACAGGAACTGTTTTTTATTAAATTTTTTAGTGAGTCAGAACCCAATTAATCTTTTTAACAAGCACAGAAGAGCCTTATTAAAAACTTATGTACATTTTATGGAATTCCATAAGTTTTTTTAATATGTCCTTAAACGCACAATTTCCAATAAGCGACTTCTCTTCACGATTACCCATCAATAGTGGTGAAAATATGAGGGAAAATCCATCATAATTTCGGTGACAACGAATACAGCCCATTTAGTACAAAAAATGATATATAATTAAATACTATCAAATAAATTCAATAGATTTTAAAAAAATTATATTATGGGCTTACTTGGCCCATTAATAATGGAAAATTGTTAACGTATATAATATTTACAATCGATGTTTGATATTTGCCAACATTAGTACGTTATTGATAAGGAAAAATGAGTCAAAATTTTGGGTATTTCACTACTAAAGACAAAACTCAAAAATACGACTTTTAGCCACACGATCGAGATGATAAATAAAAACGCTTTGTATACAACAAGTTGTAGTTACTTAAAAATTAATTAATTAAGATTTATTGAGCCGAGTTAAATAATTGATAGGTGGACATTTGAGTTATCCCAAAAATTTAAACAATGCATAAGTCGTATTCCAAGAAGAGACCACACATCCAATTTGAAGAACTTGACCGTGGAAGACAGGTATTTCCAAGAAAAATCAAACAAAGCAATATTTGAGCTGCTCGATGTTGAGCACTAAAAAAATAGTTCACCTTGCAGTGGCGTAACGTCCACCGTCCACTCCAGAAGACGACGCTTTAGCGTCAAAAACCGTCCCATTAAAGCTGCCCAACGAAACATTTTTTTTGAAAACTCGTCGCGTGCTCAATTGTTTTTGTTGCGACCAACAATAATTGCTAAAATTTAAAAAATGGGAATTTAATGGATTTAATGAGAAGGAAAAAAGATGAAGAATTTATCTAGGAAAAAAATTTTAAAGTATGATCGTCGAGAAATTTAAAACATTTCAAGTATCACTTTTGATATCAAATTAAAAACAATTCCGCCATTTTGTTTAACGCTATCAAAACACCACACGTCCAGATCTAATTGCAATTAATCGGATTTATGCAGCATTTTTTCCCTCGTAGTCACTTGATATTGAGATAAGATTTCATTCATGAGTTGGAGCTGTTATTTAATTAAGTATTGTTGTTTATAGCGTGAGTAAAAATACTTAGGTAAGTGAGTAGTAGTAAAAACAACCTTGGTATAAAGGAGGGGCCTCAATTGGGACTTTTGACTATGACTAGGGAACCACGCATCATTTAATTTTATTTTATCTATTGACTTTGTCGTAACCCCGTATTGATTAAATTATTTATCTCCTTCAAAGATTGACGTTTAATAAATCTTTATTTACGCACTTATTTTATTATAAACAATGTTCTTTGTTTCACTAAGAACTGGTTTTATCATTAGCAACAACTTGTTAGATTAATTTTGTAATTATCATAATCAAACAGCTGGTGTACCGACCAACTGCACTCTATTTCTGATTTGCTCAAAAAATTGTTATCTGGCCTCTAACAGTCATTGGAGCACTTGATCTACAACTCACGATTATAGGGAAGAAAATTATTCTCTTCTATTGTTTCAGAGGTCGACTGCTGAAAATACGGACGAAACGGTTTGCCAAAAGTACACCCCATGTGGATGGGCGGTTTATGAAAAATTCACTCGTACGATAGAATACTTTATGAAAAATAAGTAAGTTGTTCATTCGCTAATTGGGCGAAGGCCCATTAGATCCGTGTAAGACCATAACGGTCATTAAGACCCCAAGCGAATAATCGAGTATTAAGACATGTAATTTTTACGTTATAGGTGCGAGTGTCCAATTGGAAAACGTTGTCTGCGAACCGACGATGACATTTCGATATCGGCGTTTGTGTATAGGTGTAAAGAATCGAATATAACGGACACTACCAAGAATTCCTGAAAATTAAATACTTCCTGAATAAGGAAGTAATTTTATGAGGATTGATATTACTAATTTAGTAAATCGCGAGAGGTTGTACAAAAATTTTAATTTAATTATGGATTAAGGCTAAAAAAATTACGAAATCATTTTTGTTTAAATTTTTTCTTAATACGTGTACTAAAGTTTATTTATTTTATTTTTTTAAATTAGTTTAATTTATATAAATAATAAGATATGGTGTTCCTAATATTATATTAAAATAGTACTTATAGGCAATTTTTCAAAAAAACTTCAAGGCAAGCCGCGCACTAGCAACTTTCAACATTTTAAAAAACGTCCACATAAAACAAGCCCGACTTACATGGAGTGGCAAGCACCAGAAACTACAGTAGAACCCCGTTATAAAGTACCTCTGTATATAACAAACTAAATCTTTAGTCGCATTTTAAAACATATAAACACAAACATTTTTTTATTACGGACGCCGGTTATAACATACCAAATTTTTCGGCCCCTGATGGTACGTTATAACGGGGTTCTACTGTATTTAGTTGGGCAACTTTTATATCGATCAACTAAAAAGTTGCTAGTACGCGGCTTAGTTAACAATAGTTGCTCAGTATTCCAAAAACTGATGACTGAAAATGGCAATTTACTTAAAGAAGCAATTTGATTAATTAATGCAGCGGGACATCAAATGTTAAGAATAAGAAAAAAAATGCGGGTGTGTATAGTTATAAGAATAAGTTAATGTCTTTTTAACATTGTCAAAAAATCTCAAAATCGGAAATTCTCAAAAAACCCTCAAAACAACCAAAATTTCCTTTTCAGTATTAAGTTTACCTCAATAGTAAAAACCGTTCTACCACAAAGCCATAAAAATATACAGTATTTTTCTTAAACTAGATTTATAACAATGTAGAATTAATTTAATATACAGGGTGTAAAAAAATTACGTTATTATGCGTAATTTTTTGTTAAGTAATTTAAAATCAAACTGTAACAATACAAGGCTGACCAATAATTTTTTATAAAAATAATTAATTCGCCTTTTGTACCAAATGAAGACTACAATTTTTCAATCACTCAGTATTTCAATTAATTAAGCTTTAAGTTTTTCATTATGTACAACAACATTAAAAAATTATTGTAAATATTTTTATTGAAATTAAAATCATTTTCATATTATCAAAAACCGATTTTTTTTCTAAAACCAATATTTATAAGTAATCGAATTATTATTAATTGAATCATAGCTTAAAAACAGCCAGCTTTATCAATAATTGCAAAATAATCGAAAAAGTTGGCTTTAACTCTGAAAATGAAAATAACGAAGTCAAAAGGTTAACTTGAAAAAATAATGAAATAATTATGCAACAATTGAGAAAAATAACAACGGATGTGGCCATACGAGAAACATTTTCCGTCCGCCAAATCTTGCACTTTTGTATTTTTTTTATTAAAATTTCATTTAATACCTTACAAATGACTCCATTAAAAGCTAAAATAATTTTTGAAACCAAAAAAGACAAGAGAAATCTTTAATGACGTCACTTCATTAGCCGACGAGGGTGGAGGATAGAAAAACGAAAATCATGGAAAAATGTTTATTTTTAAATAAATTAATTTGAAGTGTCGAGCAGTTTTTGAATATTCCTCTAGTGAAAGGAAATATTTTCGATGTTCCATCCTTTTGGATGTAAAATTATTCTTCTAGCTCTAGTCAAGAACAGGATGTGATTCAAGTAATAATTTTACTAAATTTATTTAATGTAGCTGATGCAGTTCAAGTGATTTAATTATTTTTTATTGGAATGCAAAAGTGATCCAAGGTAGGGAATTTTAACTAGGAGCACTCTTCGTTACACGTTAGTTAAAAACGTAGTACAGAAAAAATTACAGTCAAAACCGTTTATAACGACACCGCTTTGTACGACATATCGAATATAACGACAAAATGTAGAAGTCTCTTTCTTGCTTGTTTTATAGTTTGGCTTAAAAACGTAATTGCTTAGTACGACTATCTGTTATAACGACTGAATTTTGTGGTCCCTTCAAAGTCGTTATAATGGGTTTCGACTGTATATGTAATAAATATTTACTAATTTTCATCTTAGAGAATACCTATACTCTGCCAACTAAGTTGATCGCTGGCTGCTCCTCATATCTTCTTTGTAGATGTTAACCACTGTTGGAGTTGATTTCTTTAAGGACATTATCTGAAACAATAAGAATTCAAAACGTATAAAAAGGTCCTCCGTTTGCACTAGGGACGTAGCTAGGGGTGTGCACAGGTGAGCAATGCCCACCTAAAGACTCTCTCTGCCCACCCGTCTGCCTACCGCAATTATTAATTGAATCTTAGCTTATAAACAGCAAACTTTATCAATAATTGCAAAATAATCGAAAAGGTTGGCTTTATTTCTGAAAATGAAAATAACGAACTTGAAGAAAAAAAAAACAAAGTCAAAAGGTTAACTTGAAAAAATATTGAAATAATTATGCAACAATTGAGAAAAAAAACTACCTAAGACTTTTTACTTTAAATTTCAATTTTATTTGTCACAGATATTCGATAATCTATTCATTATTTGTATCACGCTGTGATAAACTGAAGATACTAATTAAAATAACCAAGTACAAAAATTTGAATATTTAATTAAATTAACTTTGTAGGTACTTATAGCAATTACTAGTGGCGTAAATAATGGGCCCGCACGACCTAGGTTGTGGGAGGGCCTCACGATAGAGAGGGCCCCCAAGACATCGTTTACTATCAAAATTTGTTACAAAATCGATTTGTGGTTAACTAGAATGATTATTAATGGTGGATGTGGACCCCACTCTGGATATTGCGGAGGGGTCCCAAATTCTTAGTTAAGCCACTGTTAGAGTTGCAGAAGCTTTTAAATTGGGGCCACTTTAAACCACTTTGCTCCAGAGTGATTTTGCAAGGGTTACAGAGGCTTTTAAATTGGGGCTGTGGGTGCTTAAGCAGCCAGAGTAAATTGGTTAGAGTTCAGTGGCGTAAATAATGGGCCCGCAGGGCCGGCGTTCTGGAGGGTCTCAAGATAGAAAATACTCCCAAAACATCGTTTAGTATCTAAATTTCTTATAAAATTGATTTGTGGTGAAGTATAGAATAATTATTAACGGCGGTTAGGATCCCCCTCTGGGGGGAGGGGCCCCAAATTCTTAGTTACTAGCATTTATTTATGTATTTTAATGTCGATCTTAAAGAGAATTTTGTGGGTCCCAGCGGTAGAAATCAACAATTTTTTCTTCAGTTCCGATTTATAACTCGACAGCAACGAGGGGAACATAATACCCTGAAAATCTGAAAATCCAAAATGGGACGTGGGACTTCGTGTTATAGAGGGCTGTAGCCAGGGGTACGCCAGTGCAGGCTGAGCCTGCCCTAGAAGAATTTAAGCCTGTTCTTGCCAGAGCTTGCTAAGGATTTCACAATAATAATAAAACGATAAGTTCCTCATTGGTGCCGAAGAAGAAAACATTGATTTAGAGAAAGTCAAATTTTTACAAACTTTGAGCAAAAAACTTCCATCCCAAAAAGAGATTATAGTTTTCAATAGATTTATCCAAACCCAGATGAGAGAAAACCCCGATTTTAGCTTTCATCCGTCCTTAAAAATTTTTCAGCCTTCCCTGATAACACAGTCTGGCTACGGCGCTGGTATGATAATAATTTTCGTTTAGTTATTGTGTTTTTAAAAAATAATTAAAGGACTGAAAAGGGAAATTTTGTCAAGACACTAAAAAAGCCTCGAGTGATATGATTTTCCTTTTTTCACCCACAGGACTGGTTGGCAATATTTCAAATATGATTATGTTAGAAGGACGAAAAATGAGCCCGAAAAACATTTTCGTCATTGTAACTTTTTATCACAAGAGAATAAAAAGAACATTTTAATCATCTTGTGGACTTTATAGCGCCTGCACATAGGCAACCTCCTTATCACGTGAAGGAAAAATCTGTAGGATTGGACTCGAAAACGGTCCTAAAGGAAACGGGGAAAAATAACTTTTAACAAAATGAAAGCTTAACGAAGGACTGAGGTGTTAGGGGCCAAAGTTTCACGAAAAACGCGAGACAAAAGTTTGTTTTCATACATTAACAATTTTTGCGGGCGAATATCTCGAAAACTAAAGGAACAGAGAAAAAATTAATACAAACAGGCTTGTGGGAAATTTCATAAGCTTTCATTTTACTAAGAGTAATGTTTTTCCTAAAATCCACCGTTTTTGAGATATAAGCCAAAACTTCCAAAATAGAAAAAAAACACCGGATGTGCAAGGCTATACTAGGAAATTTTTCCTGTTGTATTTTTTTTGTCCATTTCTTTAAAAGTTTATAGTTTAAAATTTTCTTTAATAAGATTTCAAATTAAATTTTAATAAACATTTTTTTTATTAAAATTTAATAAACTTTAAAAGAAATGCACAAAAAAATACAACAGGAAAAAGTTCCTAGTATGGCCATGCACATCCAGTGTTTTAGTACTAAATTTATTTTTATGTTAATGTAAATTACTAGATTAAAAAAATATTTAAAAAAAAATAAAAAAGTTTTTTTTTAAATTGCTTCCGTCCGGGATTGAACCTGAGACTTGTATGTAAGCAAAATTTTTAGGTATAAATTGTTTAAAAAATTTCATTCATTTTCTTAAATTTAGCCATAAATTGAAGTTCAAAATATACATTATTTTATATCTTCAGAAAGCTAATTTTATGAGCTTTGAACATATTAAAAAATATACAGGGTGTTGTATTTAAATTAAGAATTTTGATTCCATTTCCGGTTAAACCGGAAGTCAAAATATAAAGTGTTTAGTATCGTGTAACAGCTAATTTTACGAGCTTTCAAAATATTTAAAAAATATACAGGGTGTTCTTCAAAATTTATATATTTTTGTAATATCCGGTTTAACCGGAAGCGTTTTGTTAAGCGAAAATAGTGTCAAATAATAGATATTCATAGGATTGATATTTTCCATTTTCAAGTTTTCATTTCTATTACAAAAGAAATTAGAGATTTTTGAAGTTTTGACATTCAATAAATCATTACTCCAAAACGGCTCGAGCGATTTTGATAAAAATTTATATTTCGATAGAGAATTGCGTTGTCTGTAACCTATCCAAAAAAGAAAAAATATGGCGGATGAAATTTTGAGAAAATCCATTTCAAAATTTTGACCTACTCTGATCCCTTAAAGGTAGACAATTTTAGAACAATTTTGAAAATCGACTTAATTAGGACAAAAGCCTATATTTTGGCTGTACAATGCCGTTTTTAAATTTTTATAATAATAATTAATGGCCAAGTTATAAGGGAAAAACCACAAAATGGGACAATCGTTCTATGGGTCGCTATTTTAAATAAAAAAAATTGATTTTTTTTTTTCAATTAGGGCTCACATGTACTATCTTATAGCCAAGTAAAATTGAATTTGGTCCAAATTTGCAAATATGCGCCCAAAATAACCACCTTATTTTTGGACACCCTGTATAGATTTCTTATAAAAGTTTACTTTGCCGATGAAATAATTTTAAAGTGGCTAAAATCAAATTTCATCAAAATCGGTTCAGTAATTTTTGCTCCACAGAGTTACAGACATTACATACATAGACATTTTGGTTAAAAAAATCGAAAAAAAATTTTTTCGATTTTTGGAATCAGGGCGATTCAAAACGTCGAGAAATGCAAAAAAAATTATTTATTATTTTTATGTCTCGATTATAACAACTTTTTCTTGGATTGGAAAAAGTTAAAATAACATTTTTCCATGTTCTTTATGAGATGACTGTATAACACCTTCGTTGACTAGAGATAAATTAACATGTGTTTTGTGGACAGCAGTGTATTTCCTGCATCAGCTAGTGATAAAATTTATTAATTTAATTCAATTTTAAGCAACCTTGCACCATCTACACACAAAATTTTTAAGTTCTAGAATTTAAGTTGCAAATAAAGATAAGTTTTTAATTAAACCTCATAAAATAGGTAAAATTTTGGAGTTCAAAATGGATTTTTTGATTTTGATCTGCTTTAGAAAAGCTTTTGAATTTTGCCCAATTTAAAAATTTCCATACAAGAAGTTGCATAGTTGCATTAATTTGTATTATGACTTGCAGTGGGACACTTTATAATGGTTATCAAACAGCATTTTGATTGTGACAAACAAATAGCCATTCAACTTGAAAAAACTTTTAAATGCAGTTATTGTATCAAAACACTTTTCAAGTAGGCATGGTACTTTTAAAGAGTTTATTTTTGTTTCAGTTTACTCGTTTGTCATCATTCATAGCATGCCGATATTTAGAATTTAAATACGCAGATTTCAAGAATGCAAACTGCATCTTGAATTATCACACCTAAAATACTAAAGTACCTACATAGAATGGTTTACCTTCGGAGAAAACCTTTTAAAAGTTATTTTATCGGTGCAATAGCTAAATAGCATATTTAGCACATATTTTCTTTTACTCAAGAGCATCTTGAGTAAAAGAAAATATGTTAACTATTATTTTACTAATATTTAAGAAAGCAGAGCAAGTAAAACGCATCTTCAAGTATTACGAGTACAAACTTGTTCATTAGCATTCTCTTCGAGAAACATGAAATTTTTGTCATATAGTTTTGTTGATAAGCATTCAAAAACGATTTACCAATAATGCTACTAGGCTAAGAACATTTAGTTACCAATCAAAACAGTTTTAGTATAAAAACAACATAAAATGACTCACCGGAGCTGGCTTCGTAGCAGCAGTTTTAAATATCCCATTCTTGTTCCGGTCCATATAATTCCCTATAATGCACTTCACTTAGTTTTAACACAGAACAATTAATTAATTTTCAATAAATTTATTAGATAAAATCCCAAAATAAGCAATTTAAATGATTGTTATGTTCTCCGAGATGTTACTGTTTATAATTTTCACTTATTTAATAGGAAATTGAGTGAAACTAACTTTTTAAGAATACGAATAATTTAAGTTTAATTAGGTTTAATGTAATTTAACGCAATTAAACCAAATGAGCATTGCAATTTTGAAATTTAAGTAAATTTTTTTAAAGAATTAATTTGCCTATCACAAAACCTCAGTTGTATTTGACGCACTAGTAATTTAAAACAAATTTGACACAAAATTATTAATTTAAATATTAGAAATTAAATAAAATTATTTAAATAATTTACTTTAGTAGCAAATTAAACTTTTGAACAGCAAAATAGACCAAATAGACGCCTAAAATTAAAAGTGTTTTGTTTGACGAAAGCATCGTTTCGCGTTTGTTTTAAGAAGTGTCATTTTACGAGCGAAAAGAGGGAACCAATCAAAATGGTCTATACTAACGCGCCATAATTTCCATATTTGAATAATTTTTTTAAATTTTAAGTTTTCTGAAATAATTAATTAATTCCAAACAACATAGAATGTTTAACTTAAGCAATCCAGATGCTTGAACGACACACGTATTTCTTACATCGCAATCACTGCATCCTCCGTTACGTACCTACAAAATAATCCAATAGTAATCAAACACAAAATTTTGCAATGTTCACTTTAGAATACCTTCAAATCATGTAGTTTACACATAGACATAAATAATGTAAATTATAATAAGATAAAATAACTTATAGATGAATTTTGCAATTTTGATTATGTGAGGTTATGTTGGTATAAAAGAATTCTTTAAAAGTAACTGAAATGTCAATTATATCGGTTTTGTTGACTCAGTTACCAGTAGATGGAGCCACACGTTAATTTCGTTTGTGTGTACGAAAAAACATAACTTTAGGCGTAATTAATCTAAATTTTAGGAAAAAAGTCAAGCAATTTTGTTATTTACAAAAGAAATTTAACTTAAAATATAAAATTATAATGGGCGTTAAGGAATCTTGCAAAGAATCCATTTTTCTACTCCAACCTCAACCTAAAAAGGAAAACTTTTATCTTCTAACACAAAAATTTAATCTTTTACACAATTTTAAATGAATAGGTATAAAAAATAGACAAGTAACGTTGATAAACATTTATTTACATTAATTTCAATAAAAATATAATTTTGTTAAAATCTAAAATTAAAAAAAAACGATTTGCCTTTAAATTATCACAAAGATGCTAACAAATTCTTAAACGGGGACTCGGTCGATTCTTTTACCTTTTGAAAAGCGCCAATAAAAGTCTGCCTTTGTTTATCGTTTAAATTGTTATAAAAATTAACACCTGCGATACACAATAATAACCTATCTTCATATATTTTATCAATGGCGTAACTAAGAGACTGGGGACCCTCCCGCAATATCCAGAGTGGGGTCCCTACCCACCGTTAATAATCATTCTATACTTGAGTACAAATTGATTTTATAACAAATTTTGTTACTAAACGAAGTTTTTGGGGCTCTCAGGCAGCACGACCTGTATCCACTGCGATTGCATTGACACTTATACATTCTAGCATCTAGCTAGACCATCGCGACACTGCTCTATAAAAGCATAGACACATCGACACTCGATGTGTGTCCTCAGTGACTCAGTGTCCAGATGTATACATGATTTAAACATTTCATTAGATTTTTTGCAGTAATGTCTAGCAGAAGAATATTTACAAATTCAAGTCTATGTCAAGAGGCTAATGGAAACTACAACTACAAATTTTAGAGCTTAAAATAAACAAAATTTCTACTTAAAAAAATTTTATTGAGTACAATTATTTGTATAAACTATAAATTAACAATAAAAAATAAATAAAATGCCTTTAAATTGTATAATACCAAAACTTGAGTATAAGATTGCAAAAATCTGCTCCTAATGATTATTTATAAAAGTACAAGATTAACAATGTCGACTAATATAAGCACAATAATATAGAACATGCACTTTGAAAAATTTGGTCTTTTTTACAATCAAATTAAAACTTGAAAATTTATATTAAAACTATAAAAATTCACTCAGAAAGCAGAATTTTAATTATATTCTAAAATATGCGCAATTAAAAATAAATTAAAACATATTTAAAATGGTAAAATTGTTCTTAAAGCTAATAATAAAAGTATTCGATAAAATTTGTTAAAAATTAATCAAGTGTCATGTTTGGGTCTCAGTAATTTTTCCGGTTGGCACTCGGCTAGTTGAGAAAAATCCCTTACGACGTCGTTAAACATTTCGTCATTTGTTACACCTGCATCAGAATCTTTCATCTCTTCATTTAGCCTTCCTAATCTCAACCTTAAAAGCACACAATATCATCGAGTTAAAAATTAAAAGCCGATACTTACAAAGTAACAATATCGGCATGCTCCATATTTTCAGCAATTGAAAGTGGTACTTTTCCCTCTTCATCTTCCAAGTGTTGATTGGCACGATGCTTAAGTAGTAAACAAACTTGCGCCGTATGTCCCTCTTGTGTTGCAAGATGAAGAGGAGTCTTACCGTTATTGTCTTGAGCATTAATTTTTGCGCCATTCAATAATAAATACGCGCAAGCCATTATCGATCCCTTTAAATTAAAATTTTTTAATTAATTAACGGTAGATATATTACAACGTACACTAAGCACAGCTTGATGGATAGCACTTTTCCCTTTGTCATCCGGATTAAGCCACAATTTATCTGCACCTAATGCAAGAGCTTCACCCATAACAGGTAAATTATGGGCAGCGGCAGCTTTGTATAACAATAAATTTGGATCCAATTTTGAAATATCTTCTTCGCCTAAAACTTCCTCTTCTTCTTCACCACCGGTAGAATCTTGATCGCTGCACAAATTAAAAGGTTCATCCAATTTTTCTTTATCCAAATCTCCGCCAAAAAGTAAAATGTTGGCGCTTCCTTTTTTTATCAGTTTATTAGTATTACGAGGACTTTCGTCAGAAGCAGTTTCGTTGCTTTTAAAAGGCACTTCAGTACCGACAGTTTCTCTTACAGACCCAGCTTTATGTTTTTGTAGTTTATTATCACAACTCTTTGGCCTTCTTCGTAACTTTCTAACACTCCACTTACGTACGTTAGATATACTTGTTCTGGAATTACGCTGTAGAGAGTCTAAGTCTAAATCTAAGAGTTTCTTTATAAAACATCTATCTACATATTTTGTTTTAATCCAAGCTTCTCTAATAGCGCTGTTGAAAAATATGTTGATTAATAGGTTCGAACAAAGGGAGTTATTTACCCTGCACAGTTGGGAGAAGCACGAACAAAATCGCTTGGTACATTTGCTTCGTATATTTTGTTAATTATACTGTTGCCTAATTCGGCCATTACTTTAATACTTTCTGGTTCCCAAGCGTCTAATGTTAAAGAGCGTACTTTGCTGTAATGAACTCCTAAACTTCGATGTACACCAGAACACTCTGAAAATTAATTTACAACACTTTTTAATACACGGAAAATTATAGTGAACAAACAGCAAAAATTAGGTAAGCGATTGTTCTCAAATTTTAGTGTTAAGACAAATTAATTGAAATTTACCTATACACAAAGTTACACCAAGATTTATACTCGCCCAACCGGGATTTGATGCACCACAATCACAACAAAAATTATTCCCAGGAATTCTCAACAATTGCAGCCACAACCTGCAACAAAAAGCATTAACTTTCTTAAATTTTTAATAATTAAAACTACTAACTTGCTATTTTTGTTGTCATTCGATGTAAGAGCCGAGTTATAACTATCATTACCACTGGATGCTGAAGTATTACTTGTACTTGAATCTCGTCTAATATCATCCTTATTATTTATATCACCGTGAATCCTATGTATAGCATTACCGATACTCTTTTGTAAAGCTAATATCCAATTATCGAACATTTCCTTTGAATCTGCCTGAAGCATGTGACTTCTAAAATTAAACAATTTACTGTCTTGAATCAAAAATAAAAATTAGTTGCTTACTTTGAAGGTGAAACAATTTCAAAACAAAACCTTCTTTCCCCTTCCAAAATTGGTTTAACTGTGCAAATTCGCAAATCATCTTCCATGACTGTAACGTGATCTTCTCCTGTACGTTTCCTACAATAACTTACTTAATTTCACACAAAAACAATTATGTAGTTTACCTGTAAACTAATCTATTGTCGTACAAATAAAACCATCTTCTATTCCACGACTTAAAAGTGCTTGATGTCCTTTTAAATAAATAACCTTCATAAATTGGACTACCTCTAACAGGTGACGGCGGTTTTAAGTCTTGGTTGTTTACAATAGTATGACGATTTTCTAAATTCTTTTCAATTTTGTAACTTTCTTCCTGTAGTTGAGAGATCTACTGAAACAATTAAGTTTTACAAGTACCTATAAAATTACCTTGTAAGTTACGTGCAAATTATTTCAAAACAATGCACAATGGTTCAACTTTCTCATACAATTACCTCATCTCCTAATTTATTAAAAAACGGGTCTAAATCTTCACACAAGTCAGATCCTTGATGGTAATATGTAGAACAAGCACGCATATACGACAAGAGCTTAAAAATTTCAATGTCAAAAGTATAGTCACCAAAAATAAAATACTTACAGTATCCATAACTTCGTGTCGCTTCTTTGCTTGTAATAACCAAATACTAGACACATAATCTAAAGCTTGATGTTTAAAACAAGACTGAGTAGCTACAAGTAAATTTTGAACTTCTTCTACTTCATTTTGCTTACTTCGAGGTGTTTGAGAATTTCGAATTAAAATATTGTCATTTTCTATGGATATTTTATCAAAATGCAACTTACTGTCTCTAACGTGTTTTATATCGCTACAATTAAAATTTTATTACTTCTTTTTAGTACTTGTAAACAGTGTTAAAATAACAAATACAAAACAAACATAACGGTAATAGCTTAAAAAACAAATAATGGTGACTTACTTTTTAATGAATGAAGTTAAATTTTTCAAAATTGTCCTAGATGCTTGATCGAGCAAAATTGTATGAAACTTATTCATTTCTTGCAAACTATGGATTAACTTATTTAAAGCGGCTAACACTTGGGAGTCTTCACGAAAATGTGTACTTAAGTCCCATAAGCTGTTAGCAAATAAGCTGTAAGGCAATAATTAAAAAATTGTTCTACAATTATTCAATTTGTTAAATTAAATTACTGTTAGTATAGAAAGTATGAAAACACTTAAAAAATGACCCACCTTTGATGTGCCACATAAGTTTTGCCAGTATCTATCATTGAACCACACATTTTTAATATTTTATCTAATTTTTGTTCTAATTGATCTATGCTTGCTTCTTCCTCTTCCAGTAATTGCCTGTAAAGATGAACAATGAACAAATATTTATTATTTACACTACAGTTAAAAACAACATTTTGAACACTTACCGAAACTTTGGAGAATCGTGTAAACATTGTTCTAATTCAATCTTCTGCTTCATGATTCTCTTTATTAAATTTTGTTAAAACTATGCGGAAATAACTATAATATATAATGAATCATTTACGATTAAATACTGACCTAACGTACGTCACTTCTTCAGTGTTAAATTTGTCAAACCAATTTTGACAGTCCACAATCGGCTGTGGTTCTTGTACCGCAGAAAGTGCATGACCCAACGTGAACTCAACCTATAAAATAATTTATTTCTAACGTAAATTTTATTTAAGAATGTGTAGATTAAGTAAGAAAGTATTATTGTTCTTTATACAATAATTGAAATAAAATTACTGGAAAGAAAGGAATTTTTTTGCTACGTTTATCGCTAACAGTCGGCGAATTAGTTTATAACCTCACTTTATTGTTTAGAACTTTAATTACAATGGCAAATGGGCCTATTGCAGAAAGAAATAGAGGTAAAAATTAAATTTAACAACTTGAAACACTTCTAATTATTTATTATTTGTAGATGCCACCATATATGTGGGAGGATTAGATGATAAAGTAACTGAATCGCTGCTATGGGAACTTTTTGTACAATCGGGACCTTTGGGTAAGTTTCTAAATTTGTGAACGAATTTTATAATGCACTATATTTTATAGTCAATGTACACATGCCAAAAGACCGGGTTACGATGATGCATCAAGGGTATGGTTTTGTAGAATTTATGGGTGAAGAAGATGCCGATTATGCTATAAAAATAATGAATATGATAAAGCTATATGGGAAGCCTATAAGGGTAAATAAAGCTTCGGCACATCAAAAGAACTTGGATGTAGGTGCCAATATTTTTATAGGCAATTTAGATCCAGAAGTAGATGAGAAGTTGTTGTATGATACATTTTCTGCATTTGGTGTCATATTACAAACACCTAAAGTAAGTTTATAGATAATGTAATTTTAATATCTGTGTACTAAAGGTTTTTTATTTCAGATCATGAGGGATCCTGAAACTGGTAACTCGAAAGGATTTGCATTTATTAATTTTGCTAGTTTTGAAGCATCCGATGCTTCTATAGAAGCTATGAATGGACAGTATTTATGTAATCGCCCAATATCTGTATCATATGCCTTTAAAAAAGATGCTAAAGGTGAAA
Source organism: Malthinus seriepunctatus (assembly GCA_963924605.1). Taxonomy (NCBI): domain Eukaryota; kingdom Metazoa; phylum Arthropoda; class Insecta; order Coleoptera; family Cantharidae; genus Malthinus; species Malthinus seriepunctatus. The sequence goes on from OZ004602.1 coordinate 3,571,754, forward strand.
GACACGGTTCAGCTGCTGAACGTTTGCTTGCAGCTCAAAATCCATTATCACAAGCTGATAGACCCCATCAATTGTTTGCTGATGCACCACCTATGGCTATGATGCCCCCAGGAATGGCAATGGCACCTCCACCTCCTCCAGTTATTCTTGCAGGCATGCTGCCTCCTCCACCACCGACTCCTTCCAATATGCCTCCTCCACCACCACCTCCGGTTCCACCACCGGCAACGTTTCCTTCTGGCATTCCACCACCGCCTCTTCCTCCTTCACAGCCGCCTTTACCACCTGGTGCACCTCCGGGAGGTTCAGTCGGTTCAATTCCTCCATTACCGCCAGTTCCACCGAACTCTCAGTCATCTAATGCGCCACCTCCACCAAGAATGATGCCTCCACCGCCGCCAAATTGGCAAGGACCGGGACAACCTTTTCCAGGAGGTTTTCCGCCTCCGCCTCCCCCTTCAGGTCGACCACCGCCAAACTGGAGACCTCCACCACCGGGCTTTGCTGGTGCCAGACCACCTTTTCCACCTAGAGGACCGCCACCTCCACCACCTTCACAATTTGATGGTAACTCATTTGAAGGAAATTGGTAATTCATTTTAATCAATAATTAATTTCAAGTTGGAGTTGTATATTTTTTACAATACTTTGTAACAATTAGTTTTAATAAATACCTAAAGCAAATGGATAGTTGTTGTTTGTATTTAAAAAAAATACACCAGTACGTGATTGATCGATATGTTCGCCCATAAGAATTGCCGGTTTTCCTTTAGAACATAAGCCGATGATATAATAAAAATAGGATGTGCAAGGCCATGCCCAGAAACCAACTCGAGAATTAATAGATTCGGCAAAATATTTTACTGCACGATGATGATTGCAAGCAAATACATCTTAAACCAAATTTTATGCAATATTGTATTTTGTACTGCTTACAAATTTACCTAATCCACAACCTGCTTGTAGGGATCCACCGTTTACATAAAAATCCACGTTTCCACTTGGTTGTATCGTTCCTTGCATTAAACCATTTGTATGAATTACATCGACAAAAGTAGCATCACTTTTATCTAGTTTATTATTTCCTACAAACATAAATCCTGGCATTGCAGGATCTAAACCTGTTATTCGTGAAATTCGATTCGATTTAATATGATCTGTTGCAAATCCTGCAATATGTGCACCTAATTTGGAGATTACCTATCAAGTTCTTTTTTATTGTTTAAAGTTACCAACGCTAAATCCAATTAGATGAATATCGCGTCCACCTGATTCACTAATTTTGTCTATTAGCTGAGCTGTACACATTCCAACAAATTTAGCATTCCACACTGCTGCCGGGTAACAAGGGCCTTGTCCTAAATCACTCCAATCGACAAAAATTACGTTTAGGTCAGTTTGATTTAAGTATTCTAAAATAAATAATTTTTAATGACTGTTAAATTTTCTTTGAAAACTCACCATCTTTTATTTGAACTAAGTCGTCTAGGAACATGTTCGAATTATAGCCGTGGATTATAAATTTTGTAGGAAGAGTAGGATTAAAACTGCTTTTCAATAAATTAAAATTTTTCAAATTTCTTTCTAGTTTAATTGATGTGCCAGTAAATGGATACGGATTAGTAAATAGTGTGAAACTTATATTAGAATTTAGACAATCTCTACAAAATAAGTTACAATTAGATAGTTAAAACTATTACTAATCGAAGACTGGTTTTTTAAATTTTAATAAATTATATAATTTACCCTGAAACAGTTTTACATGTTCCTAAACTAACAACTGTTCTTCTATGTCTCAATAAAGTATTAACAATAATACTTTGATCAAATTTTTGATTCAATATCGACGAAGAAGTTCCTAAAAGAGGTACTTAATGAACCCTAACTTAATAAAAGTAGGTCACTTAATTTAATTCAATTACCTGTAAAAATTAAAAATACAATGAAAAGCTTCATGATGTATAGTATACAAACAACTTATTTATATGCTGCTTTAATGCTCTGTAACTGTAATTTCCATCAACCATTGTAGTGTAATTGATCACAATTACAAATTAATTCATAATTATTTTGTTTCATTTAATCTCGAGAAGCAGTCATAACGCCTACTAATTAAGAATAAGTATCTACTACAATATTTTAACTTTTTCCATTCCAAGAGAAAGTTATTTTAATTGAGAAAAAATCAAAAAATTTTTTATTGCATTTCTCGACGTTTTGAGTCGGAGGAAGGAAAATAGTGGCCAATAAAACGATTGTCCCATTTTGTGGTTTTTCTCTTATAACTTGGCCGGTAATTATTATAAAAATTTCCAAACGGCATTGTTCAACCAAAATATAGAGCGTTCGTCCTAACCAAGTCGATTTTCAAAATTATTTCAAAATTGGTTACCTTTTAAATTTTTAAATTGGTCAAAGTAGGTCAAAATTTTGAAATGCACTTTTTTAAAATTTCGAAATGGATTTTCTCAAAATTTCCTCTGCCATATTTTCTCTTTTTTGGATATGTTACAGAAAACGTAATTCTCTATCGAAATATAAATTTTTATCAAAATCCCTCGAACCGTTTTGGAGTAACGATTTTTGGAATGTCAAAACTTCAAAAATCTCTAGTTTCTTTTGTAATAGAAATGAAAACTTGAAAATGAATATATGTATCAATCCCATGAATATCTATTATTTGACACTATTTTCGGTTAACAAAACGCTTCCGGTTAAACCGGAAATTACAAAAATATAAACATTTTTAGGAACACCTTGTATATTTTTCAATATTTTGAAAACTCACAAAATTAGCTGTTACGCGATACCAAACACTTTATATTTTGACTTCCGGTTTAACCGGAAATGGGATCAAATTTCTTAATTTAAATGGAACACCCTGTATATTTTTCAATATTTTGAAAGCTCTTACATTTAGCTTTCTGAAAATATCAAATTAAATTTTAATGAATAAAAATACAAAATTGCAAGATCTGATGGGCGGGAAAAAGTTCCCCGTATGATCACATCCGTTGTTTTTTATTGAGAAATTATTTTAAAACATTTAATAATAAATTTCAATAATTGGCCCTAAGTACCGCCCTACAGCAAATGGAGAAACTGAATTTGTTATAACTAAATGTGATCCACGTCGTTCTCTACTTGTATATTCGCCCATCAATATTTGGGGTTCTCTAGGTAAACAGTCCCCTAAAAAATACTGCAAGTAGGATGAACAAGGCCACCCGTATAATCCGACCCTAGTGTTGATGGATTCGGCAAAATAAAGAGCAGATCTATGATGGTTACACGCCAAATATCCTGTAAATAAAAGTTACATTTTATAAATGCAAGTGTGGTACTCGTACGTCTTTCGGCCCAACATCCAGGTTGAACAATACCGCCATTTACATAAAAATCCACATGTCCTGATTCTTCCATGATGCCTTGCAGAAATGCGTTAGTATGAATCACGTCCACAAAATTAGCGTCTGTTGCGTCTAATTTATAGTCTTTGTCAACTGTTACAAAACCAGGCATAGCTGGATCCAGACCTGTAATACGAGAAATTTTTTGTTGTGCATTTCTTCCAACGATTCCTGCTACATGAGCTCCTAAAAAATCAAATTAATGAGAGCGAGACTTGCCGATCTGTATACCTAAACTAAATCCAATTAAATGGACTCGTACACCATCGTCATGTAACTTATTGACAAGCTGAACTGAACATTTTCCAACCAACCTCGTATTAAAAACAGCGGCCGGATAACAAGGGCCTTTTGCTAAACTACTCCAATTAATAAAAAATATATTATAATTATCTCGAAGAAAGTATTCTAGAAATTGAAAAATTTGGATTTAGAAGACTCTTAGAAGAAACTTACGTCGTTTCACTTCAACAAGAACGGGAAAAAGCACATCAGAATTATAGCCGTGTATTAAAACTTTTGTTTGATACGAGGGATTAAAATTGGTTTCGTACAAATTTGTATTATTAGAATATGAGATCCAAACTTGTTCTCCTTCATGTTGATTTTGACGAGTGTAGAGAAAATAAGTGATGTCAGGATGAGGACAATTCCTAAAAGTATTACAACTGGAAGTTAATTTACTTTGACTCACAAAACCAAAAATTAGCAATTTGTGAACACAAAAATTTCAGTTTTAAATATCTACCAATTAATAGGAACTTTACATAAATCGGTGTCGATCGATTGAGTTTTGATAAAACCTAAAACGATTTTTTCTCATTTACTAACAAAAATTCAAAACAGCTTACCTATAAAAAAATATAAACTAACTAAATATTTCATTGATAATAAATTAAATAAATAGTAATAGAACGTACAAGACATTAAGATTTAACAACACATGCTTTCTTTAGTAAATTTTACATAAAATAATTCAGTGTCTGCTACAAAGTATGCATTTACTATTATAATTAATATGCAAGTAAATGAATTCTTTTGTCAAAACGCGCTGCCGGTCAGTGTCCGATAAACAACGTGATTAGAATGTGTAATTTTTAAAAACTGTTCTTTTTTAATAGAAAATTTAGCCCGCAAATGATGGTTTTGAACTAATAAGTTCTAAATTATTTATTTCGAGACATAGTACTAATTAAGCACAGTCATCTTACACTAGTTATACATAACTTATTAAAGGGGGTACCAATCAAATATTAATAAAATAAATATAAAAATTGCCACAGATCTTTACGAGTCGTCACTCGAATGCTGGATAATAAACACTTTTAATGGAAAGAACTGGTAAGTCGGTGATAACAACTAATTTGTTTCCTAATTACAGTTATCATTACTAACAACATTTGCTTTATCACAAACCCGTAGACCTTCATTTCAAAAAAACTTCCATGAACATGTTCATTTGAACTTCCGAATCATAAAACAAAATCAAACCAAGAATGATTTAAGTACAAGTATATTCTGTAGTTTAAATAAATAAATAATACATAGGTAGTTATCAATATTTAATTAATATTTTAATGTACAAACTTACATAAAATACACTTAACAGCAATAAACTATCTTCTTGAGTAATTATTAACAAAAATTATTAATTTAATTATTGTTAAATAAAGAAAAAACATAAAATTATTATAAACATTCACAATAACATTTAAATCGTTTAAATATAATTTAAATTTAGAAATATTTCGTTGGCATTTAAAAAAAGTAAGGTTACATCGTGTTTACGTCACGTGACCATTAAATGCCAAATATAAACAGTGTTGCCAAATTTAATATGTTTGGGCATATTTTAATTTTGATTTAATTTTAATATTTTATTTTTAGTTTTGAATTAGTTTTGTTTAGGTATTAGCAAAAAACTTACTATTTTTTTTATATTAATAACGCCCTGGTAAATTTTGAAAAATTAAAGTTAAGAAGAAACCTAACCTTGATAGATATATGCTGCTATTACAAAAGATATTTTATTTTTGGGTTTAAGTACAGTACAGACACAAATATTTAATACTAATAGCATTAATTAAAAGAATATTAACGAAATTACTAGAGTCAAAATTATTTTTTCAAAAATTTGGTAATTAAAATGTAAGTTGGCAATGGTAAATAAAACACACCAGCAAAAGATGTCGACCATCATAAGTGGTTGCAAAGTTTTTGTTTATACTTGGAAAATATGCACTTAAAACTACTTAATCAACCGTATTTAATTTTTTTATGTTTTAATAAAAATATGATTCATTGAATCATAATTAAAAAGTATCGTACTAGCGTAATTAATTTACATAATAACAACAATGGAGCTGGGTGATAGAGTTTATGCTGCTGAAAGGATTATGAAGAAAAGGATTAGACGAGTAAGTAATTTTCACGATTTTAACGTTTCAAAACTAAACTTAAGTTTTACAATTGTTTTTTCAAATTAAAAACTTATTTTATAAAATAGGGTGGTGTGGAATATCTTGTAAAATGGAAAGGTTGGAGTCAAAAGCACAACACTTGGGAACCTGAAGAAAACATCTTAGATAGTCGTTTAATTGATTTATATGAACGTTCACAAAAATCTGACGTAACACCTAACAAACGTGGGCCAAAGAAGAAAGAACGACCTGCGGAACAAACACAACAAGCCGAAACTGAAGACGAAGCTCACAATAGTGGCGAGGAAAGTCAAGACGAGACTTTGACTAAAACTGTAACCAAACCTGAGCCTATTCCAAGAATAGAGGACGAAAATGCTAGATCGTCAACAACAGATGAAGTTACAGAAGACAGCAGCACTTTACCCTCAGTACCTGAAGCCGAAAATAGCAGCAGTTCAAGTAGCGAAGATAATACGCCTATTTTAAGTAGAAGAGAGGCTGCCGGAACTAAACGTAAAGCAGAAGTTTTATCTAAAGAATCTGGAAAAATAGGTGTGACGATAACTACAAGCAGTCCCGGGAACGGTAGTTCTCCTCCACTTAAAACACCAAAATTAGCGTCTCCAAAACCCACAGTTCCGCCCCAAGCATCTCAACCTCGTGTAAATGGCCGAAGGAATTCTTGTAAAGTTGAAGAAGAATCGAAGCCTTTAAAATTAGATCCTGTACAAGAATCTCAAAAAGTTATTGAACCGGTTAAGACTGAAGAAGTGTCCGATACAAAGCCTATTATTTCGGAGGTCGATAAAAAGGTGGATGAAAAACGGACAGAACAAAATGTGTCCGATGTTAAAGAGTGTACGCAAAAGAAAAACGATAAAGCAAATAATAGTATTGTAAATAACGGTAAGCATGTTTTAGTGAATGGACATAATAATAATAATGGTGTGGTTAGTGAAGTGACACCTGTACTAACTAGTCCTAGTTCGGAATATTGGTTGGCTAGGAATCCGGTAGTAGATCAAGTCTTTATAACCGATGTTACTGTAAATTTAAAAACTGTCACCATTAGGGAGTGTAAAACGGAAAAAGGATTTTTTAAAGAACGTGAGGAATCGGACAACAAATCAAAGCCAAGTGATATTGCATAACATTTGTGGGAGTTGTTGTAGGCTATGCAACAGTATTTTTATATTGAGAATATGATGGTAAAAATAGTTAGTAATAAACAACCCATAGGTCACATTTATAGCAGAAAATTTATTCTAGTCCATTTAAGATTTTTTAAGTTTCTTCAATTTGGATTTACATTCAATTAATTTTAATAATTATTTTAATCGTATTTTTATTCGATGATGTTTTTAATTGCGGTGCATACTGTTTTTAATTAAATTTTAAACTTATTTTACTTTTTAAGAAAAAATCTCGGAAGGTTTTGATTAATTGAAAGACAAGTTGAAGGGAGTAATTAGTATTGGGTTTTTATTTCTCGACTATTTTGTGAATGTTTTTTCTCCTAGTAAAAGTCATTGTAGGATTAAAGTGATAATTATTTATTTGTAAATATTTGTTTGAAATTCGTTTTTATTGTATGCAGAGCGAGGCTAAAAATAATTTTGTTTATTTTACTTCACTCTGTATCTATTATGGTGTAACAGAATTAAGAAGGAACGGAAGGTACATAATTAAGTGACATTAATGATAGATTTTTTTTTATTTACTATTTCATATCGTTCAAAACTATTTTCGTCTCAATTAAATTGTAAATTGCTTGAAATTAGGAAATTAATTTAACTGTACAGGGTAGCTCACATTGAGCCTGTAAAAATAACTTAAATTTATATAATTGTAATAAAAAAGTATGCTCAAATCGCCAATTTAAGAAAATGTGTAGGTTATAGAATTTAAGAGTTACATAATTTGTATTATGATTTGTAATTATCACCGGAGCATTAAATTTTATTCATAACAAATGTACCAACGGTTGTTGATTGAAGAACTTACCTGTACAGTTTTCAACAGCCATTGTTATGTATTATCGACTAGGTTTAATGCACTAGCGAGATACGAGATTATTTCTTGAATTAATAGGGTACATTCAGCCTTTGAAATTGCATTCATTTTAGTTCTACCTCACTATTAAATTATTTTTGTGCTAGAAAAATAATTTGCACCCTGGTGGTTTTTTAAATGTATATAAAGAAGTAATTTTTTAAAATTGGTTATTGTTGGAACATTTCTGTATAAATATTGTCATTTTTTTAAATTGGTGGCATATTTTTATTACAATAAAGTTCTTAAATGCTGTTAATAATTGATAATAATTTAAAAAAAAATGCGAGCATTATCTGTTGGGTGCTACATTATTTAAATATATATGTATATCTCTAAATTACGCTGTAGATTATTTATTTTGCTAAAAATTGTAAGTTATTAAATTGTGATTTATAATTGAAAATTACTAAATGTTTTCATTCCATATTTTCAGATCGTGCCGCAAAATGTATTAAATATTGTACATATTGTTAATTTATCTTTTTATTAATAATTAATTGCATTACCTGTAAATGTCTCGACACTTTTCAAAGTGCCTATTAGTTGTGTGCTTAGATGTATTTATTAATATATTATATATTTTTTAAATTACAATTTGTGCCGTCAAAATTGAGAACATAATAATTTTCATACTGTAGAATCTTCTCTTAACATAGTCATATTTATTTGAAAAAGGTTATTAATTTGTATATTTTTGATTGTAGATGCTGAATCACACTGTAAGTGTTGTACTACCTACTTATGTAATATTAGTTATTACGTTTTAATCATTTTTATAAGTTTTTAATTGTACATAAGTAAAATATAAAATCTCAAAATAAGTTTGTTTATTTATTCTATATATTTACATAATTTATTTACACTTGTCTGATCCACATTAGATTTATATGGAGTGTTATAGTTAAATAAGTTGATACAGCTCTTCTATTTGATCAACAAGAGTACATAAATATGTAGTTTCAAATTACCAAGATGAAGCAATAAACAATATCGACTACATACTTATGCAAAGCTCTTCCGACTTGAAAATAATCCTGACATTGTACAAGATATAAGTATATCCAGTAAAACTCTTCTCTCAAGAGTAACTAACCATAAGATAGTTAAGGTAAGCACATAGAAAGAAACTCGAGGCTGTGCTAATCGAATACTGCCACACATTGCTGATGGTTATCAAGGCTATCAAGAATTTTGAAAAAGAGCCAACATTTCATTTTAGGCAGATACTTAAGCTTCTCTCTAGATAGCTGTAAAAGTGTAATTATTGTATAGAGCATTTGGAATTGTAGAAACATCTTGCATTTGCTGCATTCATAAAGTTTCAATTTCTTCTGAGAACAATAATTTAATGTCATAAAGAATCATTAGTTTCAAGTCCTAATTTCCTCTATTTTAGAGTTTTCTTGTAAAGATGTTAGAAGTATATGTATGTATTGCATTATGCTCCTCATTTATGGATAGGCTCAGATAGGCTTGATAGATAAAACATGGATTTTGGAAAAGCTTCAAGCAGCAGAACAGAACTAAGTTGTTTTAGATGGAGCAATTTTCTGAGCGGATATGTAAAAAATTAAAGATTCTGAACATTATCTTGTACCTAGTATTTATATTTTTGAATCCCTTCTAAATAAACCGAAAGTTGGCAAAAAATTTAAAAATTTTAGGGTTAGGTATTGGTATTACCCTGTATATATTTTTTTATTTTGAAGCTTTGTAAAGTTCATTTTAATAAGTAGAAAGGTCCTTTTGTACCTCTATCATAATTTTAACACCTATAATGTAAAATAATTAAAAAATATTAAATATTTAAATATTATTTTGTTGTTGATATTTTTAAATTTCGCGCTTTAGATTTCCCACCTAAATAGCAATAAAAAATTGAATCGACCAATCAGAAACAACGAAAATTGGAAAATGGTCTAGGAATGTTTATGTCAAGTGGAAGCTGCTATTTGGTTTTATTTAAAAGTTTGTTTTGGTTTGGAATGGATTTGAATTCAATTTAAAAAAGAAAAAAAATTATTTAATATATTTAAAAATAAGGTACATGTATTAGAATTAATTACTTTTGGTAAATCCCCTAATTTAAAAAGTTTTTTTCAGAAAAATCTCATTTGTGATCACAGTTATGTCTGTAGAAACTTTTTCATCTGAAGACGCAATTAATTTACTAAACGGAAAAAGTGTATACATATTTGGAGACTCGAATATGCGTGCTTTATATAAAGATTTGATTTGGCTTGTTGAGGTCGGGTCACTTATACCGGAAGGTAATTTGAAAAAAAAGAACGAACACTCTCATGCTTGTGATCAAAGATTATCCAATGGAACTCTTCACAGTGGTAGAAATTATGAAGAAATTCGTTACTACAGACGTAATCCAGTAGTTTATTTTGAATTTATAACGCGTTTGTATTTAAATAGTTTTATAGATACCATCAGTAATTTAATTCACGAACCTGATGTAGTGATTATAAGTAGTTGTTTGTGGGACTTAACTCGATGGGGTAGTAGTGGTACAGAACATTTTAAAAAGAATGTTGTAGAAACTTTCAAATTTTTAAAAAGAACCTTACCATTAACTCGAATTATTTGGTTGACAACGTTACCACCTTCTTTCCAAGCAGAAGGTGGATTTTTAACGGCAGAGATAAAATTTACAAGAAAAAGCTTACCTTGGCAAATTTCTTTTGCTAATAGTTACGTTGCTGAAGTAGCCAAATCTTTCGAAGTTGACGTTATTGACTTAAATTATCATTTTGTTTACTTAATGCATCTTCGTAGTAAAGATGGTATTCACTGGCAATCAAAAGCTGTTAGATTTGCCACAAATTTAATTTTAACTCATTTAAAACGTGCCGGGCTTGAATACCAATAAGTACAGGGTCCATCAGTGGCTCACACCACTGCCAGACCCTGTATTATTATTCCAGCCTTTCTATTCATTTTTGTGTTCTATTTTTAAATAAATGTAACATTAAGTTAACTTCTTAAGTACCTTTTGTAGTAAAATATAAGAGTAAACATTCTTTATGTTTTTATGTGCAATTTAATAAACCGATTTTGGAAATTGGTGTTTTAATTAAGCGAATTTATGAAAACCTTATTGTATGAAAGTTCTATTTCTATGGACAAATATTTTATGATTTAAACTAATATATTTGTTGAATTAGCATTTGTTTATTATGCTTCAATATTTAATTATAATTTTGCTCTTAGTTTGCATATCTTCATCCTTTATCAGTGGCGTAAATAACGGGATCAGCGGGCCCGCGTTGCGGGAGATTACCCGAAAAATTGCGTAGTTTGTAGTAGGTACCATAAAAAGGCACAAAAGTGGCTGTTATATCATAATATTTGAGAATTTAAAAAAGAAGTAATAAATACTTTTTTTTCCTTGTAACGTTGTCCAAAACAGATGTTTCAACAATAAGCAACCATAAACCGTCCGCATTATCGGCAAACTGCAATTAAGTAAAAAGGTCTGTTGTAAAAATGTTGGGAATAGTCACCAATGAACCCTTATACATGCTTATACCGTTGAATGAAGGAGTTTTAAAAGTCCTTCAATCAACGCTTATACCTATAAATAAGACAGTGTCTGGAATAATCTTATGAATTTTGGACTTCCAACTCGTGCGGCTGCTTTCTTGTTGAAAAAAATTCGACAGCACCAAAAACTGATAAAAAATGAATTTATTCATTGTATTTATTGCAAGAAATTGATAATAAACTTTTTTGTTGAAGGAAAAGATAGTAATTGATGAGTAGAATCTACTTGCCATTGTTGAGATTCTCAGGTACAACCCAACGGCTAAAAAGTGCATAGGCAATCAGAAATTCAGAACTCTTGTAAGGATTGTCATTTATTGGCACTCTGAGCCTTGTGGAAACTGGAAAGGTCCCCAAGTTCTTAGTTATGCCACTGTCCTGTATACATCCTGCTTCATACCTTATGGAAGGTGTTAAATGACTAAGCTTTCTCGTCTGAGATATATTTTCAATATTCGGAGAAGGTTTTGTATTTTATCTCTATAAACTAATCTGCTAATTTCTGTTGGATTAGAGGCCCCTTTGTTAGTGTTATTTGATTTTTACGATTATTTTTAGCAGGGCCATAAAATAAAATTTGAGCAAAAACTATAAACATCTAGTGAATGAGATAATGTTTATAGTGATGTAATCATTAAGTAAATTCATCGGGTTTAAAAAAAGGAGCTCAGAAGTGTAAAATTACTTTAAATTATTTGCAGGTAGAAGAAGTTAACTCCAATTACTTGTTCGAGCGGATGTAATGGATTTAAGTACAATTTTGGTCAAAATAATCATAAAGACCAAAAACGCACAAAATACGAGTCTTGAAAACTACCTGATCTGATTGTTACCTCATTTTTTTCATAATTTATGTTAATTATTCAAAAAAGATAAAAGTAACCTATATTTTTGAAAACGCTTGATTGTGGACTTTTGCAAGGAAAAACATTTAATATTATTTTAAAAGTACATTATAATTGTTAAAGATTAAAATGAAAAGATTCTAAGCAATAAAAACCAAAATAATTAAAAATTTTTGATTTATAGTTAAAGAAAGTAATAATAGATGGCGCTAGGAGTATCTAATTAATTAAAAAGAAAATGGATTTTAGGCATTTTGGCATGCACAAACTACTTATCATGAAAACTACCATGATCTGATTGTTACCTCATGTTTTTTATAATAGTATGGTAAAATTATTCCAAAAATGGTGAAATAACCTATATTTTTGAAAATGTTTGATTGCGGGCTTTTGCAAGGAAAAACATTTAATATTACTTTAAAAGTACATTATAATTGTTATAAGTTTAAAATTAAAAGATTTTAAGCAATAAAAAGCAAAATTATTTAAAATGATTGAGAAATAATTAAAGAAAATAAAAATAGATGACGCTAGGAGTAGCTAATTAATTGATAATTTGAATTGGATTTTGGCAAGTTTTGATTTATTTTGTAAAACTAAAAGTATAGATAATAATTGTAAACTAATATAAATAATATCCCATTAATTAAATAATTTATTAATATTCTTAAAATAAAAAAAAAGTCAAATTTTAATTAATGCATGACGGAACTTGACTCACGTCGTGGCGATATCCCCGACTGGAACCATGTTCGTTAGCAAGTGGTACAGCGGGTGATGCACAACGTAAGTACAAGTTGCGCGTTTCTTCGATCACTTTTCTTCATTGGTGAAGCCTTTAAACAAAGTTTAAAACTGTAATATTGTTCTTCCGATTTTCCGAGAGTGTAAACAAAATGGCCTCCGGCTTCGGTTTAAAACAAGGAGAAGCTAAGTTAAATTTATGTATATTTAAAGTGTTTCGGTGGTTTCGGGCAATAAATTTGAGTGAAAAGTGTTTGTGTGAAACTAAAATGTGGTTTGTTGCTAGTTTTTTAAAACCAATTAATCAAATTGGCTTACTTTGTGATTATTATGTAATCGACATCAACTATCATCTGTGACGTCATGGCCAACTTAACTCTGAAGTTAACAAATCACCAACTAGCTTCAAGGGTGTTTTATGTGATGATAAACAGTTTGGATTATTAAATTTAAATTACAAGTTAGTGTTTAGAAGAAAGAACTTAAAAAGATGTCCGTTTGAAAAAACAAGAAAAATTGGTCTATGAATGGTCGTTTATGAAGAGGTACAAAAAAAATTGTATGATCAAATTAGAAAAAGTAGCAAAGGTTTGTGCAATTTTTAGATTTTCTTAGGCATGTAACTACGGGAGGTACAGGGTGGGCCCCAGGCCCACCTAAAATTTTGCTGGCTCACCCTTATGCCCACCCTGATGAAATGTCAATAATAAGCGAAAATTTAAATATTTATAGTGTAATCTAATTTCTACATAAAATATTTTATCTTTAAAAAGTTTTATGGGCTATTTATACATGTTATGTATTTGGCCCACCCAAAAAAATTTGTGGCCACCAAGTCCCCACCTGATTTTAGGAAGCTAGTTACGTGCCTGGATATTCTGGTTACATAAACAAAAATCGATTTGGGGTTATTGTATTTAAAATCTTGTCCATCTTATCACATTTTAAACTAATGGAGATGATATAAACATAAACCCAATTGTTTACATAGAAATGAACTTGTAATCAACACACTCTTATCACCAATATAAAACCTGTCTATATGCTCTTATCAATTTTAAATAAACACAAACAATAAATGTTCAGAGCTAAGCTACTTAAAATTATTTCAATTTTAGACCAAATTGAAGTTAAGTTCATAAGAAAATAATGGAAAAATTAAAAAATATATTTTCAGTAAGACCACAAGACCTAGGAACTGATCACTGCACGATAATCAATTTATTGATAGAAGAAGACAGTGTACATTTCTCTAGTGTGATGTGCATCCTTTATTGTTTAAAATCTATTTTTTAAACCAAAAATCGTAGCAATTTGATACCAAGGTAACTTTGGTGCATTTGAATAAAAGTTGCCTACACCCAACTGTCAACTAAACAAACTTCTGTTCTGACGTTTATTTGTTTTTATCTTGTCAAATCTCCATATGACAGACGTTGATTATTTTTGAGTTATTTTTATCAAAATTCAGAAAGTTCTACCACTATAAGTTCATTTTTCGTATAATAATGTGATAGCGAAATTAGTCAAAGTTAAATCTGCAACTGACAAGTGTTGTCGAATATAATATAATCACTGCTTGAAGTGATATTTTAAAAAAATAATATATTTTAAGATATATTTTGACGTAAATTTATCTGATAAAATGATTTAATTGATTGTTTTATCAAACAAAGAAAATATAAACATGTGGATTAAACCTCAAGAAGTTTTATTAAAAAATGCATTATGGTGAGTTTGCCTAAATGTCTTTATCGTGTCTATAAAATTTGTTAAAATGTAGGAGTACAGAAGAAACGACTGTTTATTTTGTTCTGCAACATCGCAAAGGACACGGAGCTTCAAAGAGTATATCTTCGTTGCTTGTCGGAACGTTGGATAGTATTTTTGATACTAAACCACCTCCTTTTAGAATTTTACACCAAACACCAACGTCAGAAGTTTATTGGCGTAAGTTTTTACATACAAGCAAGTGTTATCTTTAAGAAATTTTTACGATTTAGAAATTGCGTGTTCGATGACGAAGCAAGAGATTTTAAGCGACTGGAACTGGTTGATGGAAAATGTAGCTGAAACTCTTACAACTTTTGATAATGAAGAAGATATTACAGAGTTTGTTAATTGTAAAATTGAATCTGTTATTGCTACAAAAAGTGAATTACAAGTTGTCGACGGTGAGTGAAAGTTTTGCTCGTAATAAAAATTTATAAATTAGCCTTGGCATTGATCCAAACATATATTAGTCCCTAGGGCATTGTGTTTATGACGTAAATTTTAAATTTAAACTTTTATTGATTTTAGATGAACTGACAAAAACTTTTAAAAAAACAATGGATAAGTTTCAAACCTTTTTTAAATTATCGGGTGAAGAAAAGCTCGTCAATTATTACTCTTGCAGGTACTTTGTCCCGTTACTTGTCAACAAGTTGTTTAAATTTTGAGAGTTTTAGTTATTTTAAAAATCGAATACCGAGACAAGGATGGCTGTACTTATCTGTGAACTATTTGTGCTTTCACGCATTTATTTTGGGTTTGGAAACAAAATTTATGATTCGTTGGTCTGAAGTGACAGGATTAACTAAAAGTGCCAGTTTGGTGTTTCCGGATTCAATAAAAATTAAAACTAGAGATCAAGAGTATCACTTTAGTATGTTTTTGAATAAAAATGAAACCTTTTCGCTTATGGAACAATTAGCAGATCTAACAGCTAAAAGGTGAGATAAGATAACAGTCAGCTCCTGATTTGATTTTTACTCTTATATATTTTACATAATATTGTCTTATTTTTGAATTTTTACCTTTTTCCAATCCAAGAAAAAGTTGTTATAATCAAGAATAAAAAATAATATAATTTTTTTTTGTGGTTTTGCCCTTATAACTTGGCCGTTAATAAATTATTATTATAAAAATTTCAAAACGACATTGTATAGTCAAAATATAGGGCTTTCGTCCTAAACAAGTCGATTTTCAAAATTGCCTACCTTTAAGGGGCCAAAGTAGTACAAAATTTTGAAATGGATTTTCTCAAAACTTCCTCTACCATATTTTTTTTGGTTGGATATGTTATAGACAACGTAATTCTCTATCGAAATATAAATTTTTATCAAAATCGCTCGAGCCGTTTTGGAGTAATGAGTTTTTGAATGTCAAAATTTCAAAAATCTCTAATTTCTTTTGTAATAGAAATGAAAACTTGAAAATGGATATATATATCAATCCCATGAATATCTATTATTTGACACTATTTTCGGTTAACAAAACGCTTCTGGTTAAACCGGAAATTACAAAAATATCCTGTATATTTTAAAATTTTATTAATTTATTTTATACTTTACAGACTAATTGATGATAAACGCTGTTTCTACGAAGATAAAGACCTTCTTTCCAAGTTAAGGTATTTATTTAACAACTTTAACTTGAAAGCTTTAGTAAAACGTTTGGACTAACATTGTTTTTTTCTTTTTTTACCAGTAAAAATGTACCTAAGAAAGCGTCATTTTTAAAAAGAGATCTAGATGCACGAGCACATTCTGAAGCTTACAGATTGATGTTTCGATTACCATCGACAGAAAAACTGGATGGATCTATCGATTGTACATTATTAACGCCTTACAATAAAAGGCACATTGCTGGTCGTCTTTTTCTTTCTCAAAATTACGTTTGCTTTGAAAGTAGGGTAAGAGTTTTGCAATCAGCATTTTGAGAACAAATCTTACTAAATTATTGTAGGTGAAATCTCTTGTGAGTTTAATAATTCCTTTAAGAGATGTTAAGTGTGTAGAAAAAATAGACAATCATGCATCAAATACGTCCCTCGATAAAGCAATAATTATAACAACTAAAAATGATGTAGATAGAACCAATTTCTTATTTGCTCAAGTACTAGATCGAGAATTTTTAGTTACCAAAATATCAGACTTATTAGCGAGAGTTCAACCACCTGTACAGTAAGTTCAACTCCTTTTTTGCTTTTACCGACAAAATAATAAAAAATCTTCTTGTTAGTACTGTTAGCAGAAGTAGCAGTTTGGACTCTTCGAGCAATCAAGAAAATTGGAATTACCAACCGTCTCTTAGAACATTATTTGCTCTTCCGCCTGTTTATGATGTTATTAGAAAGCAAGAAGTTAAAGAAAAAGAATGGGAACTTCACTTTAACGAATACGGCAGAGGAATTTCAATGTATCGAACTACAGAAATAGCAAAATTAGTTTTAAACGGGATTCCGGATAGTCGTAGAATGGAAATTTGGATGGCTTTCTCGGGAGCTGCTAATGAAAAGACAACCAATCCCGGTTTATATCGTTCTTTGGTAGATCGAGCGCTTATGCAAAAGTGTACTGCTAACGAGGAAATTGAAAGAGATTTGCATCGCTCACTTCCAGAACATCCTGCGTTTCAAAATGAGATTGGAATTGACGCCTTACGCCGTATTTTATGTGCCTATGCTTTGCGTAATCCAAGTATCGGTTATTGTCAAGCGATGAATATTGTAGCTTCGGTTTTGTTGATTTATTGTTCGGAAGAAGATGCATTTTGGTTATTAGTAACTTTATGTGAAATTTTATTACCCGATTATTATAATACTAGGGTTGTCGGTGCTGTGGTAGATCAAGGAGTTTTTGATCAATTAGTATCTGAACATTTGCCAAAATTATACAATAAACTTGCTCAGTTGAAACTGATTAGCATAATATCGTTATCGTGGTTTTTAACTATCTTTTTAAGCGTCATGCCTTACGAAAGTGCAGTTAATATCATAGATTGTTTCTTTTATGATGGAGCAAAAGTTATTTTTCAAGTTGCGATGGTTATATTAGATTGGAATCAAGAAAAGTTATTGAAGTGTCGCGACGAAGGCGAAGCTATGCAACATTTATCGAACTATTTGTTAGGTATTTACAATGACGAAGGACGAGGTTCGATTAGAAGCAAGGATTACGAGCAACAAAAGAGAGTAAGTTCAAACTTACAGTGACTTTTAAATTTTAATTATTTTAAATTTACAGATTATTTCTGTACAAAATTTGATTTATGAAGCCTACACTAAATACGGCTTTTTAACAACTGGCCAAATTGAGCGTTTACGTTTGAAACGTCGTTTGAAAGTTGTTCAAGATTTGGAAAATAGTTCGGAACGTAACGTCGTTCATAGTGTGTCTCGTGACAAACTTTTTGCAGAATCTGAAATACACGTAAGTTATTTTAACTTTTTCCAATCCAAGAAAAAGTTGTTATAATCGAGAAAAAAAAATAATTATAATTTTTTTTGCATTTCTCGACGTTTTGAGTCCCCCGATTCCAAAAACAAAAAAATATTTTTTTCGATTTTTTGATCAAAATGTCTGTATGTATGTAACCCCCCCCCTGGAGCAAAAACTACTGAACCGATTTTAATGAAATTTGATTTTAGTCACTTTAAAATTATTTCATCATCGTAATAAGCTTTTATAAGCAATTCATACAGGGTGTCCAAAAATAAGGTGGTTATTTTGGGCGCGTATTTGGAAATTTGGGCCAAATTCAATTTTACTAGACTATAAGATAATACATCTGAGCACCAATTAAACAATAAAATTTTAAATTTTTTAATACAAAATGGCGGCCAATAGAACGATTGTCCCATTATGTGGTTTTTCCCTGATAACTTGGCCGGTAATTATTATTTAAAAAATTTCAAAATGACATTGTACAACCAAAATAAAGGGCTTTCGTCCTAAAGGAGTCGATTTTCAAAATTGTTTCAAAATTGCCTACCTTTAAGGGGCAAAAGTAGGTCAAAATTTAGAAATGGATTTTCTCAAAATTTCGTCTGCTATATTTTTTCTTTTTTGGATATGTTACAGACAATTTGATTCTCTATCGAAATATAAATTTTTATCAAAATCTCTCGAGCCGTTTTCGAGTAATGATTTTTTTAATGTGAAAACTTCAAAAATCTGGAATTTCTTTTGTAATAAAAATAAAAATTTGAAAATAGATATATTTATCAATCCCATGAATATCTATTCTTTGACACTATTTTAGGTTAACAAAACGCTTCTGGTTAAACCGGAAATTACCAAAAAAAACAAAATTTTGAGTAACACCTTGTATATTTTTAAATATTTTAAAAGCTCGTAAAATTAGCTATTATATGATACTAAACACTTTATATTCTAACATCCGGTTTAACCGGAAATGGGATCAAACTTCTTAATTTAAATGGAACACCCTGTATATTTTTCAATATTTTGAATGCTCGTAAAATTAGCTTTTTGAAGATATAAAATAATGTATATTTTGAAGTTCAATATAGGTCAAATTTAAAAAAAAATTAAATTAGTATTTTAGACAGTTAATTCTGCTTACAAGTAGAAGTCCCAAGTTCGATGCCTAACGGAAGCACGGAAGTGATTTTCTTAAAGTTCTTTTAAAAATTGTATTTTTAATATCATGTACTACTAATTTATATTAACATAAAAATAAATTTAATAATAAAAACAACGGATGTGGCCATACGAGGAACTGTTTTCATGCCTAACTTCAACACCCAAACGTTTTTTTAGTGCACTTTTTAAAGTTTTTTTATCTTTTATTTATAAAATATTAAATGAAATTGTAATTTAAAAATATACATAAAACGAGATCTGACGGACGGAAAAAGTTCCTCGTATGGCCACATCCGTTGTTTTTTAATGATACCTTCTTTAAATGATTGTTTAAATTTTTAGGATCTTTTAATTGTTCTGAGAGAAGAGTTGTTGAGTCAAAAAAGATATGTTTTGGAAAAGAACGACGTGACTCAACCTTATGAAGCTTACAAAGTCGATTTTGAATATTTTAAATTACTTTTCTCAGCTTTATCTCCTTGGGGAAAAGGACAACATGCAGAATCTCTCGCAGCTAGAATTTTTAGAGTAAGTCTTCTTTACGACACTTAAGAAATATTTTATGTATTATTTATTTATTTTTAGATATTTGATGAAAATGCGGATGGTTTTTTAAATTTTCGTGAACTAGTACTTGCATTAGGTAACACGTGTAGTGCAGAGGCGCCACAACGTTTGAAATTGCTCTTCATCCTCAATTTACCACCGTTATTGTGTATGGCAGATATTGCGTCGCCTGTTAGAAACGAAGCCGGTGATGAAATAGCATCTGAAGCTACCGATTTCTTTGATACGTTAGAGCAACAAAGTGGAGCTATAGAAAATATAAGTATTGCATCAGAAGACTCTTCTACACCGACAGCTTCTGTAGTTCAGTAAGTAAACTAACAAGAATTTTAGCATATTATTTTGTAAGAATTAAATTGTTTCGACAGTTCAAAAAATCTTTCATTAAATGTACGTTTTTGAGGAACCTACTTCTACTATTAAATATTAAATGTTGAATAATTTCGGTTTCATTAAAAAAATTATCAACAATTTCGTTTCAACAAGTACTCGTCAGTATAGTTCCAATCGCCTGTCGGAACTGAAGGTAAATTCTTTCTCGGACGTTCATTAGTAGTAAACTACAAATAGACAATTAGATTAGAATTAGATCAATTTTTTTAAGTACCTTAATTTTTCCTTTTGCCGCAAAACATTCATCTTTTGGTGGTGGATGATCATTGTGATGTACCATTCCGGCATGACATTTTTTAAGTTGAAGTGGACATGCCGGTGGTAAATCTGTCGGTGGAATATAACGAAACGGTAGACATCTTTCTTCAGTACACGGTAGCGCTTTAAAATAAAAGTTTTAGAATTGAAAACACTTATCGTGCCTTTTACGTTTTATAACGAATTTATCTTTTTTGTGGTCAGAGGCAGAGCCTCTTTTTGGATGGCACGGGAACTTGTGAGGCATCGGCGCTTCATGTGCACCATCTCGAGCTAGTTCTCTGCATGTTTTTGGCCTTTTGCATTGTTTTTTGCACTTTCTTCCAATTGTGAAACGGTGACTAATTTTACTAAAGTCTCTTTTTTGGAACGGATTTTCAAAATTGAAGGGAGAAATTATTCTTCCTGCATGCTTTAAATTATAAATATTGAATAATCTCGATATTAATGTCATTATTTTTTAGCTAAAAGGTTTTTTTTAATTATTTATTGATTATAACGTGTAATGTTACTAAAAATTTTGATAACGAATAAATTTTTTTTGTCATCAGGGTACTTGATACCAAAAATAAGGTGATTATTTTAGGCGCATATTCGCAAATTTGGACCAAATTCATTTTTACTTGGCTATAAGATAGTATATCTGAGCCCCAATTGAAAAAATAAAATTTCAAATTTTTTAATTCAAAATGGCGGCCAATACAACGATTGTCCCATTTTGTGGTTTATCCCTTATAACTTGGCCGGTCATTATTATTATAAAAATTTCAAAATGGCATTGTACAGCCAAAATATAGGGCTTTCGTCCTAAAAAAGTCGATTTTCTAATTTTTTTAAAATTGCCTATACCTTTAATGGGCCAAAGTAAGTCAATATTTTGAAATGGATTTTCTTAAATTTTCCTCTGCCATATATTTTTTTTGGATATGTTACAGACAACGCAATTCTCTATCGAAATATAAATTTTTATCAAAATCGCTCGAGCCGTTTTGGAGTAATGATTTTTTGAATGTCGAAAATTTAAAAATCTCTAATTTCTTTTGTAATAGAAATTAAAACTTGAAAATGGATATATGTACCAATCCCATGAATATCTATTATTTGACACTATTTTCGGTTAACAAAACGCTTCCGGTTAAACCGGAAATTACAAAAATATCAAAATTTTTAGACACACTCTGTATATTTTTAGACCTTTTGAAAGTTCGTAAAATTAGCTATTACACGATACCAAACACTTTATATTTTGACTTCTGGTTTAACCGGAAATGGAATCAAATTTCTTAATTTAAATGGAACACGCTGTATATTTTTTAATATTTTGAGAGCTCATAAAATTAGCTTTCTGAAGATATAAAATAACGTATGTTTTAAACTTTAATTTATGCCAAATTTAAAAAAAATGAAATTAGTATTTAAGCCAGTTTATACCTAAAAATTGTGCTTACATGCAGAAGTCCCAGGTTCGATCCCGGACAGAAGCAATTTTTTTTTAATAACTTGTAATTTATATTAGCATAAAAATAAGATATAAGAAATAAGGTTTTTGTAGATCGTTTGAGTCTTCGAAATCGACCGAAGGAGCTTCGAGTCAACATATGGATTCTGGCGAACCGACGTGGGAAGTTAAGAGTTTGACTAACTTAAGATCGATTATTTATTGTGGCGAAAGCAAGATAAATTTGAAAAACGTTCCTAAAATGACTCAACCTCATTTTATCATGTTATGGAAAACTGTTTATGATATTGTCGACGCTCATCCTGCCGATGAAGTAAGTAGCTATTTAATTAAAATGAATGAAATTGCAATTGTTTTTTCAGGAAATTTATCATGCACTCGCAAATGTAGGTACTGTATTGTTAAAATTGGGAGATGTGGGTAAGCAGTTTTTTGTAAATCGAGATGATTCCAACGATAGTTTGGTTACTGCAACAGCAGCAGTAATTGATACCAACGTCGCTGGTGTAAGTACGAGTTGTATTATGAAAATAATGTTTTAATAGTTGTAATTTTAGTCGCCCGATACTAATGGTAATCCAAACCCAAAACACGAAATTGAATGGTACATAACAGTAGAGCAGTTTTTGGCAACAGTTTTAGACGCTCCTCCGTTGGTAGACTTTTTTTCGAAATACACATCACTGTCTGAAAATATTGGCGATTTGAAAAATCAAAGACTTTATAGATTACAAAGTTTTCATGATGCACAAGCAACGAAAGTTTGATTTTTTAACTCCGAGTAAAACCAATGGTTATATATTTTTTTATTCTATGTAAAGTTTAAATTGTTGAAATGATTGATAATTTTTATTTAGCTACATTATTATACGTAAGTGAGATTAGTGAAAAATGCTCGACATTCCTCAATGATGAAATGGTAAATGAAGATGCTTTCAAGTTTTGAAGCGTTAGAAATTTGTATTTTTATTATTAGATGCTGAAATCGAATATTTACAGGGTGTTTCTTTATCTTATCTTTATTTTATGCAATAAAACACCAATTTTAGGAAACACCCTCGTTACCTGATGTAAATAAATAAAAGATTTATTTTAAATGTGTAAATTTATTTTGTAGGTTTCCTTTATTGTTGTTTTAATTTATTTATGTAATGTAATGATTATACACTAAATGATCTAGGTACCTACCTTGCTACCTTATGCTTTTTTGCAGTCCTCCAGTATTTATCGCGTTTTTTTTGTTAAAGATATAGTTTTATATTTTTAACTTTCGCATAATTAAGAATTCTCATTTTAAAACGGTGTCAAAATAAAGATTCCACAATGAAGAAAATGATTTTTTGTCAAATATATCTTGTGGCTTAATTAAGTTACGATTTATAATAGTATATGATTGATAGTGGTGGTTTTTACTTGTTGGAAATTCATGATTGAAGAACAAAATAATTTGTTTTCAACATCATTTTACCTGCAAATGTAAACTTTCATTCTTAAAATATTGTAATGAATTGATTTTTGTGTTGATTTATAGTTTCACCAAAAGAAGATGATGTTTAACTTTAGGTAAATGGTAGCAGTTAGTCTTTGAGAGGAGCTTTTAGAAGAAATCTACATCCGAGATGTAAATTTTACCTTTCGATCTAAGTTTTGTAATGATACAAAAATTTTATTTTAATTAATTAAATTAATTAATTTAAAATGTGGCGTTAGCTAATTTTTCTTGATTGGCCTTATCAATCTACCTTTATATTAATTAAAATTTTTTGGATTGTTAGGCTGGAGAGTAACCTAAAGTTTATTTGCACTAAGGCCACTTATGGTCGTTTGCACCACTTACAGATAAACTGACAGATAGTTTATGTGGCGGATAAGTATAAAATATAATTTATTTGCCACATAAACTAAAATCTGTGCAAAAGACCATAAGTAGCAGATACCTTTGTAGAAAATTAATTCGTCAGTTATTTGATTTATCCTACAGTTAGATGGAGGTGTAAAGGTTTTTGACAACTTATCCGCCAGATAAACTATCTGTCAGTTTATCTGTAAGCGGTGCAAACGCCCATTAGTCGGGCTCATTGTGCTTCCTGTTTTTTAATATAATTTAATATTTTGTGTTTTTATTTTTATGCGAGGAGTCAGGAGTCCAACAACTGTTCTGAATTTGTACACTGTACGACTGCCATTGGCTGCCTATAACTACCGTTGACTGCTCAATTTTTGTACATTGACTGCCGAGAGTGGATGATCCCTCGTTTTTATGCATTGTTTTCCAGGTCTGGAGTTCACCTGTTCACCATATTCTACAAGTCCATGACTACACTAAAACATATCAGCCAAGACCACACCCTACAGATACAAAAGCACTTTAGACCAACACCAAACCATAGCTGCATTGGTGCATAGCTCACTAAAGACATTGCCAGGGCGTAGGTACCATTCAGGTAAATGGAAGAATGACAATGAGCAATACTTGCGTATCTCTCATTTTAATCTTTCAAATGCGCCTTTAATTTGTTTAAAATTTTAAACAAATTGCGCTTTTTTAATAAAAGATATAGGTTTAGTCTTCAACTTTCTTGGACGCCTTTTGAAATAATTGAGTCCTTTTACTGTAGTTTTTTTTGCAATAATAATAATAAATAACTTAATTTCCATACAAAATATAGGAAACCACGGGGAGCAACTCAAGGTAATCTTGTTCTTCCATTAAACCCTCGTTTTCAACGAGATTTTTGGATAGTTTTAGACAAGCGTTACCTAATGTCTATACTATCTAGAATCTTACATTTCGCATGTTTTTCAGGTCCAGAGTGTATCAGATTCCATCAGGCCAAGCTAGGCTATTTCGTACCAAACCAACCCCTTTCAGATTAGACAACACTATACAGAGATACAAGCACTTTAGACCAAACCACAGCTTACTAAGACACTAGAAGAACGTGCCAGTTACCAGGGCATATACTAGACTGTACCAGATCAGAACATCCTATTCAGACATTTTGGAAGTAAAAGCAAGCGTTGCCTAATGTCTACAGTCTACTATCTCGAATCTTATAATGTTTCGCGTGTTTTTCAGGTCTGGAGTTCATCAGATTTCATCAGGCCAAGCTATATCATTTCGGACCAAACCAACCCCCTTTAGATCAGACCCCACTATACAGACACAAGCACTTTAGCTTTAGATCAAACCACAGCTTACTAAGACATATTAGAAGAACATGCCAGTTACAAGGACATATACTAGACTGTACCAAATCAGAACAAAACCTTGTATATTTGCAGAACCAAAGACGTGTATCAGAATCGGACCTAAACTGCTGCTATCGGTAATCTAAAGTAGGTATAAGGAAAAAATAGTATCATCCCCAAAAAAACACTGAGAAATACGTTTGTATTTCGCCTTTTAATATTTTTCAAAAGTGCTTTTGATTTGTTTAAAATTTTAAACAAATTGCACCTTTTGAATAGCGCCTTTATTGTTAAAGTTATAGCTTTATATCTTTAACTTCTCGGGCGGGTTTTGAAATAATCTAGCCCTCTTCTAGCAGTTTTTTCTGTAAGGACTATTTGACATGAACTAAGTATAGTACTAACTGTTAGTAACTGCTTTTTTGATTCTCGTGCTTTTGCTCCTTGAGTGGATTTAGTTACTAACAGTTAGTAAGATACTTAGTCCATGTCAAATAGCCCTAAGGGCTGTTTTAGATGGACTTTTGCTCCTTGAGTTGATTCAGTGCTAACAAGTTAGTACGATACTTAGTCCATCTAAAACGGGCCTAAGAAAGCGTCTAGCAGCAAAGTCGGCCTTCTCGATAAAGAGGCCCGCGTGCAAGAAACTTTTTGCGGTCCTAATATATTTTTTATAGATAAAAATAAAGGAATTTGAAATAAACGTATATTGCGTAATATATTTTAATTTAAATAGGGGAGAGTCATACATTTTAATGTGCAAGGAATATATCACTATTTTGCTACATATAAGAAGTAAAAGTAACTTCTGCAAAGGCGCCTTAGGCTTTAGCTTGTCAGCCTAGTGCATAATATGGCCCTGCAGTGCTGTCCGCTATAGAGAGATTTGACTGTATTTGAATTGACTCGCTTTAAATGTGATAATTTATTAAATTCGTGCTTAATTTAAAAAATATAATTATCGCTCAATTAAAAATTTATACAAGAAAAAAAGGATGTCGATTATTTAATTTTTTTTCTAAGATATTTATTTGACTCGAGATCCTTAATTATGTTGAATAATGTAGGACGTATTTGACGATATTAAAATAAATTATTGCCACAGTTTAAATTAATTAATGTGAATAAACTATTAATTAATAAAAGGAAAAACTGGTTTTTTGATAAAATCGTAATTATACAAATATATTTTACAAAATCGCGCGTTTATAACAACACAAACACCACCAAAATTCTAAGCCATTCAATCACATGTCATTTAGTGTGCTACCTCTCTATTTCTCTGCGGTTAAATTCCGGGATTAATTAAACTTTTTTCCAAAATCTAAATCGTCGAGTTGGCCGCAAATAAAACTTAATCTTGGATTTATTTTTAAAAATCATCGATTTTATTTTAGGCGAGTGTTCTTTATTTTTCTCTCATTAAATTAGTTATTTTTGATGGGCGGTATTTCGTTTGAATTACAAAATTATTTATTTAACTTGTACTGCAGTGGTAATTAATAAAAGTATTGCACGTCGGACGTTTGTTAGCGTGATGAGGGTGAATATATCATTGAAGATGTATATAAATCAGTTACAAATGTACTATTAGTGACTATAAAAACGATTTGTGTTATATTTCCTGTTTGACCATGCCTAATTGTGAAAAATATTTCCAATAATGTACTATTGATGTTTATTTTTAATGCGTTTTTGAAATGAACAATTCGCCAATCCTATTTTACAAATTTATATCACGCTTTCGTTATTTTAACATGAGACGTAATAAAATTACCATTTTTTATTCTTTTCATATTTTTATATTAGTCTCGGTGGTTTATTACTTATACAGGGTGACAACCGTATTCGTCAACATAGGGAAGTTCTCAAGTTCTCGCTTTCCATTGTAACTTACGACCATAAATGGTCTCAATAAGTGAAAGAGAAACTTTTCCTGCGTGCAATTTATTACATTGGCCATAGTTGGCACGCCATCTATTTTCTGTTCAGTTCAAAAATCGTTACATTTGACGTAATCCATCTAAAGTTTTTTTCATGGCAAGGTAGATTTGATTATATTTGCAAGCGGAAACCCTTGCAATAGATCTTTGTGCTCGAGAATGCCTCGAAGAAATTTAAAGGGCAAAAAAGTCTACATAATGTCTGACAGCCAAGCTGCGATAAAGGCAATCAGAGCCAATAGCTTTGAGTCCTTATTCACTTGGCAATGCAGACAATCCCTCAAAACACTCTGGTAAGGTGAACGAAATTGCCCTTCATTGGATGCCAGGTTACAAGGGAATTGAAGGAAACGAAATAGCTGATGATCTAGCTAGAACAGGCTCAAAAGCCCTCCGGGTTGGACCCGAACCATTCTATGAACTATCTAGAACACATATAAGGGCGGAGATCCAAAAATGGAAAACTGAGAAGAAAAATGTTCACTGGAACAACGCATCAGGACAGAGGCAGTCGAAGAAATTCATCGAATATTCGACCACAAATGCTAAAAAGCTTCTTCTATTATCAAAGAACGAAATCAGACTCATCACGGGTCTGTTTACTGGACACTGCACCACCTCAAGAAACTGGGACTGGAGGATAGTGACATATGCAGACTCTGTTACTCGGAGATCGAATCCGCCGAACACATTCTCTGCAATTGCGATGCATTGACTCGGCTTAGGCTGAAACACTTAGGGCGGGCTCAATTGGCGCCTAAAGAAGTGAGGAGCCAACTTGTCAAGGACATTCTAAGCTTCGCTGGCAAAACTGAATTCCTGCACTGAGAAAAATAGTAGGTTGTTTTCACTGCGTACTATAGGTTAATACGGAACCTACCTATTTTTTTTCGTTGATTTAACAGTTTGAAATCGGTTGTTTTCGTAAGTTGTCGGTTGTTTTAACGTTCTTGCTAGGTACAAACAACTTTTTGGTCAGTAAATTCAACTTTTTTGTCAGTAGATTCAAAAGTTTGGTCATCAACCGACGAAAAACGGTGCTCGATTAGTTACATATTTTTCTCAGTGCGAAAACATAAAAATGCGAGTAGGGTTATGAACAAAAGATCAACACTGGTCACAGTTCTGTAAGGCTTAAAACCCAATCGATCCCTGACTACAATACAATCCACTGAATAAAGAAATACTCCCTACTCTACCAGGAAAGACCCATTTAGCTAGTAATATAGATCGCAATTCACATTTTAGTATAGTGGTTTTTGGTCAATTGCTCGAATGAAAATGGTTGCTTATACTCCCACTTATAATGAAAGATCATGACAGCCAATGATAATGTAAACTCGACGGAGTGAATGAGTCATCCATGGACTCAGGCGCGGAACGGACTATACTTTTTCAGGGGCGCAGATAATCCCAGAAAATCAATCTAAAATTTATTTATTATTATTATTTAGACTAAATTAGAACTAGAAATAGGCTTACGCCCCTGGCATTTTTGAAAAGGCTTACCCTCTATAAATATATATTTATTAATTTTGAGAGAAAGCTCGGATTTGTCGTAACTTCCAGGACGCTGTAGCGCCTTTTGCCAGTCCGTGCCTTGGAAGTCCATGATGGACTTCCAAAATGCAATTTTCTCTTATAGGCAACGGTTGCTAATCCTCTTTCCGGATGTTTTATGTTCTAAGGTTATTATCCGTATATGCATTACCAAATACCATAGAGGAATTAATAGGAATGCTAAAATGTTCCCTCAAATTGGTTGTTACCTGATGACCCCCGAATTTTTTTACTATAAAACTCAAACACTCACTTTTTCTCTTTATTAACTTCAATTTATTAAAAAAATAATTATAATCTTTTATTGAAAATGTTCACTAAGCAATCTTTCTCTATCCGAATGGAAGGGAACCAAAGTACCAGATTCGTCGACATCGTAATTCCCACCAATATTCCACAATTCCGATGTATTGTCGTCTTTGGGTACTATAAACATTGGGAAAAGTTCTTCCGAAATTTTGGGAGGTTCTGACGTATCGTGAGCAAGTAAAATGGTCGACTCAATAGCAGTTAAAGTATTCGCAGACTTACGAGTCATGCCTTGTATTTGCGATAAGGTCTTTTCGACATTTTCTTCATCTTTTTGCGCGCTGTAACAAAAATAATGAGAGTTGGAGATTAAAAACTATTTTTTGAAACAAACCTTTCTTTATCTGTCGGCTCGATGAATCCTTTTGGCGAAGAATAAATTCCAGAAACGTATTTATTGGCTTCTTTTCCCGTTGTAAATTGTTCGGAATGTTTGGTCATTATGTGAACTTTAAAGTCTTTGGCAAAATTAGTGTTGAAAGGTTCTTCTTGACAAAATTTACACTCGTAAATGCATTTACCCGGATGCTTATTTGTTGATAAGACGTGCTTTCGTAAGTTTTCCTACAAAATATCAAATATAAACATCAGTTGGACCCAGGCCCGGACTGGCCCAGTCGGCCAACGGTCGTTGACCTTGAAAATTCCAAAAATTTATGCGCTATGAAGCCTAGGGGAAATGTTTAGAACCCAGGTCCGTGATAGTGTCGCTATTCGCTACGCCACTGCATTTGGGGTCAATTTATTGTGTATAGCCAGTGGGATCAACCACTAGCCAGTCCGGCCCTGGCTAGGCATTTGTTACATTTTTTACTTACCAAATTATTGCAGGCGTAATTGCAATGAGGACAGTTAAACGGCTTGGCTCCCGTGTGTGTCATCTGGTGTCGTTTGAGGTGCGATGCTAAACGCGTATTGAAGGAACATAGTGAGCACCGATATTTTTTTTCTCCCTTATGTATGGTGATGTGCCTATTGTAAAGATAATTAAGAATGAGCGAATTTTAACGAGGCGATGTTATTTGAGTCTGAGTTTGGATAAATTAAACAAACACCATAGTGTACCTATATGCGACTAATTGACAGGTGCTGGTAAAATGGATGCCGACTCATGTAATTAATGGTAATCTATCCAGAAATCGTAATAAATGGCGAAGCCGTTTAGGGTGCAACAAGCTAACATTACCGGTTTTGTACGTTTACGGTCGTTTAATATAATATCCATTTCACGGATCACCGTAACTTTTTAAACCTTATTTGGATATTACAAGGAAATAAAGTTTATAATAATAAAATTCAAACGAAATGTCAATTTTCGCGCGTGCAATATGTAATTTTTTGGATAAATTTTATAGGTTCGTATTCGTATCCACCGTTCAAATCTCCTCGTAAATATTAACGTTATTTCTTTAAACAATTTTTTTCATTTAAATCAAATTATGTATTTAAAATAAAATGTAAGATTTTGGGTATTAAAAAATAATTGATAATTAATTTAGTGTTAAAATATTAAAAGATATGTGTAGGACAATGTCATCGATATTTTTATGATGTAATATTTTAAATTCAATTTTCACATACAGTGTGATACAAAAATCCTAATGTCAAAATACTAATTTTCAAAGTTTCCAAACTTTATATGACTGTTGTAACAATATCTAAACTTATTACTTACTTTAGAAAAAAAAATTCGGTCAAAATTATTAGAAAGTCAAAAAAGCTATCAAACGATACTAAACTCGACTTTTTATCACATCGACGCTACGCGTCGCGACGTTCAAACATAACCATAATAATAATAATAAGTTGAAAAATTAAGAAATGAACAAGATAGAAAGTGCTCATTTGGTATCAGAATTTATACAAGCTAATTAAATGATTTTTTTTCAAAAAAACATAAGAAAATGAAAAATTGAACGTCGCGACGCGTAGCGTCGATGAGATAAAATGTTGAGTTTGGTATCGTTTAACAGCTCTTTTGACTTCCTTAAAGTTTTTTCTTACATTTTTTTTCTAAAGTAAACCATTTTCTAACTACAGTCGAGAAACTAAATTGTCTTTTCAGTTTTTTTTGCGTTATCTCCGTAACCGTTTTGAATTTTAACATTTTTTAAACGGGTTATTAAAGTTCATCCAAATATGCAACTTTTTGCTAATTGAAGTACAGTGAAAGTCGGATATAACGACGGCAAAGGAACCGACTAAAAAGGGCTGTTATACCCGGTTGTCGTTATATCAAACATAGGCAAGGGACAAAATAAATGGGAAGAAAATGCGTTAAGGTTTTTCCCGTCCGCCGGCGCCGCCGGGTGATTTCTTGAAAATTATTTGCAGCCATAGTTTGCAAACATCGCCAGGCGAAGCCGACAACCACGCGCTAGTCTTTAAAATATCGGGTCGCGTCGTTATAGTCGTTATTTTTGCGGACGTTAAAAGCGACTTCGTCGCTATATAGCCAGACTTTTTTGCATTGAGTAGATTACAAATCCAACCAAACTTTCAAATTCCGTCTTAATATGCGACTTGTTGTTATAAACGACGTCGTTATTCGCGACTGTCACTGTATACTTTAACAAGAAATAAATGATTTCTACAACTCTGACTCTTTAAGTATACTCTAGAATAATCGTAGTTGTAAAATAAAAGCCGGCCACTACTAAGCCCACTCAATGGCATTTAAAAAATAACAGATAAGCTGATTGTGTCAATTTAATCACCAACAAACCATAAAAATCATTTATTTTTTATTGAACTATACATTTTCGTAGTCAAAGCCTACTTGTGTTTTTTCCTAGAGACCCTATTTTTGCAATTAAAAGTAAAATGTTGATGTTTTGATTTTGGTAAAACCGGAAGTGATTGATTAATTTGAACGATGAAATTTACGCCTTGATATAAAATTCAACTTGTAGCACAGAGTGTAGGCATATCGAACAATAATGGGAAGAGGGTCTGATTTTTTTACACAGCGTGCACTTACCTGTTCAACTGTTGTTTTGTTTTTCCACGATAATCGCAAACTTCGCAAGTAAAAGGCTTATCTTGCGAATGGGTAACTAAATGGATCTTTAATTCGGACTGTGTACGTGCAGAATATACACAATTGCTTTTGGTGCAAGTAAATAATTTTCCAGTATGTCGCGTCATGTGTTGTTGTAGTATGAACCTTAAACAAAACAATTTTTTTTATATTGAACAACTGATTTATATTCAAATATAAAGATATTTCGTAAATATCAAATTAGGATATTTGATAAAAATGGCACACATTAAATAATTTCTGTAAAACAAAAGTAAATAGTCGCGGCCTATTTACTTTACATCAGGCTCTGAGAAACAGAGAAAGACTGTAAAGGCAAAACTTGTTCTGAAAAGTTTCTACATTCTACTAAACAGTACAAAAGGAAATCTGGAAGAAAACGTGAAAAGCCGTACAAATCACTAGAATTTTTTTTAATACGTAAAAATTACGAATGAGGTATACAGGGTGACCGATGCTCACGGACATAGGAATTTCACATATAAAATCCTACTTTAGCGATTTCCTGCTTCCCAGTTTATTTTAGAATAGAAATCTTCGAATAAAAGTTTTAGAGCATAGAATTCTGCATCTAAATCAACAAACAAAAGTAGTTTTGGATCCTTATAATGCCAGAAATTAAATTTGGAAATTTCAAAAATTAGCAGAAATATAGAGCTTACCTTGAAACACAAATAAAAATTGTCAAATGTTTTACGCTTTATCTGCCAAAATAATTTTGTAATCAATTATTGAATTTACAGTCAAAACCGGTTATAACGACTTTGCATGACTGTAAAATTCGGTCGCTATAACCGATAGTAATACTAAGCAATTTGGTTTTAAGCAAAACTATGCAAAAAGCATAAAAAGAAACTTCTACATTTCGCCGTTATATCCGATATGTCGTACAAAGCGGTGTCGCTATAACCGGTTTTGACTGTATTTAATAATTAAATAATATTTAGGGAAAACACCCCAACAATTACTGTATTTTTATTTCCAGTTAATTTAAATTACTCTCCAAAAGTGTTATAGTATTTAACATTACAAGCAAAGTAAAACTGTTTTTACTGGCGCAAAGACTGGCGAGCCGCAGCAGAGTCACGTGACAGTTTTGCTGAGTTCTGTAAAATCATTTGAAAGTATCTTTTTACGATTCCGTCTCGACCTTTCAATCATAATCTCATAAAATAAATTAATAATAACAAGTTACAAATTAAATTAACACAAACTCTTTTTAAGTGCAGTAGGTTTTTAAAATCAGTTTTCTATAGAGAATCCAAAAATGATAAAATATAGTATAGGGTGTTCTATTTAAAAAAAACCGTTGATGATGTCGTACTTCCGAAGCAAATCACCCTGTATAAATTATTTTTATGTCAAAAAGTGCTCAATTCAAAATCTAAATCGACGGGTACGAGCTATACCTTTTGATGGACACCCTGCATGGAAACTAGTATAAAAGATCTCATAAGGGCATTAATAGATATTTTTAAACTTTTGTGTATTCTTTGGGGTGTGTGTGTGGGGGGGGGCAGTGGTGGCCCAGCTACTAAGCTAGCCGGGGGCCCCTAGACCTACCAGTACGACACACTGGATAGGGCTCTAAGACAATAAAATCCAAAATGAGACATTAGAAAAATTCGTAAGGCAAAAAATTTGAAAAGTTTTATTACTTTTTAAATCAGCTTAGTTAGAATAGGTCTTCTGTAGAAATTAAAGTGTCACTTGAGGCTTAAAGAAATTGTTGTTTAAAGGCCACCAATAATCGTTTTTAAAACAATTCAAAAAGAAGAAGATTCCCCTAATAAAAGTGTTTGTATTGATTTCAAATTTCTCTAAGTCGATTGAAACTACAGCCGCGAGATGGCTCTACTTGTTTTAGCTTAACCAGTTTTGAAAGTTTTAATGCCGGACGCAACATGACGATTAAATAAAAATAAAATTTATAAGTCGTTATAAAATAAATTGTGTATGCCAAGTATATAATTCCAGTCGTAGTTTAAATTGCATCGTATAGAGCTCACAGGACAGTGTGTATATTTTTATCTTGTTTATTAATTTTAATTATCGTAAATCAAATTGCTTATGACATAAAGATTCACCATAAACAAATCCAAATGTTCCCCAAATCCAATCCAATCTGAAATTCTGACAGGACGAGTTAATAAATAGTGGTCGGTCTTAGTGAAGCTCGTATGAAACGACATAAATGAAAGACAGTGTATAGGGATTGGACGAAATGTTTCATATTTCACAAATTAAAATTCAGACTTGTACTTTTCGCAAGACATTCCACTCGTAATTTTGTTAAATTATTAAAACCTCGTACATAAATTTCGTTATTAAATATTGATAAAATTTAAGAAAAATAGTGTAATTAATGAAATATATTTTTCTCTCTGTTTATTTTTAACGATTTCCTCGTATGGGTTCTAATCAAAATGACTTTGAAGACTTTTATAACGTGTGATGCTTAATAGGGCGTTATAGAATATCTTAGATATTGGGCGGCTTCTCTACAACTAATAAATCTGTCACGAGGATATTGTATTGCTGTTATTTATATAGAAATCAACATTTAAACGTTACTCCCATCCATCCTTTTCAACTTGCTCATGAACCGCACAGTTTTATGATTATGTTCGTGATTAACTGATTATAACCAAAAGGTTAAATGCTTTTAATGGCCTTGTAATTTTTAAATAATTTTTTTTAAACCTCGGAAGAATTAGTTTCCTCGATACGTCCCTGGCTTTTTTTATCAATTCACCGTTTTAAGTGGAAAGTGTAATTTAATAAAATTTAATGGTTGTAATAATTTTAATTGTAGGCGTTTTTGTGATTGAAATTGAACGATCGTAATATATTTTTGTTTCGAGTCGAATGACAAAGAAAAAAATTAGTTGTCGGGCACTCTCTCATATAATATCCAAATTGTTTTCTAAGATCAAAAGACAGATAAAAAGTTTAACTATTCATTATAAACACGATTATCATATATTTCGTCAGTGTGACACACGAAACGGTTAAATCATGTAAAGTAGATGTCATTCGGTTAAACCTCTTTGTAAATCACCAGGTTGAATATTTTACCCATTTTCCATGCACATCAACAATTGATTTGTAGGTAGTATAAAAAAAGTATAATTTTTGAATAGTTGCTACTTGTTAGTAGCATCAAAATACACAAATCAAATTTTATATACCGATTATTAATAAAAGGGCGCGATTGTGATTTATTGGGAATAATTGTGTGTTTCTAACGTTTTTGAAATATTTTTCTTATTTATGGCATAATGCGAGATTCTATCGTGATGTTCAAAACAAAAATATCAACAATTCTTGACAAGAATTTTAAAAATTCATTTAAATTTGAAAGGGTTTTGTTTAATTAAAATTGATATGAAAGCGATTCTAAAAAATTCTTCAATTGTACTCAGAATTACATAAAAGCTAAGAAAAGGGTTAACCCAAGAGACAGCTGCTCTGTTATGGAAGTATAGGAACTCAGAGGGACTCCAACTTAAAAAAGCAAACGAAAAACGAATAAATTCCCTAATGTTGATGAACTAGGATAAATACAGTCCAGGGGATAAAATCAAATATGTTAGATCTAGATTTCTAGAATGTGAATGGGCCTTCATAGAAGCACTTTATGTGTTATTGAGTCCTTCGGAATTTCATACCTCTTCCAACGCGATTTCTTAATCCAAAGTTGCTCATTCAGTTCTATATTTTTAATGAAGCGTATAAAATAGATATCAAGGTTGGCAGAATTATTCTCATTGGGATAAGGATATTGCCATAAATTCGTGTCATAATTCTCCTCCCTTTTTCGTGAGCTTTTCTTTCGGTGGTCGTGCTATACCTCTGCCCCTGGCTCCACGTATAGTTAAGAGTTAAAAATTTTTGCTAAAGTTAGTCTTTATAGGAGGGCACAAGTATAGGCATATGTGGCCCAAAATATAGGGCATCAATAGCCTTAGGAACCTAAGCTGAAACTCTTGCAACAGATCTATGTGCCCGAGAATGCCTACGAAGGAATTTAAAGGGCAAAAAAGTCTACATAATGTCTGACAGCCAAGCTGCGATAAAGGCACTCAAAGCCAATAGATTTGAGTCTTTTCTCACTTGGGAATGAAGACAATCCCCTAAAAACTCTGGCAAGGGACAACAGAGTTGCCCTTCAATAGGCACCGGGTCACGAGGGAAACGAAGGAAATGAAATAGCTGATTAGCTAGAACATGCTCAAAAGCCCTCCCGATTGGACCCGAACCATTGTGTGGACTATCTAGAACACATAGAAGGGCGGAGATCCAAAAATGTGAAACTGAGAACAAAAATTCTCACTGGAACAACGCACCACAGGACAAAGACTGTCGAAGAAATTCATCAAGTAGGTACTCGACCACGAATGCTAAAAAGCTTCTTCTATTATCAAAGAACGAAATCTGACTCATCACTGTCCAGTGAGCTACCACCTCTAGAAACTGGGACTGGAGGATAGTGACATACGCAGACTCCGTGAATCGGGAGATAGAATCCGTCGAATACATTCTCTGCAATTGCAATGTATTGACTCGGCTTAGGCTGAAATACTTAGGGCGGGCTCATTTGACACCTGAAGAAGTGAAAAGCAAACTTCTCAGGGACTTTATATGCTTCGCTGGCAAGGTTGAATTCCTGAGAACATAAATACGAGTAGGGTTTTATGACCAAAGATCAAGTTGCAGTTCTGTATAAGGCTTAGAAGCCAATCGACCAATCGCCCTTATAGGGTTAGAGTTTAGGTGAGGTTTTTTTCGCTCTGTAAAGGACTGCTGTGAACAATTTTTGGGTGCCATCTGAATGGTGAATGAACCAAGGTTTATGGGCATATACCATGTAGAACTCTCGTGGATAAAGATTCCAACTTCTAGCACCTGATGGGACGAGTGTTCAAAGGCCAGTTTTCTAAAAGGCTTCAAGTGTAGTTAAGAGGGGGTAAAAATAATTCTGCTTAAGTTAGCCTTTCTAGGGTTCGAGTTTTCAGTTTTTTTTTCGTCCTGAAAGGGACTGCTGTATGAACGATTTTTGTGTACCATCTGAATAGTGAATGAACCAAGGTTTAAGGGGCATATACCATTTAGAACTCTCATGGATAAAGTTCCAATTTTAAGCATCTCATGGCACGAGTGCCATGAGCCTCAATAGCCAGTTCTCTTCTAAAAGGCTTTAAGTGTAGTTTAGAGGGGTTAAAAATTAATAATTCTACTAAGTTAGCCTTTCTAGGGTTAGAATTTTTTTTCGCCCTGAAAACGACTGCTGTGTGAACGATTTTTGTGTGTCATCTGAATTGTGAATAAACCAAGGTTTATGGGCATGTAGGACTCTCGTGGATAAAAATTCCAACTTTAGCACCTGATGGGACGAGTGCTCAATATCCAGTTCTCTAAAAGGAGGACAGGAGGAATATAAATTCAGGCGCATATAACTTCTAATATAAAAATAAGAATAAACCTATATCAAACATTCCAACTGTGCCTTGTAAAACGACTTAGAACTTGACGTGAAATTAATATTTTAAACAAAAGCACGTTACACGTTAATCAATTATTTAGGGAGAGAAAAAAATATAATAGGTAGAGATATAAATTTTTTTTTAATAATTAATGTATTAAAAAGAGTCTGTATGTTATTTAAAAGAAAATTTATAAAAACACCAATAAATAACAGTATCTAATAAACGATCGAAGAAAAATCTCAATTAAACTCTACCGATTAATTATGAGGCAAGTTCCGGCTCAGATCGCATCACGAATGATTTACAGAATCCCGGAGTCAGAATCACTCGCATAAACAGAATGATTAACTGTATGTCAAACTAAAGAAATAAACGTAATTTATAGGGACGGGAAAAACTTCAGAAACTTATCAATATCTTGGCGTTAATAACTGCCTGTAATGACGTGGATGTATGTTTTATGACCTCCCCCCAGCCAGGATTAATTTTCGAATACTAATTCCTCCTTTTATTTTATTTAAAAAAATATTCTTTTTTAAAGTCAATTTTAATGAAAAATTTTGCAGACATTGTTGTCGGAGGTAATAATTTGTAGGGGCGTTAAGAAAAGAATCGAAAATATAAAATAAACCAGCACGGGCATATCAATCGCTTTAGATTTAGATAACGGCGCCACTCCTCCGATAGCACATTAACGGCACCCATTTCGAGGACTATGCATCATGGAGTGACTCTTTGCAGATACATTACAGTAGAGACTCTTCAAATTTACGACCGCCAGGGGCTTAAAAGTATGCAATAAATCCCTCTCCGGCTTAAAAAATCCGCCAGCTCGAGATTGGCATGATTCGATATAGCTCCACATTTCTTTTCTCGTAATTATACTAACTTTGTACGCTTCTCTCTTCTTGTTGATTCGGTTACAAGGGGAAACCGATTCCAATGTCTCGTAATTACTATATTCGTATGTATCGTTCACATTCACTCTTATTTTCTAAACATTACCTATTAGCACACGACTGCGTGTGAGGGGTGATTTTTACAAGTTAACATTGACGATGAATTGATTATTCACTTTAATACAATTTACACCCCAATTTTTTTTTTTTCTATATGAAACTATCAAAAAACGTTTTATTGGTACGCAACTTTTAAGTGCCTTTGAACAAGGCAAAGAAAAATAAAATAACAC
Organism: Malthinus seriepunctatus; assembly: GCA_963924605.1. Classification (NCBI taxonomy): domain Eukaryota; kingdom Metazoa; phylum Arthropoda; class Insecta; order Coleoptera; family Cantharidae; genus Malthinus; species Malthinus seriepunctatus. Next base: position 3,610,556 of record OZ004602.1, read on the forward strand.
TATCGTGACTTTTTATTCCTCACTATAAGAATTTTGAGAGCAATTAAGGCTTTAAGGCCGCCTTTAGGGCGGACGATTGCTCTAATATCGGTACCTGAGAGGGAAAAATCTTGTAGAGCAGGTGAGCAGAACAGAACCGATTTGATACGTTAGGAATTGTAATATGCAAATTTAAGCGTCGTTAGAAGCCTATAGAAGAGATGAATGTTTGTACGGCTTGCACAAGTTTAAATTCATATAACAGAGTGTAGGATCCTCTTCATGATGATGCACCAGAAATGTTGAGAAGAGATGAATACTAGCTCTATGGGGTAGGATCGAGGGGTAAACCACTGTTCTGAATTTGTACACTGACTGCAGTTCACTGTCTATGACTGCATATGCTATGGCTACCATTGACTGCAGATAACTACCGTTGACAGCTCAATTTTTGTACATTGACTGCAGAGAGTGGATAACCCCTTGGGTAGGATACTACGTGATGTGACAGGTTTTTTCTCGTGAAAGAAAACACAAGTTGCAGAAATATTACCGAATAGGACAAATTTTCTCAAAGAAGTGGAAAACATGGCGACAGTACGACTCCACGAGAGTTTTCAATATATTTTCTTGAAGTGGTACCAACCCTGGGATGTTGGAAACAGTATGGGTTTAGAAGTTGGTTAAATAAGCAAAAAGTTGCGTATTTTGATAAAGTCGATTAAAAATTGAAAAATTTAAAGTGGTTACTGAGATAACGCAAGAAAACTTAAAACTGGAAATTCAGTTTTTTACCTCGGGAATTTTTTTATGAAGTTAAAAGAGCTATCAAACAATACTAAACTCGACCTTTTATCACATCGACGCTAGGTGTCACGACGTTCAACATAACCTAGAGAAAACTTGTAAATTTAGAAAAGTAACAAGATAAAAAGTTCTTATTGTTATTTGGTTTGGTAGTCAAATTTAGACAAGCCAACTGAGTAATTTTATTGATTAAAAACAACAACAGGGGCCTATAAGAAAACAAGAATTGACGTCACGACGCCTAGTGCCGATGTGATAAAAAGTCGAGTTTAGTATCGTTTGATACTTCTTTTGACCTCTTGAAGACTTGTTCAGAACATTTTTCTTATAAAAGTAAACCATTTTTAAACTACATGACAATCACCCTATATAGAAAAAATATTATTGCGGAGACGTATAATTTTTAATACGGCTTGTATCTCCCAGGGAAGCGTTTAGGATTCTAATGTGACTAGATTGGGTGTCTGTGGGTCGCTAAAGCCTACAATGAGACTCTATGAGACAGGAACTTGTCAAAGATTGTTCTTCTGAAGAGGAATACGAGAACTGTAGATATTTCTTGAAGAACATGGTAAAAGTGCTTTTACAGAGTGTACTCACGAGCCCCTCTGAGAATTTTCCCAACAAAAAAGAGATTATACGAGAGAGATTATTGTACGTATTGTAAATTTTAAAGAGGAGCACCAGAATAAAATTTATCGTGTCATTTTATAATTTAATTATGGCGTAATTAAAAGCGATAATTTCATATAAGTTTTATATAAATTTAAATCAAGTAGCAAGTTCGCTTCTTTATCTCGCTCATTGTCATGTAAATTGCTTCGAGTTATCCCATTTCAAAATGATGTTAATGTTACGTGTGCATTCGTTAGCTGAAACGAGTTTCATAAAACATAATGTTTCATAAGCATATTCCGAGACAAACTATGGTGTAGAAATGAGTTCATATAAACCTCTACTGGTAAAGTAAATGAGACGGCTGGTCTTCTTCCATCATATATTCAAGTTAATGCAAAGATGCTCATTAGATGATTCGTAACTTGAGGCGCTTTAAGTTTTTTTTTTTCCAAAAACGATTCAATTCGTCGAGACGAACGTATAGTAAATGTTTTTGAAGTAGGGAAATTTATGTAAAAACCACAAAGTGTTGGTGTGTTAAAATGATAAAAATAAACGAAACTTGACCCTATACCTGCAACATTGCAGTAAATCTGGCCCTGAGCAATTTTACTAGAAATTTATGCCTCATATTTCGCGTTAAATGTGTAGTAATTAGAGAATTGTGGTCTCAGTGAAATATAGACGAGAGGATGGGAATGTTTATTGTAATTGTGAGGACCTCGGGGTGTAAAAGATAGTGTAGCTTATGTTAGAAGGACATTTTACAACGTTTTAGTTCGACATTTAAATTACGTTTAATCCAAACTAAAAACAAAATTGTAAATTTTAACGAAAAACTCACCTTTTTTTAAAACTCGCTCCACACGTCGCACACAAAAATAAACGTTCCCCTTCTTCGCCTTTACTAATTTTCTTTGGGTGCGGTTGTAGGAAATTTTTCTTGTGGCGAGTTTTCATGTGTAAAACTAAATTGTTGCGTCTAACAAAAGCGGCTTTACACATCGTACAGACAAACGGTCTCTCGTTGGTGTGAGTTCTCAAGTGACAACGTAAGGATAATGGAGCAAAACATTTCTTGCAAATGGGGCATTGGTAATGAGGCACCGGGGGTTTTTTCGACGTGTCTTCATCTTTGGGATAAAGCATAAATGCTGGATCGGCGTGGAGAACTTCGTGGAAAACCAACTCGGATGACGAGTCGGTTCGAAATGGACATTGAGGGCACGCTTTCGTCTTGTCTTGTGTAGTTTCGAACGAACAGGCCTTTTCACGAGTGTGAACTGTTAAATCTTGAGGAATTGAGAATTCTTTTCCACATTTGCTACAACTAAAACAAAATAAGGCAACTAGTACATTTTTGCTTAGAAAAACTTACCTATGACTTTGGTCAGGATGGCTTTCTTTGAGATGTTCTTTTAGCTTGATTATATTTTGAAACTTTTTGGCACAATATTGACAAATTTTTGACAAATCTTTGCTATATTCTCTTTGGCGTCGTTCTATAACAGCACATCTGTGTTTAGGTGTAAGACGATGCTTTTTAGCCGCCAAGCGAGTAGCAAAATTTAACGAACAAACAGAACAAATGTACATCTCTTGTTTATGCCTCAACATCTTGTGTCTTTGTAAAGCCCTTCTCGACTTAAGCACCACCTTACAACCCTCAAACTCGCACTTAATTTGATAATTTTCCAAATTTTCCAATCCGTGTCCTTCCTTCTCGCAATGCTTCTTTAACTCAATATTCAACTTAAATTCTAACGGACACTCCGTACATTTAATAGGACAAACTTCTTTAATTATCACAGGAACAGATCTATTGATAACCGAAATAATCTCACTGTGCTCTTTACATAACAAGTGATCGTACATAACGGCAGAACTTGGAGCTTTAAATTTACAAACGCAACACCAAAAGAAAGTTCGAGAATTTAAAACTATTTCTTTATGACTTTCCGAAAGCCAATGTTGTAGAAATAATTCGTGAGTATTGAAATAAAATTTGCATGGACTGCACTGATACGGCGATTGTAAAATTATACTATGTATATTTTCCAAAATCATCCTTTTTGATTCGGGTTGATTCATATCTGTTTTTCTAAAATGATAATGGGATATTAAGTGTTTTCCGATCAACTGATGATTGACTCTCGAATCGCATCCATCACACGTCACAAACATTTTTTTACGAGCTTTACCTTGCGTTTTATTCGACTCATTTTCCACAACTTTTATTGTCGTACTCGAGCCATAATCTTGACGAGTGTCGCTACCGAGAGTAGTTCTTTTTACGTACGGAGTGTCGTCAAATTCGTTGTCGTTTAAAGTTCGTTTGAAATGAAGTTCTGATTTTAAGTGACGTTCGTAGACTATCTTTGAGGCTAAACGGCGATTGCAAGGTCGACACCAATATTGCACTGTTCCGCTCGATTTGCGAAATGGAGAAATTTCCGTTTTGGTTAAATTCGTGTGGTTTGACCATTTTCCTGATAGAGATTGGGGCTTATTGATGTGAGCTGTTGGTTTCCACTTTCCCTTTGTGTAAGTCGACGGTGGAGTGTTATTTTCTGTAGTTAAAGTTTGAGGTTTCCATTTACCTTTTGTGTGCTCTGGTGGTGGATCTGTCGATTGAACTTTTGATACGACTTTCGAAGGCGTCCATTTGCTGCCTGTAAACGTAGGTGGTGGAATATGATAATTCTCTTTAGGTGTGGAAGGTTTCCATTTACCACCGTGCTCTGGTGGTGGTATAAAGTCCGTCGGCTTAGTAAATGTGCTAGGCTTCCATTTTCCTCCTGTGTGATGAGCCGGAGGTGCGTGCCAGTCTTCCTCTTGAGACGACGGTGGTCGTAACCATTGAACCGGTGATGAAGTTGGCTTCCATTTACCACCGGTGAACGATCTAGGTGGAGCATGACGGTTATCTTCTTCCTCATCGTCGTAAGATTCTTCTTCCGAGTCGTAATAATCAAAATCGTCTTCGCTTTCCTCAAATTTCGTTTGGTGTTTGTCTAAAGATTTATCTTGAGTTAAAATCCATTCGGTGTTGTCATTTTTTATATTGTCGGAATCTTTGGCTTGAAGGACTGCGTTTGCTTTGCTTCTCGTTAATATTCCGCTAAAAGGTTTTCCTCCTGGAGATTGGGTGATTTTCTTAGAGCTACTCTGAAGTTCTAGCGATGAGAAAAAGTCGTCTGCTTTAAGAGCGATAGGTTCTTCTATTTTCGGTTGGAGAACAAGTCCCGCAGGTGGTGGTGCTTCGGGAACTTCTTTGCCACATTTCGATTTGCGATGATTAACGTAATTATCCAAGCCGGTAATTGTAGAGTGGCATTTTAAACAATAATGTGTGTCGTCGTCGAAACTATTAATCATTGTTCTTTCTGAAAAAAATGTAAATTAAGTTTGTTTTGTTTAATGATTTTTAATTATAAAGTGCAAGTACCAGGTACAAAGAGTATATGCATGCATTTGTAAATAAATAAAATTTAAGGTCACATGTAAAGCTTATCGAAAATTTACGGAAGACCGCATAGTTGCATACACATTTTACCTACATCACGATGATGTCAGATGTCAACTTGCGTCTGTAGGGGATGTTAACATGTCGCGCTGTACCCCTACTGGTGAGCTACTGCATTTATACACGCAACACTCTTAACTAACTTTTGACGTGCAAGCACAATTAACAACAATTTATTTTTCTCTGCATAATTTCCTCGTTTTTAACTAAAGTGTTTGTATTCAATTTTATTTCTCGTTTTATTATTTTTATTCGTCACTTGTTATTAAATACAGAGGGTGGTGACCGGAGCTCTCGGTCATAGGGATTTAATATCTGAAATCATACTTTGATAATTTTCTGCTTTCCGATTTATTTTAGTAAATTTATTATAAACATTAACGCTAAAACATTACGCTCGATTTCATAAAGGTAAATTATATTTTAATCCGAGAATTAAGATTTATAATCCTTTGATATGGCAACGTTACACACTGTAATGTCAAAGTTTGACGTTTGTATATTAAGATTTGAGGTTAAGTTATTTTTGTGTTGAATTGTGTTGAATACCTCAGACCAATAAACAAGATGGACATCGTTATTTAAATTTTTATATGTCCCCTACACCTTTTGTTATGGTAAACTTGTTAAAATCAGCTTCGAAACGAAGTAATACGAACTATCACGTTCGTACTATTACAACTGCATCCGAAGATTGGATATTTCGTGTTCGTAGTCGTTTATTTATGTATTGTAAATAAGATTTCCAAATAAAGTACGTTTTTAGTGTTCTTTTTTGTTACCTAAACCTAACACAAGCGATTAGTGACAATCTCTAAAAAATCTCCCCTTGATGAGTGTCTCGAAATAATATATTGAATCATCCTGTATGCACTGTTTCGTGTTTGAACAAAAGAAGTAACTTTTTAGACTTAGTTGCACTTGTTTAAATCACGAATCGAATCATAACAAAGTTGAGACTGAATCCATTACTTCGTCGCCGTCAACTTTCGGTCGAATTGCAAAAATGTTCACAGACATAAAGCGATTGACATTTTATGCTAATGTCTTTAAACTTGTTGGAAATAAACATATACATAAAGAATAATTGATTCGACGTATTAATGTGGAAAGGTGCGTTTTACCAGAAGGAAATTGTGTTGTTGTGGTAATAACGTAACAATTATTTTTGCTCGCTGTACAAATAGGAAAACAAATGGAAGATAGATATCACTCGATGACTGATGACAAATAAGAGCTAATCTTTCCAATATTAACGAAACCGGCTTATGTTTTTGCTGTTGAGATGTAGGATTCGCATTGTTGTGTCCACTGGGATGATGGATCCATTACTTAAGGTCGTCACTATATGACTAGCCCGTAATTATAGTAAAGTTAGCCCTACTAATTGAAAATGATTGAGAACGCACGTTCTATTTTCCACTAATTGGAGATTTTTTTTTCTTAAGAGCTTTTTTGTATCGTAAAAATAACGCGAGATAAAACTTTTAAATATGGATGTTCCATTTAAGGGGTTGAAAAGTATCGTAAAGTATTTTATCGGAATGAGATAGCGAAAGATTCGGTGCGTGATTGATGTTAAGGGTGGTTGTGTTTCCTGTTTAGCATTGTACATATGTGATGACCACCTCATCCCTCTATATGACAAAAGTGGTTAAGGGGGTGTGAGGTGATAGTAACGGGTCGGAAACAGTCTAGCGACGTTATGTCTAATCGATGCAGTGCTGCGCGTTTGGTCTTACCAAACCAACCATTACGCACCTTAATGGGTTTTCTGTAGCTGTCTGTACCGCGGTTCTCGCTAACGCTCGATTTGTTTTCACACTTTTCTAGGTATACTGTTTTGTTTTCTTAATTCATGTCGATTATATTCAAAACTGACTTTCCAACTATTTCCTTGTTTCTCAAACTTCTTCACAACTTCCTTCCGCTTTATTTTACGATTTCCACTTGAGAAACGCATTCGGGTGGGGGTGGATGTATCATCGCCGTATCTAATTTTTATACCTGGTGGCTTTATTTTAATACGGTTTCGATATTTAAAAAATTCTCACAATTTTGAGCATTAGGTGGTTAAATAATTTGAAGAAGGAAGAAGATATAGGTACATAACTTGATGTCGTGCGGCTTTGTAGGTTTGTTAATTTACCAGATTGATTTACGTCAACGACTACATTCCACGCCGCCATAAAATCTAAATACACCAAAGAACTGACTAACTTACTTTTAACAACATAAATTTAGTTTTTTTATTAATATAAAAATACAAATTATGAAACGCCACACACTAATAATAAATTATAAAAATAAAATTTAGGATTTTCCATTATCCATCAAATTCGGAATAATTATAACTTGTTGTTGATTAGGAATCAAGTATTTAACACGCAAACTAAATAAACATCATAAATATTTTACTACCAAACATTTTTAACTTTTCAAAGTAGTTAAAAATTTTATTTTCTTTCACAAGTAGCTTCGAGTAGCTTTCAGAGTTATTTTTTCGAGTACTCACATTATCAACAGGTACCTAATATAATGAACGTAATTTCGATTTGCTTCATGTAAAGAGAGGGAATTAGGTGTTTAAAGGTTCAAGTTTCATTTTTTGTGTTTTCAAACCTTATGTTCAATAACATAGAAATATTTTCTTTTTTATCGGTATAAAAATATGGGTGGTTAGTGATCTATGATTCTATAGGTAGTGCATGCAAACGTTCATTTAAAGACATTTTCTCAAAGGGCAGTGCTGTAGTACCATACCCATTCAGACTCCATAGTCAGCAAAGCTGAATTGAGGTATTCGACGTGTGTATTCTAAGTTAAGTTTGTTACCTCTTCGTTAGCTCCACGAACGTAACACAAGAGTTGGGTAGTTTACGTAAAGGTGACAAAGTTTATTTTTAAAGACTCTTTTTCAAGGGACTGGTTCAGTACACCCATTCAGATACCATGGGGATGACGCTGAATTTAGGAATTCTATAGAATGGGTTTTCTAAGTTAGGTATTGCTACCTCTTCTTCATATCCCTATGAACAGTCAAGTGTTGGATCGAAAAGCCTAACGTAGAAGGTGACAAAGTTTATTTTTAAAGACTCTTTTCCAAGGAACTGGTTCAGTACCTATTCAGATCCAATGACTAAAACGCTAGATAGAGGAATTCTGTGATGTGAGTTTTCTAAGTTAGTTCTTGTTACCTCTTCTTCAAAGCCCCATGAACATTCAAGTGTAGCCCTATGAACAGTCAAGAGTTGGACCGAAAAGCCCAACGTAGAAGGTGACAATGTTTATTTTTAAAGACTCTTTTCCAAGGAACTGGTTCAGTACCTATTCAGATCCAATGACTAAAACGCTAGATAGAGGAATTCTGTGATGTGAGTTTTCTAAGTTAGTTCTTGTTACCTCTTCTTCAAAGCCCCATGAACATTCAAGTGTAGCCCTATGAACAGTCAAGAGTTGGACCGAAAAGCCCAACGTAGAAGGTGACAATGTTTATTTTTAAAGACTCTTTTCCAAGGAACTGGTTCAGTACCTATTCAGATCCAATGACTAAAACGCTAGATAGAGGAATTCTGTGATGTGAGTTTTCTAAGTTAGTTCTTGTTACCTCTTCTTCATAGCCCCATGAACATTCAAGTGTAGCCCTATGAACAGTCAAGAGTTGGATCGAAAAGCCCAACGTAGAGGGTGACAATGTTTATTTTTAAAGACTCTTTTCCAAGGAACTAGTTCAGTACCTATTCAGATCCAATGAGTAAAACTCTAGATAGAGGAATTCTGTGATGTGAGTTTTCTAAGTTAGTTCTTGTTACCTCTTCTTCATAGCCCCATGAACATTCAAATGTAGCCATATGAACAGTCAAGAGTTGGACCGAAAAGCCCAACGTAGAAGGTGACAATGTTTATTTTTAAAGACTCTTTTCCAAGGAACTGGTTCAGTACCTATTCAGATCCAATGACTAAAACGCTAGATAGAGGAATTCTGTGATGTGAGTTTTCTAAGTTAGTTCTTGTTACCTCTTCTTCATAGCCCCATGAACATTCAAGTGTAGCCCTATGAACAGTCAAGAGTTAGATCGAGAAGCCCAACGTAGAAGGTGACAAAGTTTATTTTTAAAGACGCTTTTCCAAGGAACTGGTTCAGTACCTATTCAGATCCAATGAGTAAAACTCTAGATAGAGGAATTCTGTGATGTGAGTTTTCTAAGTTAGTTCTTGTTACCTCTTCTTCATAGTCCCATGAACATTCAAATGTAGCCATATGAACAGTCAAGAGTTGGACCGAAAAGCCCAACGTAGAAGGTGACAATGTTTATTTTTAAAGACTCTTTTCCAAGGAACTGGTTCAGTACCTATTCAGATCCAATGACTAAAACGCTAGATAGAGGAATTCTGTGATGTGAGTTTTCTAAGTTAGTTCTTGTTACCTCTTCTTCATAGCCCCATGAACATTCAAGTGTAGCCCTATGAACAGTCAAGAGTTAGATCGAGAAGCCCAACGTAGAAGGTGACAAAGTTTATTTTTAAAGACGCTTTTCCAAGGAACTGGTTCAGTACCTATTCAGATCCAATGAGTAAAACTCTAGATAGAGGAATTCTGTGATGTGAGTTTTCTAAGTTAGTTCTTGTTACCTCTTCTTCATAGCCCCATGAACATTCAAATGTAGCCATATGAACAGTCAAGAGTTGGACCGAAAAGCCCAACGTAGAAGGTGACAATGTTTATTTTTAAAGACTCTTTTCCAAGGAACTGGTTCAGTACCTATTCAGATCCAATGACTAAAACGCTAGATAGAGGAATTCTGTGATGTGAGTTTTCTAAGTTAGTTCTTGTTACCTCTTCTTCATAGCCCCATGAACATTCAAGTGTAGCCCTATGAACAGTCAAGAGTTAGATCGAAAAGCCCAACGTAGAAGGTGACAAAGTTTATTTTTAAAGACGCTTTTCCAAGGAACTGGTTCAGTACCTATTCAGATCCAATGAGTAAAACTCTAGATAGAGGAATTCTGTGATGTGAGTTTTCTAAGTTAGTTCTTGTTACCTCTTCTTCATAGCCCCATGAACATTCAAATGTAGCCATATGAACAGTCAAGAGTTGGACCGAAAAGCCCAACGTAGAAGGTGACAATGTTTATTTTTAAAGACTCTTTTCCAAGGAACTGGTTCAGTACCTATTCAGATCCAATGACTAAAACGCTAGATAGAGGAATTCTGTGATGTGAGTTTTCTAAGTTAGTTCTTGTTACCTCTTCTTCATAGCCCCATGAACATTCAAGTGTAGCCCTATGAACAGTCAAGAGTTAGATCGAAAAGCCCAACGTAGAAGGTGACAAAGTTTATTTTTAAAGACGCTTTTCCAAGGAACTGGTTCAGTACCTATTCAGATCCAATGAGTAAAACGCTAGATAGACGAATTCTGTGATGTGAGTTGTCTAAGTTACTTCTTGTTACCTCTTCTGCATAGCCCCATGAACATTCAAGTGTAGCCCTATGAACAGTCAAGAGTTGGATCGAAAAGCCCAACGTAGAGGGTGACAATGTTTATTTTTAAAGATTCTTTTCCAAGGGACTGGTTCAGTACCCATTCAGATCCAATGAGTAAAACGCTAGGTTGAGAGATTATGTAGTGTGAGTTTTCTAAGATAGGTCTTGTTACCTCTTCTTCCTTGTCCCATGAACAGTCAAGAGTTGGGTTGTTTATGGAAAGTCTAACGTAGAGGGTGGTAACGTTTATTTTTAAAGATTCTTTTCCAAGGGGCTGGTTTAGTACCCAAGCAGATCCAATGAGTAAAACGCTAGGTTGAGAGATTATGTAGTGTGAGTTTTCTAAGATAGGTCTTGTTACCTCTTCTTCCTTGTCCCATGAACAGTCAAGAGTTGGGTTGTTTATGGAAAGCCTAACGTAGAGGGTGGTAACGTTTATTTTTAAAGATTCTTTTCCAAGGGACTGGTTTAGTACCCATGCAGATCCAATGAGTAAAACGCTAGGTTGAGAGATTATGTAGTGTGAGTTTTCTAAGATAGGTCTTGTTACCTCTTCTTCCTTGTCCCATGAACAGTCAAGAGTTGGGTTGTTTATGGAAAGCCTAACGTAGAGGGTGGTAACGTTTATTTTTAAAGATTCTTTTCCAAGGGACTGGTTTAGTACCCATGCAGATCCAATGAGTAAAACGCTAGATTGAGGAATTATGTGATGTGAGTTTTTTAAGTTAGGTCTTGTAACCTCTTCTTCATAGGCCCATAAACATTCAAGAGTTGGGTAGTTTACGGAAAGACCAACGTAGACCAACTTTTAGCGCTCACTATACGAATTTCGCCTTTTTTCTAGCATGAGCTTCTTTTGTTTATCGGATTCGATGATTCATTCATAGTTCATAGCCCCATGAACATTTAAGAGTTGGGTATAGCAAAGAAATCGACTGTGCCGAGCCGGGCTGATTAGAGCCGAGTCGATTCAATGCGCGTCCAGCTTTATCAAACTGCACTGGACGAGCTATGGTGGTTGTGGCCACATAGAGGAATGTGGCAGTAGAAGATCTCTTTAAAAATATATTTTTATAAAAATTCAAAACAATATATTCTTCCATATGTTGTGTACTCTTTTCCGGTAATCCTAAAGCCTCTGAAGATCTCATATGGCATCTTTCTTTCACTAGATTTACTAAAAATTCTGAAGCTATAACACTGGTCCCTTCACCCTTTACTTTTAATACTCTGTTAGGTCTCTTGTACTCTGATTATATGCTTTCTCCAACAGCAATGACTTTATAGTGCCTGGCCATGGTGATGCACCGCACCTCGCACTGCCCATAATACAACACTTAACATCGCATAAAAAAATTAAAACATTGTTTAATATCAGACTGGCTATGTATGGCACGGTGCTAAATGCTGCTCTAGGGGCAGTGTGAGATGCGTTGCGCCGACGTATGACGTATGAAGTCTGCTGAAGCTTACAGATTTTTTATATCAACACTTCGTTTTTTATACTTGAGAACCGTGCGACTTCTTTACCAACTTTTCCAAAATAATGTTTGATCCTATGGAAATTGGTTTCCACATTACATAGGTAGCTATTGATGATTCGTCCATAACGTTTTCTTGGATCGTAGTTAGTTTCCACTTCCACTTAATCGCTGTTTTTGTTTCTCCTCATCTAGCCTTGGATCGCCTTTAGAAAACGTTGTCTGATGGAACTCAAAAGTTTTTACATAGGTACTTAATAACGTGAGAACTGTGCATATTTTTATGTTTAATCATCGTTTCTGCTAGTCTTTGTTTATTTTTTAACCCAAACGCAAAATGGACAATTTTATTCAATTGAGGTAGCAATTAAGCCGAACTCTCTTCCACCTCCTAACATCAAATATTGAATAATTTCCATGTTGATTTTGCTACCTGGAATGCTTTTGTTTGATTGATTTAATAAATAGACAAAAAATGAGAATAACATAAAAAACAAAATGTAGGAAAAAAAGTTGAATAATTATTGGTAGATGATCGAATTTATAATCATCCTACACCCAACAACGGTGAATAACTACTTAACAAACAACAAAGAATTTTGTAACAACATGCAAAGCCTTAATTTATAGATATATCCAGCAATCACACATATCAACTAAATTAGAAATTAGCATAAAAATCACATAAAAATTTTAAATTCAGGCCTGTCCAGTTCAAAGAAGTTGACTGGCACAAAAGGTTTGTCTGCTGTAAATCAAATAGATCTGGTGGTAAGGTGAGGCAGACATCTTTTTTTCTTTGAATTATTATTATAAGTAACGCTTTTCATATTCACGTCCTTGATGTGTCCAAAAATTGATTCAATGCACAACCGTTTTCTTGTACATAAAATTGTCAACTATCATAAGAAGTAAAGTATATGTTGTGTATTTGCGGCACCCAACTAAGAAATAAAATCGTGCCAACTATTTTTACAAGTAAAAAAGCCAAAAATGACAGCTTAATTGAAAATTAATCTAAATTCTTTAGTTTTTTTTGTCTTCCCCAAAGCAAACTTATTGAATAGAGTTTATAAAAATTTAGATTTATTAATGCGGGCCGATAATTTAAATTTTCCGCGCCTGGCAAGTAGCATTTCATGGGGTATCACTAAATTATGCTTTGTGTTTGGTTCTTGTCCATAAGTCATATTAAGACTACACAAAACGTGTAATAAATCTGTCAAACATTGCGGAGGGTTGATGCATCAACTATAAAGATGGAAACCAAAAACTACGTCATACGTACAAGGGCCTTTTTTAAAATTTTAACTTTTCTCTAAATAAAAATTATATCCTGGAAGATTTGGTAAGATAAATGTAATTATAGATTCAGCTGCATGTTGCAGATGTTGATGACAACAGATTGACAATAACAAACGCATTTGTCCATATAAATCATCCTATTCAAGGGAACGTGAGCTTATGTTCCGTATAAAGCTTATTATTAGCTATTATATTCCTGTGGGTACATTTTACTCCACTATTTGAAGAACATTTTTCCTAACAAAAGTGTCAAGCATAAAAATTGCATAATTTATTGATTAAGGGGCGTTTGATCATCGATTTTTATTTTGTTGCAAAATTATTACGTTTTTCCTTCTTTTTTATTTATGGACCTCTCGTATTATGTTTATAAAAAAAGCACCGGTATAATTATTATAACTGAAGACGAAGATGGTCATTAGTTAAGTATGGTAATAGACATTTACTACTGCAGCTACATTTTAAGAGCACCTGATGCAACTTTTCGAGATGAAAGTTGATTAGGAAATTCATTTGCCTATACACGATTATTAGTTGTTAACGATGATTCGACAACAATGAAAATTATTTTTTTATCGTTAAATTTTAATTATGTATAGGTAGTCGTTTAACTTGATGTTGATTTCAATTTTTGGAGTTGGAAAAAATGCCTTTTGCATTTCTTTGACACCTGGTGATTATTCGGCTCTTAAATTTAAAAATCGCGGGTGGAGAATGGTTTAGAGATGGTCGTATAGATTTAACATGCTATAGGAAAATAGTTATTCCTACTACCGATTTTTACAAATGACGCTGATATACTTAATTAAGAACCTATACCTAATCGAGATACTTTTTTAACATTTGTCATGAATACCTATCCAGTATCCACTAGAATTAAGAACTGCTTGACACAATCTCTCTTGCCATGGAAAACAATACAAAATCTAAAACGTCAAATTTTTTATTCCCTTGTGTCAAAAAGTGACATTTTATGGTTAAGTTATATGGCGAGAAGTTAACCTTTTCATCAAAGTACCATCTTTTACTGTAGGTATTGCTATAGGTATAGCACTTTTCGTCCTCTAGGACGAAAACTGTTTTTTCGGCTTGTAAAATTTGTTAATCGACAGACTTTGATATATTATCCGTTCACTATTTATTTGCGCTATGGTTGGCCATGTTAGGGTGACAGATTCCACCCGGTATAAATTAGAAAAAAATCAGTTATTAGGTTAAGTATTGTAGAGTAGCGGCTTTTATTCAATTGTGTTCATAGTTGGTCTGTCATTTTTTTAGTACTGTCAAGAGCTGTCAGTCAACTTAATAGGGAATTTTATTTTGACAAACTAAAAAATAAAAGTTCATGGCCAACCATAGCGCAAATAAATAGTGAACGGATAATAAATTAAAATAAGTGTCAGATTGACATTATTAAATTAAAAAATTTATTAGTATTTTTGAGAATTTCTTAACAATCGAATAAAAGATATTGTATATTCTATGCTGGACTCGGCTTCGCCTCTTCTAGCAACTTCATGTATTCGTCCGAAAAATTCAGCTTTTCACCTTGTATCATAAATAACTATTTTGTTATAGGACACGAATTCTGACAAGTTTTAATGCGTGGCTACGTCGGCTTACCACACCGTGCACTGCCCCTAGCACCGCACTTAGCATCGCACGTCGGACATGGACATCTCACCAAAAAATAAATAAAGCATTACCTACCTACTATTTGATATCAAAGTGGTCGCACGTGGCCACTCTCATGTAAAATAATACTTCATTGATTTTCTTAGTGCGATGCTAAACATAGATTTACGGTTCTTTATAACGACACGTGACTTTTAAAATTCTCAATCAATAAGTAATCTAAATAAATATTTAGGTATAATAATTAATATTAAATGTATTAAAGTAAATAAATTAAATAATTAAACTCAGTAGGTCGTTTTCATCTTAATTCATACATATGAAGGTGATCACGTGTCGGTAAAGAATCGTAAATCCAAGTACATGTTCGGTGGTATAGGGACAATGTGGATGCGGTGCGTCGACTTGCCCACGTAACGATTTTATATTGTTTTCCAAGGCAAGAGAGATTATCTTAAATTGTATAAGTAATTTTATTTTATAAGTTGAAATTTAAATAAATAAAGCCATTAATTCATGAAGTTTCTTAATTGATAGGTTGGTACCATTATCATCAGTCCCATATGTTAAAATGGGAAGCATAAAAACAGTTTTCCCATGTTAAATTCGTGGCGATTCTGCACTATGTATATACCATATGACAATAATATCTCCTAACGTAAGAATTTAACATTAAATACCACGTTATTTATAGTATATAGTATATATAAGAATAGTACCTATGTATATTGTGGTTTCTATGGGAAATGGACATGGTATCATATTAATAGAAAAGGGTATAGTACCAAAGTCAATGATTTTTATAACGAGCAAAATAGAGAATTTTTAACAGTAAGTTCTCGAGCAGGACACTCACTCCCTTGTAATAATTCAGTAGATCCATCATACAGGCGCGGACTGACTATACTTTTTCAGGGGCGCAGATATTTCTATTAGAGGTCCGCAATCGCAATGTAAAATTTTGAATTACTTAGTCTTACACCTCTGACATTTTTGAAAAGACCCACTCGAGACCGGAGAATTCTGATAGTGTATGGGGATTATTTTATAGCAAAATATTGCCCCAAACGGTTGCATAAATTACAGGGTCCGCGTTGCGGGAGAGCCCCGGGATAGAAAGGGCCCCTAAAACTTCGTTTAGTATAAAAATTAGTTATGAAATCGATTTGTGGTAGAGTAAAGTGATTTTATTAACGAGGATGAGTATAGTATAGGCCCCCAATCTGGATTTTGCGGGAAGGCCTCCAAATTCTTCGTTCGAAACAATTCCCGAAGGGTGGTGGATCTATTAAAAATTAATGCAAAAAACTAAAGGACTTCCTAGGCTACAGATATTCTAGTAAGATAATTCTTGAAGATTCGAAGATAGTCGTTTGAAGATGTATACCATTGCTAAAGCACATAAGAACTAATTTTGAAGATTCTGTACCATATAAACTGGGCATGAGTGGATTCCAAAATTGTTGATGGTCACCCTTACATGCGTTGATCCTTTTGATAGGTATACATACTATACTCTTGTAGTCTTTTAGAAGTCACCACACCGGTCAAGCAGTCATCTCGAGTTCTCGAGAGTTGAAGAAGCTTCACCCTGGTATAAATCTGAAAATGCCGGAATTTTTTATTTATTAATTTCGAGACAGAGCTCGGTTTTGCCATAATTTCAGGAACCCGGGACGCTGTAGCGCCCCTTGTCAGTCCACGCCTGTCATCATAAGCTTTTCTTGATGGAGACGTTTTTATTTCAATACTTTTTAGTATTAGTCCATCTTACAGAGCTCAAAGAGATTCCAAAATATTGTTCAATTTTAAGGGTATTTGCGAGGGGTTATCTGCTCTCTGCAGTCAATTTACAAAAATTGAGCTGTCAATGGTATAGTTATATGCAGTCAATGGCATCAGCCATAGCGTACAAATGCAGATCAGTGGTTGACCCCTCGGGTACTTGGTATTTCAAAATTCATAACCTCTTTTGAGGGTTGCAGGTTCTACAATCTACAACCCTATAGCTTCGACGCTTTGAATAGAACAGTTTGACAGCCACTGATTTAATATAAACAATCCTTTAGATTTCCTATCGATTACCAATAAAATAATGATTCAAATAGTAGTTTTTCATCTTTAAACGCGTGTCTACAACCTCTCGATGCTGACGACCTTTCGGAAGCCCATTTCTACTACCATTTTCTACTAATAAACTCTTCAAAATGTATTTATAGGTAAGGTAATCAATATCTCCTCTTCTTTGATGCATCTTTTACTAATGATCGGTTTTTATTTAAAAAAAACCTATACGATAAAAGAAACTTGTTTTAAAGAAACAACCAAAATACTTGTTTCCACTTCTCGACTCACAGCCACCTTCCGAGATGCGATTAAGAGGTATTTGATTAGATAATCAAATTGTTTCGAGTTTTAAGTTGTCGGAGATGGAATTTTTCAAATTATCCGTTCTCATTAAGTTTCCTCTACGTCTTTTTAATTGCACATTCGTCAGAAGCTTTTGAATGTGGCAATAAATCAAAACAATAGTAAACAGAAGTCACGTAATGACTTGTAAACACGACGATAAATAGACGATTTGTTGGTATTCTTGTATATTCTCGATTACAATTGAGATTTCATTGTGTATTTATTTCATATGATGTACTGTAATAATATGGAGCATTAAATGTACTACTTGTAGAGAACAACTCCGCCCATTTAGTTAAGGGGTTGGACAACACTTGACAGCTACTGCCGTCTGCCGAGGTTTTTGGTACTGCTATTACTAATCTCTAACTAGGTTATGTTTGATGAACTTTCTTCAATAATTTATTCATCAAATTACACAATTTTAATACTATGTTTTGCTATAGTCGAACGTAAAGATTAAAATGAGAGAATTTGGCGACGAATAAGTATATAGTTTGCATTAAAAAACTGTTTGAAAATTTAAAAAAAGTTAGGTTAAGTGAATGCATTTTAAGGTTTAGTGGGAGATTTTAGTTATTGAGAGTAAATTATAATTTGTGTCGACGTAAAAATGTATGTAGACTCACCTAAATGCTAGAAGTTAATTAGTTGGCGCTTTACGAATGAAGAATTGATTAACTATAACTTGTAACGATAGACTTTACTTCGCGATACCGTAGAGAGGCTAGATGCGATACCACGTGAAGTACGTAACCTGCCGATCGTGGCGGAGGCGTGAGATAAAACAGATACTCCCACCTGTCAAACTGACCATGAGGCTTGCGCTGCTCTCTCATAGTGTTTCAGAGAGGTGGCTAGGAAATGTCTTCGAAACTGTGACGAGAGATGACATCGTGAGAGTATCGGAGCGCCAGGAAAATTGAGAGAGCGAGAGAGAAAAAGAGCAGTGCGTCGAGACGGCAGACGCCGGCGCTAACCTGACGAAAGCGTTGCGCTGTCCGATTGTCGTCCACGATCGTCGGAGTGGGGCAACACTACCGCGTTTCTGTCAGTCACTCAGTCAACAGAGTTCGTGTCGGTGTATAGGATGTTGGTGATGCTTTCGTCGTCGCCGAAAGAACCTTTTCCGAAAGGTGTTTGTGATGTGTTACAATAATTATTATGCTGTGGCTCGATTAATTTAAAACACAAACGTAAATGAGAATTTAATTATACGACGAGTGTATGGAATTTTGACGTAGTAAGATTTGTGCACAATTATGTTGTTTCTTCAAGCCGGTGACAAATTTAGTGGAGATTCTTTGGCAAATGCGTGACTTTTTCATCAATTCAACCTGAGGTCGTTTCCAAAGGGGCCGTTCGTCTCGAGTACTGCAGGAATCAACATGCCTCGCAGGAAACAGGATTGCCCAAAACGGATGAAATGTATGTAAATTTATCCAAAATTTTGGAATTTTTGATTTTTCTCGTTTAAATCGCGAGCCGTTGTCACGAGAAAAAAACCCAATTGGATTTGTTTTTGCACAACTTAAATAATTCGTTAGGAATAATTAGGGAATTTGTTTATTTGAAAAGATTTAATTTTAGGAAAATTGTTTTGACAGAATTTTTTTTTGAAATGCACAGCATGTTTTTGGACCGCGTGGTGCGGGTCGATATCGTCTGTGGTGTGAGTGCGTGAGTACAACCGAGCAACGCATGCACCATTCATTCTACACACCATTCATCGTCCCGTTTCGGCAACTAGAGCTTAGATCAGTTAGAATTACGTTAAAGTGTTGTTGCACTTGAAAAAAATGAGAAAATTGGGCAAATATTCAATTGAAATATTAAACAAATCGCACTTTTATGAGAATTGTGAAAGTTGAGCTTTTTTTCTCTCCAACTTTTCAAGATTTATAACTTATTTATTTTTAACAGTCTTGAATTTCTCTATGAGTTGCTTTGTTTTAAGATTGTCCAAAAGTCGAAATTTTAAAAATTAGTCCAGTGGTCATTTTTTGGAGGTCGAATCTTCCTTGCATGGTTCACTTCCTCTTGCGAGGAAGAAAAACGTGTTTTTCTTCGTTTTTCAATTATTTTAGAACAACAAGGCGCGAAGTGTTCCTTTTGTAGTGTCCATCCTAAATTCACCTCAATTTGCATTTTGTTGCTAAATTAATGTGTTTCTAAATTTAAAAATATAGAAAAACTCGTTTTTCATGTCCCAAACTTCTAAAAACCTAATTTTTCGATCGTCAGCGCAGATGATTATAATTGAATTTATACAATTAATAAATTAAAAGTTACATAATTCATTAATTTTGGACTTTGGTGTCCTTTTTTGCTCACTTTCCTTCACAAATTTACAAGGAAAAAATAGCAAACTTTGTGTAAATTTTCATTGAGTTTTTGATTCCTTGATCGGTTTTTGTGTGTGGATGTGGATCAGTAATTTCAAAAATGTTATAACGAGGAGGAAATAATTTAAATAAATTTAACCAATAACTCATCAACTAATCAAATCATGAAAATATGTTTAATTAGAGGAAAATTTTTTATGAAACTTTTTTTGTGAAAATTATAATTTTTAAACCATTAATTAATTGAGAACAGGAAGTTTTTCTATACTTATCATTTTATTTATTTTACAATCTAATCTTATTATTATTTTTAATGTAAATTATTGCTTGTTAAGTGTCTGAGATATTTATAACAAAAAAAATTACATTCATTTTTGTGAAATGCGTGTCTTGAGAAATTTAAATTGAAAAATGCTGTTATTAGTTCCTTCAAACTATTTTCAATAATTTGCTTTTAACGCTTTAATTACAATTTTTAAACGTAAAAATATCATTTGATTCAATTATTGAAGTTTTATTGAAAGTTTTTCTTCTAACAAGACGCGAGAGTGGAAAATAAATCTTTTTAAGATGGAAATAGCATTTTTCGCTTCAATAGTTCTTTTGTAAATTTCTTTTTAGTTCGTAAATTAATAATCTATTTAGTAAATTAGCTATCTACGTTATTGTTTTCAATTGTATAATTTTATTTGTGAGCAACAGTTGGACTAAAATCCTCTAAGTCTCACTCAAAACCTTCCAGGCCTTCTCATACGAATATCAGGCTGAAAAGTAACTTAGGTTTGATCCTGAAAATTTCAAACGTTGCCTATTAGAACCACCGATGCTGTTGCATTTCGCTCACTTTTTTAAAAAAAGTTCAAAAATGAGCCTAAACGTAGGAGAAAATTTATGAAAACATAAAATCAACAAAATCGTAATAAATTAAAGTTATTATTTTTTCCTAATAAATTGTCAAAATATTTTAAAAATAATTTTATTGAGGAAGACTTTGATGAAAATTCAAAAAGAAAAAAATATTAAATTCGACCCAAATAAATTAATTTTTTTTTATTTCGGTCGCACACAATATTAAGTGTTGATTTGGCCCAAAAAATTTAACAATCCATAGATGATACATACAAACAGTCTTCACATTTCTTCATTCATTTATCATTATCACAAATAAAATTTGAATTTTATTTTTATTTTTTTGGCAACTCGAATGTGGGTGTTCATAAATTTTTGACTCATAAAGATGTCTACAATTTATTTTATTGTTGTGATAGAAATAGAGACAAATTTCCTAATATTAATCATAAATAGTTTTGGAAAATTTTATTTTCCGTTTACTTGTGAGGTGATAATTTGTATATCTACTTATTAAGCAGGTGAAATTTCAAAAAGATGCCTTATCAATCTTTAAATATTGGATGTTACGAAAGTAGGTTGATACGGAATATTATCGTGGGTACGTTTATCATTTATTACTTCCGCAATCTAATTTAAATTTTGTATTTTTAGTTTTTTTTTATTTCACGCCACTCTTTTAATGTGGGGTAGTTACCTACATAGAGTAGCAGTAGAGTATTTCTACTTGTTAAAAATTTTAATCAATAACATAAACCACTTGTTTGCTCTACGAGATGTTTAATTTGAGCGACAATTTTCTTGGATTTAAAATTACAAAACTTATCTCTCTCAATTTGAAATTTAACATTATATTTCTAAAGTTGACAGATTTTGTGAGAGAAAACGTCGAGCACGTTAGTGCCAAAAGTTGCAGAGAATCGTCTATCCTGTGGTTATGGCACCCGTGAGTGACATGAGTTTGAGCGATGTCGTTTTACCGGCGTCGTTTTCCCCCAACTCCTTTTCACGTCGACCCAACTTCTGAGCTGTCCGTCTCCCGTCAGCGTCAGAGCCGCCGATCGATCAGTCTGTGGCTCAAAGCAATGCACGCCAGGTCAAAAGACGTCTGCCCGGGCAACGACAACACCCTTCCCCCACTTGCTCTCGTTCCCCTGCGTCCACTCTGATGGACGGCATGTCAAGGCACATTTCAATCTCACTCTTCGGTGACGTTTTCGATGTTTTAATTAGTTTGGCCGTTCCGACGTTTTATTTTCGTTGTAAAGTTTTATTCGTTTTGTTTGTAAAAAGTGAAACGGATAACAACTTTGAAAGTAGCTGACGAAAAAGTCTCTTTTATATATTAAACAGTATTGTTTTCGAGAAATATACAAATGTGGTAGTTGGGATGAGATTTTTCAGTATATGGTATGTAAAATACCTGTTTATCTGAATCTACGATAAATCAAGATCAGCGTCTTTGGATAGAACACGATAGATGCAAATGCCGTAGCAAATTTTATTTATTTTTATCGGAGGTTTATCGAAGACTTGTTCGTAAGTCGTGTCTTGGCGACCGTCAATCAAGACTGGTTTATCGGGCGGGCCATGCAACATCGGTATCGTCGGTCGGTCCGAGAGTATTGCGATTTATAGCCCTTTTATATCGAGTGCTTTATGCACCTTTTTTTTCGTCGCAATCATCGACTCTTTCGATTGAAAAAAAAATTCTTTAACTATCCTTCCCAGTTCGAGCTCGAGGGTGAGAATTGGTAGCGTTAAAGATGTTCTTTTAGTAACAGTTTAAGA
The DNA here is from genome assembly GCA_963924605.1 of Malthinus seriepunctatus. NCBI lineage: Eukaryota > Metazoa > Arthropoda > Insecta > Coleoptera > Cantharidae > Malthinus > Malthinus seriepunctatus. Next base: position 3,632,789 of record OZ004602.1, read on the forward strand.
ATTAGACAGCTGTTCGTCGAAATGTCATCCAGGTATTATACGCAATATATCTGCCGAAGAATTATTGCGGTCAGGCTGCAGTGTGTTCGTCTATCTCGCCACTATATATCTCACCAGAGACGTTTTCGATGGCGCACCGTTGATTTACGCCTTCTTTGTTAGTACATTACGGCCGCTGAAACAGTCCAGACAGGTCTTATCTTCGGTCTAGACCAAACATTCTTTAATTAAACCTAACTCCCTATTAAATCGCGCTCTACGTGTTTATGTTACCCTCAAATGTAATTGTGCAACTTGCGATATTCATGAGATGCACAAAGTTGCTTACCATTTTCCATGTAAACTTAACAGTATGACTTGTCGCTTCCATCAATTTCTTAATGAAACTTGACGTATTTGATTGTAACGGCGAGTTAATTAAATTGTGATTACTCGAGGATAATGAAATTAACATTCGAAAGTATGCTACTTGAACTTTCTGTCGTGTGGATGCGAGAGGGGGTTTCAGGCTAAACTCTACAACTAGTTTGACAAAATTTTACTCTTCTTATTAAGCACAAAAGTAATACAAAAAATAATCATTAAAATCAAAAAATACGGAGTGCAACAACTTTTAATTGTTATCTATACGTCAACTCTCTAAAACTCTAAAGTGAGAACAACTCGAGCGATAATGGTTTATATCTACTTAAACATTTCAAAATATACAGGGTCTTTCATTTACAAAATTTGAACAAAAGTGCAATTTAATTCAAAATTAAAAGTGACATTATCTTTAGAACGATGAGACTAGGGCTTCACGCGAGAGTCTCGCATGCTCGCCCTCGCATTAAAAATCTTACTAAGTATCTTGCAAAAAGTTGCAAGATGCGAGGCGAGCATGCGAGACTCTCGCGTGAAGCCCTAGATGAGACTAATATCTTAACAAATATTTTTGACTTCAATTAGTAGGAAAATTAAACAGTTTTAAATATAGGGTGTTCTATTTAAAAAACTTGAGAACTTGTATAGGGTCTTTTTTTGAAGATGGTAGAGCTAATTCGAATAGGAAATTTATCTGTTTTTTCTTATTAACATCAGGCCTGCAGCCTGTCTGTTACCTATACAAAACCATCAATCTATCGATTTCTGTTAAGAATTGATTGGAGAGGAGCTTAATCTTAATTCAATTATACATTATAAAGATTTTTTGCGCTTCATGAGATAATCTATAGCAACCGTGACAGACGGCTTAACATGCCCTCCGAAGCATGGTATAAAAATACTGCAGAAACATGTTGATTTTTGTTGCCATGGCAACGGGTGTCAAAGTTATAGCTTTAGAAATGGTTCAATAGTTGTCGCACGTTCTACACCAGTTTTCCACGCTGTAACTTGAATTTTAAAAATATACAGGGTGCTTCTCTTAATAGACTTATTGTTAGGTTAGTTTGAAAAATTATATATCTATACAAATATATAGGATGTTCTAAAGTTTAGAACATAGAGAATTCTTTACAATCTAAAGGATAAAACCTCAAAAAGAGTTTACCTCTAACTGGAAATCAAATTCAGTATGAAAGTGACAGTATATCAAGAACTTTAAAATTAGCGTAATGTAATATTAAATATTAGACTTTTAGAAAATCAAATGCGCCAAAATATACAGGGTGTTTTAGGGGATAGAGCCTTGAAAGCAGTTTATAATACTTGCCGCTAACTATAGAAATCAAATTCAGTATTAAAGTGACAGTATCTCAAGAACTTCTATAGTTAGCCTTATGTAGTATTCAATATTAAACTTGTAGAAAATTAACTGTGCAAAAATATACAAGGTGTTCTAAGAATTAAAGCCTTAAAAACAGTTTACAGTTACCTCTAACTAGAAATTAAATTGAGTATGAAAGTGACAGTATCTCAAGAACTTTTATAGTTAGAATAATGTAATATTCAATATTACACTTGTAGAAAATTACTTGTGCAAAAATATACAGGGTGTTTTAGGGGATAGAGCCTTGAAAGCAGTTTATGCTTGCCGCTAATTATAGAAATCAAATTCAGTATTAAAGTGACAGTACCTCTAGAACTTCTATAGTTAGCCTTATGTAATATTCAATATTAAACTTGTAGGAAATTAACTGTGCAAAAATATACAAGGTGTTCTAAGAAATAAAGCCTTCAAAACAGTTTGCAGTTACCTCTAACTAGAAATCAAATTGAGTATGAAAGTGACAGTATCTCAAGAACTTTTATACTCAGCATAATGTAATATGCAATATTAAACTTGTAGAAAATTACTTGTGTAAAAATATACTGGGTGTTTTAGGGAATAGAGCCTTGAAAGCAGATTATACTTGCCGTTAACTATAGAAAACAAATTCAGTTTGAAAGTGACAGTATCTCAAGAACTTTAGAGTTAGCGTAATCTAATATTAAATATTAAACTTGTAGAAAATTAACTGTGCAAAAATATACAGGGTGTTCTAGTTCAGAAAGTAATTAAAACGTTGTCTTAGTACTCGTTTAAACATTAATTTCACCATTCCAGTGATTAGAACTATTGACTTGAAATATAAAACTTTTCAGAATTATTAGTTAAAAATCTAGAAGAGGGTGTTTCGTTAAATTTTTTTCAGGAGACAACCTTCTCTGAATTTATTTCTTTAAACTTGACTTTTTCCGTGAAATTTGGCACTTTTGTGGAGCTTTTTAATTCAAAATGATAATAGATTTTTGATGGCTATCAGGAGTTAACTGAAGTCATATTGGATTGCTAATAGATTCGCAGATTCGCTACACTTTTAGTGCTTTACGCATTTGACTAACCTTATTTTTTGAATTTAAAAAACATAAAAAACAGTAATAAACACTGAATAATCAATTTCTCAATTCAATCATAATATTAATCATCAAAAGATCAAAACCTCGATAATTCGATTGAAGAGGCGTTTTACTTGGATTTTCCAATGAGTTTTAGTCAAATAATAGTTTTAATAATAAATAAATAACTCACTTTTAATCGGTATTAATTGTATTTCCATAATTACACAACTTTTGAAATTTTTTTCGCAAGAGGTGATCGATTCAAAACAACTTTCTTTTTAAATAGACATTTGAAACACAATCAAAGGCGCCCATGACGCGTGATCTATGGTCCTGCAGTTGTCACTACTTGCGTTCTTGTGGTTCTTACCTAAGGGAAATCCAAAAATCTTTTATTCGAAAAATTATTTCCAATGAGACTTAATTTGTTGTTTCAAATAATTATTGCTAAATACAGTTTCGTCTCTCATTTACGATAAAGTTTCTTTTATCACATAATAAATAGTATACACTTTTATCGTTTTTGTTATAACTCATTTTTGGTTTATGGTTATGTTGTTTATTTAGATCAAGCTTAGACTATGTTTGCTTATTACCTGTGGGAATATCTGAAACATCAAGACGGTGTTCTTTGATGAACCCTCATTTAATTTTATGGCAGTTGCATCGGACTGCTTATTTTCTTAAGTTTAAAAAAAAGTTTTTAATTTAAGCCATTAAAAACATTTTGTAAATTCATATAATAATGTAACGTAATTGCTTATTGTAGAATTAAAATTCATCGAACTTTGAATTTTAATCGTCCTCAATGTGTACTATTAAATACTTAAAAATTGTATTAAACGTGGATCCGAAAAAATGGGGATGAAATTGAGTTCAAATGACGGTACGTTGTGAATAATATCTTAGCTATTTTGGGCTCCCAAATTACATTTCTATTCCTAAAATCGAATGTAGTTTTGTTTTGTGCACTAAAAAAGTATCTTTGGAGGTTTGGATTGGTCGGTGATGGGTATTATATAGCAATTAAGATACTAAAGCGTAACGAACTGGTCCCCATTACTTTAATTGATCACAAATATCCATTGAAAATTACAAACCGGTAAAAATTTGTATAAGTAAATACATTTACGAGCGTTTTTAATGCCCTGGGAAAAACGTATTAGATAAAAAATTATAAAAAAAAGGTAACCGATCTTTATGAATCCATCAAAACAATTACGCCCGTCTACATCATCATCATTGGCTTAATCACACCCAACAGACCCGTTTTTAAGTACAAAACCAAGTTAATATGAAATTAAGGAACGACATAAAATTGGTAAGAGTCATATAATGAGTTTCATATCTGCACATCCAATTTTATAAATCATACGTTATAACCGTGTATCGTAACTCGAAATTAAAATCTAGCAAATTATGTATACTTTCGGGACGTTGATTTTTAGTCCGGTAAATTGCAGCCAACCCTGTCATTTAGTATATCATAGCGATGATGATCTACCATTATTGAGTAATAAAATGTTTTTATAGCTGCGCCAACACTTTTTCAGACTAGACCCCAAAAGCGTTCTCGTCTTTTTATTACGAAAATTTGTTGACTGGATGAGAAAAGCTCAATACGTCTTTTACAAAAATATACAACGATTGACAATAATCTCATCGAATTTAAACAATTCAAACAATTGCTTTTTATTTATTGTTGATATGAAAACACATTATTTCTTTAATTTTACAAATTTTTCACTCTAACGAGGCCGTAACGTATATTAAAGCTAATTTTGCGAGCTTTCAAAATGGTCCAATTTCCGGTTTAACCGGAAACGTTTTCATAACCAAAATAGTCTACGTAATACCGTTTTTAGATTTCCATAAAAATAATTGCCCACTGAGTTATAAGAGAAAATCCATGACTTGTGACAATCACTAATATCGAGACTAATATTAACCACAATTTTGAATTTCAACATTTGAAAAATTTAAATTCTTGCATTTTTTAATCAATTTAAAAAATCGAGTACATTGGGACTAAAGCTTCATACTTTGTCTACATAATGCCGTTTTTAGATTTCTATAAAAATAATTGCCGGCTGAGTTATAAGAGAAAACACATGAATTGTGACAATCGCTATAATAACCACAATTTTGAATTTAAACATTTGAAAAAATTAACTTCATGCAATTTTGAAACAATTTCAAAAATCAAGTACATTAGGACTAAAGTCTCATACTTTGTCTACGTAGTGCCTTTTTTAGATTTCCATAAAAATAATTGCCGGCTGAGTTATAAGAGAAAACACATGAATTGTGACAATCGCTATAATAACCACAATTTTGAATTTAAACATTTGAAAAAATTAACTTCATGCAATTTTTAAACAATTTCAAAAATCAAGTACATTAGGACTAAAGTCTCATACTTTGTCTACGTAGTGCCGTTTTTAGATTTCCATAAAAATAATTGCCGGCTGAGTTATAAGAGAAAACACATGAATTGTGTGACAATCGCTATAATAACCACAATTTTGAATTTAAACATTTGAAAAAATTAACTTCATGGAATTTTGAAACAATTTCAAAAATCAAGTACATTAGGACTAAAGTCTCATACTTTGTCTACGTAGTGCCGTTTTTAGATTTCCATAAAAATAATTGCCGGCTGAGTTATAAGAGAAAACACATGAATTGTGTGACAATCGCTATAATAACCACAATTTTGAATTTAAACATTTGAAAAAATTAAATTCATGCAATTTTGAAACAATTTCAAAAATCAAGTACATTAGGACTAAAGTCTCATACTTTGTCTACGTAGTGCCGTTTTTAGATTTCCATAAAAATAATTACCGGGTGAGTTATAAGAGAAAACACATGAATTGTGGCAATGGCTATAATAACCATAATTTTGAATTTAAACATTTGATAAAATTAACTTCATGCAATTTTGAAACAATTTCAAAAATGAAGTACATTAGGACTAAAGTCTCATACTTTGTCTACGCAGTGCCGTTTTTAGATTTCCAAAAAAATAATTGCCGGCTGAGTTATAAGAGAAAACACTGTGACAATCGCTATATTAACCACAAATTTGAATTTTAAACATTTAAAAAAATTAAATGCATGCAATTGTGAAAGAATTTCAAAAATCGAATTCATTGGGACTAAAGCCTCATACTTTGTCTACGTAATGCCGTTTTTAGATTTCCATAAAAATAATTTCCGGCTGAGTTGTCAGACAAAACCCATAAATTGTGACAATCGCTATATTATCTACAATTTTGAATTTAAACATTTTAAAAAGGCAATGTAGGCCATTTTTGAATCAATTTCAAAAAGCCATTACATTAGGACTAAATCTAAGTACATTATTTTGAATTTAAAATTTGAATAAAATAGCCGTTGTGGGATAATAAAACTAACGAATACTCGAGTAATAACGTAGGTCTAAGGCGCAGTTTTACAGTACTGGCTTAACTCTCTAATTAACCTTGGCTTAGTCTGAGACCATAGCTACCCATACTTTGAACCTTAAACCAATACTACTGTGAAACCGACCCTTATACTCTTAAATAATGGGACAATGCTTGGCCACAGATTTTCTAGGTTTATTGGTTTCTTTTAACCTTAAGAATCTGTGAGCAAGTGTTGTCCTTGTTTCATTCTTTATGAAACACTCTGTATAGTTTTCAATTGAGTACGGTTGTCACATTACGAACAGACATTTTCTAATGAACATTTCAAAGTTTACGAGAAAGTAAAGTTTTTGGAACCTTTTATACCAAATTTTTTGTCATTCGCAGGGAATTTTTGGGCTTTCACCTGAAAATTTGGGGAGTGACGACCCCACGAACCCGAGTTACAGTGGTGCAATTATTTGAAAGGCCATTTACCATGTTTTAAATGTTTTTTAAATATTTGTTAACAATTAATTTAAAGGTATAGCGTGCCTTTTAAATGAATCTGCCACTTTTAATGGAATATTAACTTAACGTAGGTATATCGGTCCTAAGAGTTTTGAATAAGTCACGAAAAACGGGAATTTTTAGTTTTCATTTAAATAACCGAATGTAATCAGAAATAAAAGTTACCCTGTGTATAATAGATCTTGAAAATATATTTCTTCTTCGTTGATTAATTGAAATTGATCTTATATAAACCCTTATTATTGGACCGTAAAGACGGAGCAACACTTGGATGAATTTTGTTTGATCTTTTATTAAAAGACGAAAAGTGTGTTAACAAGGCAAACTTCGCCCCTCAAACCCAACAAATCGTCTATTTTGGTCCTATTGATATGGTAATGTTCTGTTTAAAAGCTTAAGCTCACATATCTTGTTAACAAGGCAAGCAAAACCATCCAAAAAATTGCACACTATTGTTTGTTTACCTACAAACTAATATTAAATATTTTAATCGTTTTTTTGGTAGTCAATTTATTGTAATTAATAGTCAAGGCGATCGTCTACTATTTCATCTTTTATTAATTAATTAATTATAAAAATAAAAGTTGTTACGTAATTTTTGTGTTTAAAATGGTAAATTTTGAACAAAAGTAAAGTGAGTTGCTAAAAAATATCCGAGTTGACAAGAGAGCTCGAAGCTATGTTTGGCCACTGTTAATTGGCAGTTTAGTTCTCTGTGAAGAATTGTTCTTGCTTTCTCACTCAATTTACATCAAGATAGTGCAAGTTTTCAATTTTGGACTTGCCTTTTGATTGCTATAACAACGGTCTGAAAACCTGCACGTTTATAGTTTAAAATTGACACTAATTAGGTTGAGAGCGTGAAAATTTACCTTTAAGAGTTTCTCATTGTCTCTCTTATAAAGTTTAGTTTTAAGAAGGAATTTAACAAAGTTTTTCATTTAAATTCGAAAGTTTGAGAAAATCGGGAAAAATTTGTTACTTCTTCCAAGTTTTTCTTCCGGTTGTAGTTTAAAGAAAATTTAATTTATTAAATCTGATATTATGATCTCTTTATTTTTTGAAAATTTCTTAAAATTTATTCAACCACACTAACAAGAATTATTAAAATAGTGGAAATTTATTTCAATATGTAGGTACTTATACAGGGTGCGACAAAGAAAACAACTTTTTGTATTAATTTATTATTTTTATTCTGTTATTTAGATACAACAACCCACATATTGAATTTAATTTTGGTTTTACAAACTTTGCGATATTAAAACGTGGTGATTATAAAATTTTAAATTCAAAATGGCCGCTCCAATATGGCGGCATCTAAATTAGATTAATGTAAATCTGCTAGTAACAATTTCTAAAATTGACTACATTGGGACTAAAGCCTCATACTTTGTCTCTGTAGTGCCGTTTTTAGATTTCCATAAAAATAATTGTCAACTGAATTATAAGAGAAAACCCACGAATTGTGACAATCGCTATAACCACAATTTTGAATTTAAACATTTGAAAAAATTAAATGCATGCAATTTTGAAACAATTTCAAAAATCTATTACATTAGGACTAAAGCTTTATACTTTGTCTACATAATGCGGTTTTTAGATTTCCATAAAAATAATTGCCGGCTGAGTTATAAGAGAAACCCCATGAATTGTGACAATTGCTGTATTAACCACAATATTGAATTTGAGCATTTGAAAAAATTAAATGCGTGCAATTTAGAACTAATTTCAAAAATTGATTACATTGGGACTAAAGTCTCAAGCTTTGTCTACGTAATGCCGTTTTTAGATTTCCATAAAAATAATTACCGGCTGAGTTATAAGAGAAAACTCACGAATTGTGGCAATCGCTATATTAACCATAATTTTGAATTTAAACATTTAAAAAAATTTAATTCATACAATTTTGAGACAATTTCAAAAATAGATTAAATTAGGACTAAAGCTTGATACTTTGTCTACATAATGCCGTTTTTATAGATTTCCATAAAAATAATTGCCAGCTGTTATAAGACAAAACCCATGAATTGTGACAATCGCGTTAACCACAATTTTGATTTTATAAACATTTGAAAAAATTAAATTCATGCAATTTTGAAATTTACATGTACTTATACAGGGTGCGACAAAGAAAAAACTTTTTGTATTAATTTATTATTTTTATTCTGTTAGTTAGAGACATCAACAAACCATATTGAATTTAATTTTGGTTTTACAAACTTTGCGATATTAAAACTTGTGTAATCTAAAATGCAAAATTCAAAATGGCCGCTCCAATATGGCGGCATCTAGTTTAGATTAATGTAAATCTGCTAGTACAAAAGATGTGGAATGAAGAGTAGGCCTCCATTTTTGTGGAAAACACATCCATTTTGACATTTATCGCGGCTTTTTACCATAATTTTAAATCAAAACGATTCGAGATTTCTTTCGATTTCCAAATTGATTAAGATTTTATGCGCGACTAACCCCCCTATTTTTGGTAGTCTTGTGTAAATTTAGGAAAAATAAGACTAATTAATTCCAGTAAAAAGCTTAACTGTATTAATCGGCAATTACTTTGTATCGTGTAAATTGAAAAGTCTCAATAGCATCTCTATAGGTAGGATATAGTTTTCAATAAGACTCAATTTTCTAAATTAAATTTAATCCTCGCGTATCAACGCATTAAAATTTTTGCAATAAATGAGTAAAATAAAAACTTTACGATTTGATTCGAATAAAAAAAGGCATTAAATTATACAACTTGACGTAAACAATTAATATAACTCAATTAGAACCAATCAATTGATTGTTGAAGAACTTTCTTACCTTGGATGTTTAATTGAGTATAAAAGTTATTTATCAATATAATTTAACATATTAAATTAATTAATAATTGTTATTGCATAATGACAAATTAATTTTATTAAGTACTTAGAGCTTTGCGCCAATTTAATTAAATTAACGACAATGTTGCTAACTTGTGTAATATTTTTTAATTTTTATTATTTTCTCATACGCGATTAAACACTCTCACAAGAGATGTTAAACGATTTTGTCGTAATAATTCGAGTAGAATCAATCCTTCGGGGCCTCCGGGGGACTCTCTTTTTTTTTAAAGTTGAAAAGATTCAAGTTGGTACGATATGTTTATTTTTGTTATCAAAATTGTGATATTAGTCTAGCTTTTAGAGAAATTCGTCTTTTAAAGTTGTGCCGTGCGGACAAAGACTCGTTTAGATAATTTGGCGCCAACGTTTGACTATTTTATTTAAAATTTATGTTAATTTTTAAAGAATTTTTCACATTTTTAATGAGATTTCTTTAAAAAGAATACCATTCTAACACTTTCTCGAAAATGAAGGTTTGTTGTAGAGTTGAAATAAATCGTGTCGTACTTGCACCTTTTAAGCCGTGAAAGCAAACAACGAGTAGGAAGGTGGAAATTTACGGTCTGCGGTAAACATGCAGTGACGGGCGTTGTCCGTGGAGCGTCTCCAACTGTCACATTACTTGGATACCCTCTGACATTGTGGGCTCGTCTTTAGACTGGTTTATAAGGATCTCCACGTTCTTGATATACGTTCGAGTCATAATTTAGTGTAGTACGGGCATTATAGTATTTAAATTATTGGTCCCGCTGTCTAGGATCAAGGCTTGATACATCACCAACCCAGCATGAAGATAACGTTCGAGCGTCCATAAACTTCTTAAAATGTTGCCAGTTTAAAAAAGTTAAACATATACGCATTAATTCTACAAGAATATTTGAACGAGTTTTATATGGAAATTAGCAATTATTATTATACACACACATGTCTCTATTATCAGGACAGTTTGTGTCCTTGTAATGTCTGAGGTGTGACTGATTTACGACCAAACATCATGTGAACTATTGCATGACATCCGATTAGCAATCCAAATTAGCTCAAACGCAATTTTCATTTTAATAAATTAGACTGGAATTACTAATTAACGCTTTTGGGATAGACCACATAGTCCAAATGAAACAAATGCAGGAAGACCCATCGAAAGAATAATTTATTTTGATCTAGATATTTTCAGACGGAATTCGAATTGAGCTTTGTTTAAAAATAAATAATTAGCAAAGAAATTAAGAAACGTGTGGCATTCAGAATCTTTTCTGGAGACGAACTGATGAGTACAATCCTTAGAGAACTTTCATAAGGTCTAAAAGTTGATGAGTTATGCTTCACATCGTCTCCTTTTATTTCCGATCTTCTCTCCACGGAAAGTACAGATGGTCTAAATAAAAATTTAGGTGATGGAATATTTTTTTGTAATTTTGCTTATTATCCTTTGCCCCCCCGTGTAAGGTGGAAAGAACCCTGTTGTATTAGGTGGCTAAGTGTCGGCTGGCAGTAGAAAAACGATTCACAACGATAACTGAAGTAACACGTCCTGTTCTGTCTCATGTCAGATACTGGAAGCTAACGCCATTTTTTTTGCTGAAAGGCTAGTCCAAGTGTCCAAGATGAAAAGCTAAATAAATCACAGGTAAGCAGTTGGACTATATTACTGCCGCCTGTGCTAGGTACATGGCAGATAGATGCCACCCAAAATCATAAAATGAATAGGATGCCACCCCAATATTTGGGGAGCTATTAAAATTGCTATTAAAACAGACTTGACGTCGAGAAGGATGTGGAAGGTTAAACCCAAGTTAGAGGAGAGCTCATCCAAAATCGTTAAGTGGTCTTTCAGTCATAAGTTATATGTCGCTGTCTAATTAGATGTCAGGGGGGAATCCCCGCCTTAATTCTTCTTCTATTTTGGTTCAACTCGAACAATGTATTTTTTACATTTACGAGAAGGTTCTCGTAAGACCAACTCGAAGTGTTTGGTTAATTCGTTTTCTTCCTTTTGGAATTTAGGCAAAGCTCTCTGTGCATCTTCCAATAATGATCAATCGTACAACTTCTGCCAATCTCTTATTTTTGTTACCAAACGATGTCTGTGTTTGAGGGCTTCTCTTCGAGAAGTAAACTCACTTAAGAGCTGTCCCAAAATATATGTATAGGATGGGCCACGAAACTTATCATTACAGTCTAGATACAGCTCCACCAACCAATTTTGCGAGACGGAAAATATGTCGACTAAAAGAATTTTATTTAAAATCTAGTGGTCATCCACTCTCGGCAATCAATGCACAAAAATTTAGCAGTCAACGGTAGTTATCGGCAGTCAGTGGCAGTTATGTCATAGAAAGTCTGTGTACAAAATCAGGACAGTATGGTTGACCCCCTGTTTAAAATATTTTGTGCTGGTAAAGATTAGTCCAGCAATTTTTAGTTCATTGTAAACTCTTCAAATTCACTGTCTTAATGTTAACCTATAATCAATTTTAGTGACAGTTACTTGTCAAATTTAGCGACTATTAACTCGTAGTGTACTTTAAAAGCTACGGCAGCGCTGGCCACGCTCCCTCAGCTAGCGAATTTCCTTGTTGGTACTGTATAATTAGATCATAACACTCTAAATCAGCCTAGATATCTTTATAAATTAAAATATGGATCAGTAAATTAATGTCAAAACTGAAATATAATTATAATTTCTGACAGTTCTCACGAAATTAACTCAATGAGAAGTGACACTTACTTACGCTGATTCTTTTTTTGATTTGCAAAAATTTAAATGATCTAGATCTAGACAGTAATGATACAGTAGGACCTCGATAGTCCGGATTAATTAAAACTGAGACAATCCGAATTTTTGAAACATCCGGATTACTGATGCATGATAATATATATTCCGAATTATCTTAAAATGCTTTATTTCAATTCAAAAAACTTCATACATAATATCACAAATAGAAATTATTAAAAGTGCGAGTTCAGCAGACGTAGGGAAGTTGGCACGAAGACAATAGAAAAAGAGATAGTTCTAAATTAACCTCGGGGGTTGTTGGTTGTCAAATCTATTTTAGTTTATTAATTAAATAAAAGAACAAGTAAATGCCGAATTTTGAAGATCTCCCCTCGCGGTGCAAGTCACAAACTAAACGTGACATTATGGTGGAGGCGCCGGTTAGCCAGACAGCAATATCTTGTTTTAAACTATCAAGTATTTCAGCTTTTTCACTATTGAACACACAAACGTTTCTTCTATTGGTAATGGGCGAATATGCAATTTTTTTTCCATATTTCAACACGGACGCGACATTTTGATTTTTAATTTTTTCCTCATTGTATAAAAAGTTGCTGCATTATTTGATTTATCGATAGACATGAAAATCAAATACCTACGTATACGTACGTGTATGCAAAAGTTGATAGTTATTACATAAATCTTGATAGAAATATATAAATGGTCGGTGTATATCCAGCGTGCATTTTGAATCCAGTTTATGTAGTAGATTTAATACCCATCCGAACAAAATTGATCCAACTCTCTCTGACGACTGATTGACGACAATGATACACGCAAAGTGTGATTCATACATTTCCAATGTAATAAAACCGCACTAAATTTATTGTTCAATAAACTCCCGGTCATTATTCCCACCGAAAAATTTAATTCACTAAAATGATAGGGCTAATTTATTTATACGTTTATATATTTTTTTATTGTTGGCCTTTTGTAAAGTTAATGAGTAAGTGGTTCCTGTGTTACTTATTATTAGTATTCGAGTAAGAAGGTGTGTGTGAGAAAAAGACGCTCGATTTGTAATTTTTTTATTATTAAAATTGTTATTGCCTCGGTTAGTCATTCTATAATCAAATATGACAAGTGCACGGTTTACTTTTTTAAGATAAGTCCTATCTTCAACTCGGTATCGGGCATGTTTTCGATCGATTTTTGTAAAATTTAAAATTGGCCATTGTAGAGCGAGCTTTATAAACAAAGCTCTAGGATCTAGAATAGAAAATTGAGTCGCATTTAAATTTTATAAAAATTCAAACTTGACACTTAGTAGTGGATGTTTAGGTATCGACACCTACTCTTTACATCACCCACCTTTTGTTAAGTTCGATAATGATACTGTGGTACATTTTATTCTACATTGTAAACATTGAAATAATAACATACTTTGACACATTTGTAGATAGCACGTGCTTTTCAAGTTTTAACTCAAAGTGACAATAACGGGACCAGGTACTATCTCCAACATTACCTATAAATAACAATTTTAATAAAAACTACACGCTTCTACTTTGATAACAGAATCTATTTACATGTTAAAATCTAACTATTCGAATACGTAAAGCGACCAATAAATTTTTCGCTTCGATAATTACTTCCATATTATTCTCTCATCTCCTTATTTTATCTCCACACAACTATCCAGTTATAGTTATGCAACACTTTAATAGTTTTGATCGACGTCCTTCTGTTTTGTGCACGATTTATAATGGATTTTCAACAGTTATACGAGGAGAGATATTTCTATACTCCTGGTGGTAACGGTAACTCCATATTTAACAAACTCTCGTTAAGGTGTATTGAGAGGGATTTTTAATCTAACCTTATTTATGACTATTTCGGAAGGAAAAATATGCGACTAAAAGATACGGATGGTGTCCATCTGGCCATTGTTAGTAAAAGACTTTGAATATCACGTTTGAATAAAAAAGAATTTAAAACATTTTGGCTATCTCGGAGCAAGAAATTTGCGGCCAAAAGGCGTACATTATTGTCGAATGACGATTTTCGGTTTGACTATCTCGGAGCAAGAGCGAAGAGAAGCTTCACAACCAGTGGCTTAAGAACTTGGGGGCCTCCCCACAAGATTCAGAGTGAGCCCCCTTCACAAGAAAATTTTTTGACGTTAACAACATTAAAATTTATTTAAAAATTTCAGACAGTTTCAACTTAAAATCATAATAAAACCAATTAGTGGAAAAAACGGCCAAAAGTACACGTGATTAGGGAAAATAAAATTTTTCTGTTTTTTAGGCTAGCTTTAAACAAGCTAAGCTAGCTAGCTTTTTTTTCGAAGCCCATAGAAACTTTGCATTTCTAGCGTCAGACACTAAAACATGAGCCAAATTTAACTTTTATTGGTTTAAAAAAGCTCGCTTCTAGAAGCTCTGGTGCAAGGCCAGCTTTAAACTAGCTAAGCTAGCTAGCTAGCTAGTTTCATTTTCTAAGTCAATAGAAACCTTGCATTTCTAGTGTCTGACGCTAAAACTGTGGCCAAGTTTATCATCTATTGGTTAAAAAAAATCTTTCTTCTAGAAACTCTGGTGCAAGGCTAGCTTTAAACTAGCTAAACTAGCTAGCTAGCTTCTTTTTCTAAGCCAATAGAATCCTTGCATTTCTAGCGTTCAACGCTAAAACATGGGCCAAGTTTATTTACCATGGTTTAAAATAAAGCTCGATTTTTGGAAGTTGGGGTGCAACACTAGCTAGAAACTAGCTAAACTAGTTAGCTAGCTAGCTTTATTTTGTAAGTCAATAGAAACCTTGCATTTCTAGCGTCTGACGCTAAAACTGTGGCAAAGTTTATCATCTATTGGTTTAAAAAAAATCTTTCTTCTAGAAGCTGTGGTGGAAGGCTAGCTTTAAACTAGCTTAACTAGCTAGCTAGCTAGCTTCTTTTTCTTAGCCAATAGAATCCTTGCATTTCTAGCGTTCAACGCTAAAACATGGGCCAAGTTTATTTACCATGGTTTAAAATAAAGCTCGATTTTTGGAAGTTGGGGTGCAACACTAGCTAGAAACTAGCTAAACTAGTTAGCTAGCTAGCTTTATTTTCTAAGTCGATAGAAACCTTGCATTTCTAGCGTCAGACGCTAAAACTGTGACCAAGTTTATCATCTATTGGTTAAAAAAATCTTTCTTCTAGAAGCTGTGGTGGAAGGCTAGCTTTAAACTAGCTTAACTAGCTAGCTAGCTAGCTTCTTTTTCTTAGCCAATAGAATCCTTGCATTTCTAGCGTTCAACGCTAAAACATGGGCCAAGTTTATTTACCATGGTTTAAAATAAAGCTCGATTTTTGGAAGTTGGGGTGCAACACTAGCTAGAAACTAGCTAAACTAGTTAGCTAGCTAGCTTTATTTTCTAAGTCGATAGAAACCTTGCATTTCTAGCGTCAGACGCTAAAACTGTGACCAAGTTTATCATCTATTGGTTAAAAAAATCTTTCTTCTAGAAGCTGTGGTGCAAGGCTAGCTTTAAACTAGCTTTACTAGCTAGCTAGCTAGCTTCTTTTTCTAAGCCAATAGAAACATTGCATTTCTAGCGTTAAACGCTAAAACATGGGCCAAGTTTATTTACCATTGGTTTAAAATAAAGCTCGATTTTAGAAGTTGTGGTGCAAGGCTAGCTTGAAACTAGCTAAACTAGTTAGCTAGCTAGCTTTATTTTTTAAGTCGATAGAAACCTTGCATTTCTAGCGTTAAACGCTAAAACATGGGCCAAGTTTATTTACCATTGGTGTAAAATAAAGCTCGATTTTAGAAGTTGTGGTGCAAGGCTAGCTTGAAACTAGCTAAACTAGTTAGCTAGCTAGCTTTATTTTTTAAGTCGATAGAAACCTTGCATTTCTAGCGTCAGACGCTAAAACTTAGGCCTTTATAGTGAGTTTAGACGTTTCAGACGTAGTGGTGTCGTTACCCGTTGGAAAAAATCTCACCGTCTCGATACCAACACTTCCAATGTTTACGGTGCCAACATTTATTTCTTGATACCAACTCGACTTGAGTTGGCGTTGATCCTGTTAAACTCGAACGTACAATACGGTCGATAATTCCAATTGCGGTAACACGTCTACTGATGACTTTTGCACTGTGCTCAAGTTGTCCGTTGATCTGCATGGGGCTTTCGTCATTCCAATAACCCATTTTATTGCCGCATCTTGTACTTGTCTCATTTAAAGGCCACGAAACGGCACATTTGCTTTCTTTTAACGAGACATTAAAAAAATACATTAATCTCTCTTCTTCCCACAAAAGGATTAACAGATTACCATTTTGAGCATCCTTGACCTTATCAAAAATATCTGAATTTATGAGTCGAAATGAAAAATACGTAATGTGCAATAGTAAATAAGGTAATGGAAACGATTCATTTCTATCGTTATATTATTGTGTAGGGTTGCAATCATCAAAACTGGACTTTTAGGGTGGTTTGAGTAATCCAATACATAGTTCGCATCAAATATACGCTCCCTTGCGCCTAATGAACCGACCGGTATCATCCTACGGCAAATATACTGCATATTGAGGTATTAACATTTATCGTGTCGATATCCCATAAACTTCTTTCGACTTTCTTCACGTATCCCATTTGGTGGTGGCTTTTATCGATTCTTTTAGTGTTGTCGTGGTTCTGTATATAATTTTAAAAAAAATGAAAATTTGTGACTCGTCTAATTTGCTCTTTATAGTTTCATTATTTTTCAATCGAACAGGTTTGAATTGTAATACTTGGATGTAATTAGCATAATTAGTAAGAAATACGTAGGAAGTAATTTATTATTTCAACTTATTCTCAATTTCACATGTTGGACGAAGATGTTTATACGCTTACAATAATTTCTTTTCTTTATCTCCAATTAAGAAAAGAATAATTCTTCTTCTTCTTCTTCTCTCGTGTGTATACATTAAATTTATAGTTTTAAATCACTTTGCTCGTCAAATATTAATTTGAAATCGGACGCAATAAGATATTCAGCAGGTGCAATAACTTGCCTGTAACCACCTCGTAACTTCAGGTTACGACTTTGGATTGCACATGCCTGAAGCTCACAGCAGCAACCGTATCTCGTGTGAGTGATTTAAAGTAAATTGTAGAAATGTTGAAAACTCGGTACTTTATAGTTTCAATCACATTTAGGGATCTATTTCAAAAATTGGAAAGGTTTGCGAGACCCAATTTTTATTTCGCCAAAGTTTGATTTAAGAAAAGTTTTGTTTAGAAAATTACGTTGGAGGAGTCGCGACGATGGGTTTTGGAAATTCGTTTTATTGTGCTGGGTTTATTTTAGTTGCATCAACCGCTCTTGTTCTTTTTACATTGCTTTAGTTTAAAGCTGGTTAAAACTAGGAGTTGAAAACTAATTTTGAAACATTAGCCAATCATTAGTACCTTTTAAAAAATTTCATGCACCACCTTCTATAGTTTTTCAGTTACTTCAAAGAATTTCTGAAAGATCGAAACTGAGCTGTGGAGTTCAATGGGTTGGTGACTAATGAGACATTTGTTTGGTTAACACCACTGAATCAAAAAATACCCCCTACTTTATCAGGAAAGAGATCCATAATATGGATCGCAATAGACGAGTAAATTAAGCGACTTCCGGTCAATTTTTCCAATAGAAATGGTTGCTTATATTCCCACATATAAGAAAAGATCATGACAGTCAATGATAATGTAAACTCGACGAAACGAATGAGTCATCCTTGGATTTGTAAAATGTCATTTCCGTCGCATTTTCTTACAGATGTTTTATGTTCTAAGGTTCACACCAAATCCCTTCTTATAAATCCGTAGCGGTTAGTTGGTGCTTCAGACTCATAATTAGTCTTACCCTCGCTACTATAAAGCTCTTGATTAATTTAATTCGGCATTAGAATAATCAAAAGTTACTGTGTAGCTGCTCATTAATATTTTATCTCTAACAGCAGCTACCACATGTGTTTGTGTATATATCGGTAATAGTTTTCAAAATATTCCACACATGTCTTGACTTGAATAAAAAATACCCCCTACTCAACCAGGAAAGAGCCATTTAGCTAATAATATAGATCGAAATGGATGAGTAAATATAGCAATTTCCAGTAAATTTTCCAAATAGAAATGGTTACTTATACTCCCATCTCCCACCTATAAGGAAAGATCATGACAGACAATGATCATGTAAGTTCGACGGAATGAATGAGTCATGCATGGATTTCTAAAATGTAATTTCCGTGGCATTTTCTCTTCTAGCCAACGGTTGCTGACCTTCCTTTCAGATGTTATATATTCTAAAGTTTACACCAAATCCCTTCTTATAAAGCCGTAGACTCATTATCAGTCTCACAGCCGCTACTATAAAGCTCTTGATTAACTAACTCGGCATTAAATTAATCAAAAGCTGCGGTGTAGCTGCTCATTAGTATTTTGTCTTTAACACCAGCTAGCACATATAGTTATAGTTTTCAAAATATTTCACAATCTTTTGATTTGGTGGCTAAGGAGGCATTTGTTTGATTCACACCATTGAATAAAAAAACGTACTCTACCAAAAAAAGAGCCATTTAGCTAATAATATGGATCGCAATGAACGAGTCAATATAGCAATTTCCGGTCAATTTCTCCAATGTTTGCTTATACTCTCACTTATAAGGAAAGAATATGACAACCAATGATAACGTAAACTCGACAGAATGAATGAGTCATCCATGGATTTCTAAAATGTCATTTCCGTCGCATTTTCTTTTACACTTCCCGATGTTTTATATTCCAAGGTTTACATCAAATCCCTTCTTATAAAGTAGTAGCGGTCAGTTGGTGCCGCAGACTCATGATTAGTCTTACCGCCACTACTATAAAGCTCTTGATTAATTCAAATCGGCATTAAATTAATCAAATGGTGCTGTGTAGCTGCTCATTAATATTTTGTTTCTAACAGCAGCTAGCAGATGTGTATGTATCGGTTATAGTTTTAAAAATAATCCACACCTATCTTTTGGCAGACGTCCTTCCAAACTTTAGTAAACACAAAACTATTAGTTGAAATATTTTTAGTTTCTCAATGGAATTTGTATAAAAATTGTTTTTAAGAGCGAATCGTAAATCTTTGAAAAGACAAAATAATTAAAAGCCATTATACATGGGTATATACTGCGTGGTATTCTATAGCAGTTGTTTGTAATGTATTTTCCCAACTGGAGGTATATGTCACGACTAAATTCATACGTATGACACACAATCGTCGTATAAAATTATTATGACAATGTCATTTAAAACTTAAGCTAAAACAATAAATTAATTCTAAATTAAGTTGAGGTATAAATGTGACACTTTTGTGAGTTTCGAAAGATTTTACAAGGATTTTTGATACGCTCACTATATCTTATTACATTGATGATTTTAGTCGGTACGTGCGGACAAAAATACTTGGTCGATCAAGTCGATATTATAGTAAGCCATAAAGCGCTTTATACTGTTTTCATGCACTATTTTATTTACTTTTTTCTTTTTATAGCACTTTCACTATGGACATAAATGTTACGTTTTTTGAATCGCCCAAACCGATTCATTTTTATAAAGCTCGTAAACTGTACCTACTTCGTACATAAAAATTCAATTGACTCGAATCGATGAATATTCAATTTTTAGTGTTTTTTTTGCTCGTTGTTTTGTTGCGGTCGTGAATTAGACTACTTTTGGATTGTTTTATAATATCAAATTTTAAATTACATTAGTTATTAAATTAAGCTTTAACAACGGTTGTTATAATCGATAAGCTCAATAATTAAATTTCTAATTAACTCGACTGCGCAGGATATTGTTAAAGAGCATGGTAATGCACTTTGTCGATTAATATTTTATTAACTTTGATATGTATCTAATCTATTTTAACTTATAATCAACAAATATTGAATTTTCACCAACATGTCTTAGAAATCATTTATTATACAGGAGATTTTCCATTCAATATGGTTACCGATAGCGAATATTGTTATATTAATGTCCTATTTGTCGTTTCAATTTATCATCATTTCAACCCCAGTTTACTAACTTTATTAGTCGACCTTTATTAAAAAAAAGTTGCGGCTTTATACGTTTATAAAATTAACTCTTTAATTAAATAATTTGCTTGTCATTTTAACAGTTTATTAAAATGTTTTAAGGGAAGTTTACATTTTATATACTTTCTCTTCCAAATCAATTTAAGATAATTTTTTAGACGTGCCTTTTTTACAAAAATATTTTCAAAAGCTCATAATTATAAAGTTAAATACTATTATTATATTCTCATAGATAAATGATTTTTACAAAAGTAAAAGTACCTACTTAAAGAGTCAAAGTCATAAAAACCATTTATCTATTTTTGGACTATACTCTTCTTTATTATTCATCAAAATAGAGAAATAAGCAAAATAAGCCATTTTGCATTATATTGTCAACTTTCAGACAACCAACCGCCTTCAGGCCATTGCACAAGACTGATGTGTAATGCTGCGTTTTTCTATACGTCTCGAGTGTTACTGGTCCCTAAGATTCTATAGTTCTGAGTCTGGAAAATTAGCATCGTTAAACGCCAGAATTAATTTTTTCAAAGTGGCTCGTACATAAGTAACCATAACGTATCAAAATCTCTGGTTAGAAAAATTAAAAGTTAAAAATTATTCCTGAAAATAAGGTAATTTTACTGATCTGTTTCGTAACATCTACGATGCATTTTCACAAAGTAATAGGTTACGCAACAGATCAGTAAAATTACCTTATTTACAGTCAAAGGGAAAAGCAATTTAATTTAAGTAATATTACTTACGTATACAAAAACCACAGCCATCTTTATAAATGTACTTCCGACTCGGAACCATAATCGTAAGGATTTGGTACACTTTGAGAGGTATGCAAAATGATATGGTTGCCCCTCTTTTGATGAGACACTTCATAAAACTTCGTTCAATAATTTTGATTTTTGACGTTACATACAGACAGACAGACCCTTTCGTAATTTTTTCTGTAGTTTTGTACTCGACCGAGAAAAGTTTTTTGGATCTTTTCGCCATCTTTTATTATTATTTGATGTTGTAAAACAATTTAAATTATTCGCAGGGAATTTTTGGGTACTTGCCTGAAAATTTTGGGGAGTGACGACCCCACGAACCCGAGTTACAGTGGCGCAGTCATTTAACGTGCCCTACGCGATTTTGTGAACTTATTTATCAATTTGTATCAATTAATTCAACTGTTTATCAACACCACTGATTATTAGACTTGGCAAGAACGCATCCCCTATGCTAGGTATCTCTTTACTCTTCAGTGCTCTTATTTTAATCAAGTAGGCGTAAGCATATAGTGTTTTTATCGTGGGAAAATGGTGCTCTATTATTACTAAAGTACACGGTTCCATACCGTGTCATGGTAACAGATATAAACATATGTTTCTGGGGTTGAATCACACTGTGCTTCGGGGGGCACGTTAAGCCGTCGGTCCCGATCACTAAAAGTAGTTTTGGCGATCGTAAATAATTTTTTGAAAGTTGGATTGAACTGTAATTCTTTGTCCAATAGAACGTTTCCATTATCAAACTTTGAGTTGTACAATCTTCTTTAATACAAACTCTCTTTGCTAAGGATCTTTTTAGTCTGCAGCAGAGATGGACTGGGAAAAAAATTAGTACCGGTAAATCTGATAGTCCAGGTTTATATTTTTGATTTTTTCAATTTATCTAAATTTTTGCAATATATTTTTTCTTTGTCACACCACCAGGAAATTCCCGGTAGTCCGCCGGGCCAGTCCAACCCTGCTCGATCTTCTAAAATTATCATATTATTTTAAGTTATTTGGGGTGGACTTTTAAGACATATTCTGATTGTTAAAGAGGTTCTGAAACTACTAACAGGCATTCTACATATTTAATCAGTTTTACAGGCTTTGGAGACCCAGTATGGTCATGGTCATTGGTCATGTAACCATTTTAACTTACCCTTGCTTAATTTTCCATGTCAAGTCTCTGTGAAGCGTCTCGAACAGGTCCGTAGTGAGCCTGTGTTATTAGGAGAGGTTCAAAGATTTTCAAGGGTGGCTGAAAGCCAAAGTCAGGGTTTTCTCTCTTCTGGGTTTGTATAAATCTGTTTACCACTGATGATGGAAGTTTTTTGCCCGAAGTTTGCAAAAATTTGACTTTCTCAAAATCAATGTTTTCTTCTTCGGCACGAATTAGGAACTTATCGTTTCATTATTATCGCGAAATCCTTAGAAAGCTTTGGCTAGACCAGGCTTAATACTTTCCAGGGTAGGCTCAACCTGTCCTGGCGTACCCTTGGCTACGGCCCTGGTCTCAAAAATATATGAGAACTTATTAATTCTGCTTCTTCATATTTTATAAAAATAAAGACTGGGTATCCATGATTGGCTCTTCTGAAGCCCATTACCATTACTTCCTTTGTGTAACCTTTTTTCTGCAAATTTAGTATTTCTCCACGTTTCCAAGGTTTTCTAAAAATTTTATATTTGTACCTAAAATTATTCTAATTCGCAATTTCGGCAAAGTTAGACCTAAAAGAGCTTTTCATAGCCTTTCTATTGGAAGCAAATGAAAACCTTCTATAAGAGAGCACTTTTTAGGTTTACTTGATATGGAAAAAGTTCGTCTAACATACCTAGAGCCTTGAAGAGAAATATTTTGCATTGTATTTTTCAAAATTACGTAATTCCAAATACATAATTATCTAGATACACATTTGAGTTTCCACTTAGTTTTCTGTTATTGTTTAAAAAAGTAATTTAGTAATACATATATTTTGATTCCATTTAACGCGAGTGTGTGAATTAGTAAATTTTCATTAAGTATACGGAAAAAATCGACTATAGAAACAAAGCAAGTAAATAGCATGTGAAACTGAATCTGATTAAAACAAGAACCTGTTAGCCACCGACAGCAATCGACCGGCATTCAAGTTCAAAATTTAAACGGCAGTTTTTCCGTCTCTTTTTAACCTAAGAATTTGCAACTGCATCGCAAAGAAAGTTGCAAATAGTGACGTGAAGTTTAAACGGTAGGTGCATCGTTTGTGTGCGGAATGCGAAACGCATGGACATCGCTAGTTGTACACCTTTTTTTTATTTAAAAGTGCGGAATCCTGCCACTTGATCATGTTGCCATTGGCTCTTGGATTGATATAATGATTGGTTTCGAAATTGAATGTTGTTGTATTGGGAGGAGCTATTTAATGGTATTGCATTTATGTGCACTTTGAAAAATTGTTGTTAGGAAGTTTTTTTTCTAATTTTCCCACAATGACCAAGAAATTATTGTAAATTAATTGGTTGTTATGATTAGAAAGAGCATCGATGCACATCAAACCGGTTTTGCTAAGTTTTTGCTTTGGGCGTTTATTTTGAGCTCGAAAATTATCAATGATCGCCGTGTTCGGTTGTTGTTTTTTTTATTTGGCATAGAGTGCTAATGAGGAATTTCAAGTTTAAGTGGATAATGAATACAAAATTACTGACCTTACGCAATTCGACATTGAATCAACATCTAAATTAGGCGAAATAGCTTTCTGTGTTGGCAAATCGACCGTTTGCGTGTCGCGATACTCTTTTTCATTGAAATCGTCTACTAAGGGCGCGATCCGCGGGGGTGGACGGTTGTTTCGAGTTTGAACTTGTTATCCTAAATATGTGTAAGTTTTGGGCAAAATTCCTACCAGGAATCATCGACTCGAAATAAGTAAATAGTTTTCAAATTATTTATTCGGTCAGTAGTTTTGTTGAATGGTTTGTCGCTTTTATGCCGTTTGCTTTAAATTAGTTTAAGTGTTGGGGAGTTTGAAAACTTAATTATTCTAAGGTTGCGGGTATGTTAATTCTTTTCTTTCTTAAGCAATTAATTTTTTAACACCTATCTAATCAAACTTTGAGAAGGCACAAAATGGGGGGTTTTATTGCTACTTTAATCTTTTTTTTTTAATTGTCGAATATAATACCCATAATTAACGTATTGTAATCTTTATTAAAAAAGTGATAAGAATTGTACATTATTCATGATGTATGCGTATTTTGCCTTTATCTTTGCCCAATTTAAAGCAGGTGTATGGATTTGATAACACAATTTGAGTTTATTAATCGGGCACTTCAGCTACACATACCCAGCGCTGGATTATCCATGAAGCGCGTGCTTCAAAACCAGGAAAAAAAGGAAAATAGTAAAGGAAATTTAATGCTCTATAACTTCTTTCCTAAAAACTTTTACTGTCAAACAAAGGGCTGAGGTGCTAGCTAGAGGGAAAAGTGGCGCAAAACTTGGGGTAATTTTTTTCCATACATTCTATTTTTGTGGGCGGGTATCTCAAAAACTATAAGGGATAGAAAAAGATGAATATAAGCAATCTTATAGGAAATTTAATAAGCTTTCACTTTGCTCAGAATAAATTTTTCCCTAGGATACACCGTTTTCGAGATATAAACAAAAACCCCAGAAACGGGACCTTTTGATACCCATTCTCCCTTAGGGCCAGTACTAGTCAACCGTAGGTTTAAATTACAACTAAACGTCAATTTCACTATTTTTTCCAATTATGTCAAACTAAAATGACAGCTAACCTTAGGTCGAGTTTCAACTAGTCAACCGAAGGTTGATTCAACTGTAGGTTGAATTTAAACCTAGATTAAAATTCTGGGCCTGACGGCCTAGTTAACCGAAAGTTATTGATTCAACTGTAGGTTGAGTTTAAACTTCAGTTTATAATACTGGACCTAACGGCCTAGTCAACGGAAGGTTGATTCAACTGCAGGTTGAGTTTCAACCTCGGTTTATTATACTGGCCGTAAGGCCCAGTATTATGAAACCTAGTCAACCGAAGGATGATTCAACTGTAGGTTGAGTTTAAACCTCGTTTTATAATTCTGGCCGTCAAGCTCATTATTACAAAACCTAGTCAACCGAAGGTTGAGTTTAAACCTCGATTTATGATACTGGACCTGACGGCCTAGTTAACCGAAGGTTGATTCAACTGCAGCTTGAGTTTAAACTTCGGTTTATAATACTGGGCCTGACGGCCTAGTCAACCAAAGATTGATTCAACTGCAGGTTAAGTTTAAACCTCAGTTTATTATACTGGCCGATAAGCCCAGTATTATAAAACCTAATCAACCGAAGGATGATTCAACTGTAGGTTGAGTTTAAACCTCGTTTTATAATGCTGGCCGTCAAGCTCATTATTACAAAACCTAGTCAATCGAAGGTTGAATTTAAACCTCGATTTATGATACTGGGCCTATCGGCCTAGTCAACCAAAGGTTGGTTCAACTGCAGGTTAAGTTTAAACCTCCGTTTATTATACTGGCCATTAAGCCCAGTATTATAAAACCTAGTCAACCGAAGGATGATTCAACTGTAGGTTGAGTTTAAACCTCGTTTTATAATGCTGGCCGTCAAGCTCATTATTACAAAACCTAGTCAACCGAAGGTTGAGTTTAAACCTCGATTTATGATACTGGTCCTGACGGCCTAGTTAACCGAAGGTTGATTCAACTGTAGGTTGAGTTTAAACTTCGGTTTATAATACTGGGCCTATCGGCCTAGTCAACCAAAGGTTGATTCAACTGCAGATTGAGTTTAAACCTCAGTTTATTATACTGGCCGTTAAGCCCAGTATTATAAAACCTAGTCAACCGAAGGACGATTCAACTGTAGGTTGAGTTTAAACCTCGGTTTATAATGCTGGCCGTCAAGCTCAGTATTACAAAACCTACTCAACCGAAGGTTGAGTTTAAACCTCGATTTATAATACTGGGCCTGACGGCCTAGTTAACCGAAGGTTGATTCAACCGCAGGTTGAGTTTAAACCTCTTTTTATAATGTTGGTCGCCACGCTCAGTAATATAAAACCTAGTCAACCGAAGGTTAATTCAACTGCAGGTTGAGTTTAAACCTCGATTTATAATACTGGGCCTGACGGCCTAGTCTACCGATGGTTGATTCAACTGCAGGTTGAGTTTAAACCTCGGTTTATAATACCAGTGTCAGGCCCAGTATTATAAAGCCTAGTCAACCGAAGGTTGATTCAATTGTAGGTTGAAATTATAACTAAACGTTAATTTCACTATTATGTCCAATTACGTCAAACTAAAATCACAGTTAACCTTCTGTTGTCTTTCAACCTCAGGTTTAGTTTCAACCTTTGTTTATAATACTGGCCCTGAGCCATGTAGCTATACAGAACAGGTATTTTGGTATTTTATTTTGCCTTAATTAATTCAGAATCAGTTTCATTCATGCGCATTAAAATCAAACCAATAAATTGGTCGTGGCGCATGTCTAAACTTAATTCGATTCGCTTAAACATAACCTTAAAATAAAATACAAGATACGATTCGGAAGAATGTGGTTTCTTGAGAAAAGTACGTAAATTCTTAGTTTTTGGCAGAATCTTTTTGGTTATTCATCATGCCTTGAAGTTTCTTCAACCATCATATAGTATAAATCACTCAAAGGTTGATTTTTTCCACCTTTCCTTAACTTTACAAGATTTGTGACTTACAAGCTGTCAATTTGAACAAAAAATGTTACTTCCAAAAATCAAAATTAGGTCCTAGAAAAGATTACGATTTTGCTTATAAAGACGAAAACTCTAATCAATAAGTTTACCTGTGGTAAAAAAAACGTAATATTCTTTAGTATAATTCTCTAAACGGCTTGGGGTAGCACGCTTCGCATACACAAGAACTTCCAATCACTCAATAACTCGCTGCATTGTGCCGACTGTAGAAATTAGAGACCAAAGAATTAAAATATTGTAGACTTCTTTAAAAAAATGTTTTTTCAAATTCTATTCGAAAACCATCATTTCTAATTTTTTTTATTTGTTTTAGGTGAGTAACCTCCATCGTCACTCTTCCGAGTTCGAATTAAATATACGTACACGGTGAGTCGAATTGTAAGTTTTGCTTGGGGGTTGTGCGACTATCTTTACGTTTTGAAATATCTGTGATGGGGTCCTTTTCACGCCACATCACAATGACTGACAAGAATCGAGATTTATTGCTCGTTTACTTTACTAATAATTCATTTTTCTGAAAGAACTTTGATACAAATAGAACAAAGGCCTTAGTTTCGGCAGGCTTTAAAAGTTTGTTCATATTTTATGTAGGGACCTGGAACTAATATAGTAGAAGGTCGCTTTTGCTAAAATATTTAGTTGTTCCTTAAAATAAAAGAAAGGAGCGATAATTTGATAGATGAGTTAAGTTGCTGCGATGTAATAATGCAATTGATATTTGGTGCAATAAATTTTTGGCGAAACTAATAATAAACTTGCATCTGCTTCCTTGTGCCAGCAAATTAACATTGACGTTTTTACAATCCCTAGTTTTTTGCAACACGGAATGTTTGATCGCGTGGCATATTTATGTCCGACAACTGGCATCGATATAAAGTGCAGAGTACACTGGCGCATGATGAATGTTTTGCCATTGTAGCCCAAGCTACCCTTTCTGCAAAGAGACGGCACAATATCAATCTAT
Source organism: Malthinus seriepunctatus (assembly GCA_963924605.1). NCBI lineage: Eukaryota > Metazoa > Arthropoda > Insecta > Coleoptera > Cantharidae > Malthinus > Malthinus seriepunctatus. The sequence continues at coordinate 3,660,653 of OZ004602.1, forward strand.
AAATCAAAAGGCGATAGATAAATCTAACAGAACCATTTGTGAAACTTTAGCATGTGTATATGACCCTTGCCAAAATGCAGTCACTTTTCGATACGTCAAATCGTTGATTGACGGCTTTGCATTATTGACCATTTTAAACACTCTGCCGTTGCACCATTTTGCAAAGATCGATTCGTATAAATTATTAAATTCAACTATAACACCATAATGTTCTTCAAATTGATTTTGTACACATTCACTACCCTATTGCCATTTAATAACCCTTTTTTAAAATTGAAAACCTTTCACTTAAAAAGAACTTACCTCTACAAATCATTTATCATGTAATGCAAACCTATAACTTTTAACGACATATTTCATGATTATTTCACTACCGTTTGCTTAATTCAAAATTTATTGTTTGAAAAACTCTTTTTTTTTTCAACGATTTCACTCACAAAGTACAAGTCCGAACAAATAATTTTTCTGAATTGTACAAATATTAACATTGGAGATTCAAACGAAAATTACGTTTTTAAATGACTGAATGAATTAAATGAGAATAATTTTGGATTCGTATAATACGTAAAAAGTTTGGAAAGACTTCTGAAAAGTTTGAACGCAATTTAAACGAAACGTGGTTTTAAAAATTAAAGGCCGAAGGCCCTGAAACCTAATGGTGCTGGTCTTCGTATTGAAGTAAAGTCTAAACATTTTTAGAAATTTTGCTTTTTAAAATTTGGATTAAATTTTTCGTCTTTGGGCCACCGTCATCGTCTCAGACCAATAATCAAGATGGACACCGTACACATATGAATATTGTGGTAGAAAACTGTCTCCAACATACACATTTTTCGACGATTAGCCCACAGAATTGGCATGTTCATGAAAAATAATTTTGAATAGGTAGATAGGTACGGCCCTGGATATGGAAATTTCTTATTGATTATAAAGAGACATTTTCTTCATCATTAGTGGGCATTTGAATGCACAACTTATTATAACACAATTTGACCAACGGTTAATTAATACGATTTTCCACGTTTCAGTAAATATGTAGAGCCAAAACTGAATCACCCTTGTATATTATTGGAGTTTTGAATTTTTTGTTAAAGTCTGGATACAATTTACGTTCCATTTCGTACAACCATTTTAGAATTTTCTTTGGAAGTTGGGAACTATTGTAATTAATAACCTCAAAATTTCTCGATAACCACAATAACTTTAAAATCGAAAATCATAGCTATACCGGGTGCCAACATTCAAAGCGGAACATTGGGAAAAAACATTGGAAATCACTTATTTGCAATTTGCTACTATAGCCGGATAAATCTATGAGAGCGCTAATGATATCGAAAGATAATTATTGTCTTCGTCTGCTGATAACAAATAGTTCTTAATTAACGACTTTTTTTTTACTTTAAAAGGAACAAAATTATTGGAAATTTAATTTAAGGCTTTTAAAGTGCGAAAAACGCAAAGTTAAATAAAAAATTAAGAAAATAAGCCGTCCTTAGATCGCAAAAGTCCAAATTTGGGAGCGACGTAAGACACAACCAGCGCTATCCCCTCTCCAAATTTCAAACGAATCCGAGCCATACAAGTTTTTTTATAGGTTTCCATTGGCCAAAAAATCAAAATGGCCGAATCGATGCAAAAATCGAGATTCGTATACTCTCGCGAGTCCCGATAAACGCCCCGATATTAGTTTACAAAAATCACATAAGAAGGCCGCTGGGCGGCCGAGATAAAATACCGAAAATCGTCGTACAACTTTGAAAAGCTGTAAAAAGAAATCTAGCCCAAAATTCAAAAATGTAGTTCATTGTTGAACGTTAGACGTCATCTGGCTATCGTCTCCGACACGATTTGAACCGATCCCTTCGGCGGTTACCGAACGTAAGGAAACTTCGGAATTTCGGCGTAACCAAAAATTTTATTTTTCTGGATTGGATTTAATTTCGGATCTGACGTCTCTAGGGGGTCTAGATCGTCGTTCCGGTATCGGTTTTTCGATAGCTCTCATACCCCCCCCCCCCCTACGGGAAGGTGGATGAAAAATGATCCTTGCGCCAAGAAGCCTAGGGCTCTATCTATTGCACCTACGACTTTCGGATCGGTCTCCAAAGTTAGCTCGGACCTTCTACTAAAACTGAACGTGAAATAATTTCTACGATTCCCATACAGAGGGCGCTGCAATTTTCACGAAAACTGTCGTCCTGCCTGCTCTCAGAAATGGAAGTCCTATAATTTTTTATTCGAGGGAAATTTTTTGACAGACGTACCGTTTGGACGCTAGGCGGCGATTAAGATAAAAATTTGACAATTTTCGAATTTTGGCCTTCACCATGAACACTAAAGTCAAAAAGGTGGGATTATTTTGCACCAAGAAGGTTTCACAAACTCTCCTTTTTCGATATTGCCCAAAAACAACCCCAAAAATTTATAGGGGGTGAGAAATCGTTTCTCTCGAAACTTTAATTGTTTATTATGTCTCAAAACGGATGTTTTTTTGTCTAAATCGTAGCCGTCTTGATTTAAATTATTTCCCAATATAAGAGCGTGGATTTGAATTTTTTTAAAACGAATTTCCCATATTATGTAACAATTTCTGGTAGAGGTATAAGTTGTTGTAATAGTTATTATTTATTCCGTTAGTTGACATTTTGAACAAACAATACTAAAACTTTTACCCCTGTCAAACACATCTATTAGTATAGTGGAAGTTTGTTACGTATTTGACACAAAGTAAACCAAATCTATAAATTATAACTTATCGAAAGTAAATTTAAGATTTTTAGTAATTTTTATATGAAAACTAACTCGCACAAAAGAGAAATTCGCACGTTGTCATCGCGGCGTTCCCTTATATTTAGTAGTTAACAAACCCCCTTTTTCCCTCTTCATTCTTGTCTCTTGTGTTCGCATAATCTCGCTCTCCCCTGGAGGTGAGCTGTTGTAAACTGAGTTTTGTAAAGACTTATCTTGTCCGGCTGATCTTGTCTTGTATAATATCAACTATTATTATGTTATTTAAAATAGTACTCTTTGAGATTTAAACTGATTTGAAAATGAAAGGAAGACCTTTACGTAGCTAAATCTTTGACGACGTGTTCCGATTGTTATTTAGATTTTTAAATAAAAAGACGAGTCTTTGTTTTTATCGTGGAATAATTTAAACATTTCGAACGAATAACTAACAGCAATAATAATAACAATAAACAAATTTCGTTAATGCTTTTAAGTTATAAATTTTTTAATGGGTTTTATAACAAATTAATCGAACGGAACAAAAGTTTATATTGTGATTGATAGTTTTTCGTAATTGACATTATTATTAACGGAATTGACAATAGGTTCGTTGTTCAAACAAAATTGTAATGAACCGAAATGTTTCATTTATGACAAAATGATTGAAAAATAGTGTACTAAGTTAATATTTCAAAATTCCAAAAATAGACAAATATTTTTTGGCTGCTTTAAAATTTATTTCAATAATTCGATAAGTAGAATTTTCCTAAAAAAAATCAACGACAGTTGGGAAAGTTACGTCGTACTGAAAAATCCAGACTTTTGATGATTATTGAAGTTGTACGATTTAATGATTAAATTAAAAAGTAATGTAGAAGGCTTTGAAATCTTTATTAGTGGGTACGTGATGTTGTACTAAGTCATGGCTCATATATGATCTTAAGGCTCGGGAATTTTCCAAAATTTTCCTTTTTGCTAACTTCGACGTCCTAATATCGATCTTTTCGGACTTCTCTTCGGTGAGCTGATTGGTTTCTTCCTTTAGGCTTAAAAGTGTGGCCTCTTTATTGCCATTCTGTAAATTATACAGGGCGGTTCACGAAACTTGTAGCCTTTGACGACTTTTGACATCAACTCAAATTAAAAATATCGTTACACAGTCTAGATTAGTCTAGATCTCTAGATCTTAGAACATAAAACATCCGGAAGGAGGGCTACTGTTGCCTATAAGGGAAAATGCGACAGAAATGACATTTTAGAAGTACATGGATGACTCATTCATTCCGTCGAGTTTTATCGTTGGCTGTCATGACCTTTCCTTATAAGTGGGAGTACAAGCAACCATTTCTATTGGAGAAATTTACCGGAAATCGCTATATTTACTCGTCCTTTGCGATCCATATTATAAGATAAATAGTAGCTAAATACTAACCCCTAATATTATCACCCTACCTTTAACTTAAAGGCTTTAGTCAAAAATCTGTTAAAATATTATCTGTTTTAAATGGCTGTTTGTCATTATTTTGGCCTTGATATTAACTTTATATTAAATAATTTGGCAGTTAGCTACTTCTCCTTTAGTTTAATTCATAATACACTCCAGTAATACGAAAATAAAAGTTCGACTAAAGGAGCAGTTAATATGGTTGATAATACCGGCCGTAAGTAGAGTAGGGGGTGTTTTTTTATTCAATGGTGTGAACCAAACAAATGCCTCATAAGTCACCAAGTCAAAAGATAGCTGTGGAATATTTTTAAAACTATAACCGATACATACACATGTGCTAGCTGCTGTTAGAGATAAAATACTAATGAGCAACTACACAGCAACTTTTTATTAATTTAATGCCGAATACAATTAATCAAGAGCTTTATAGTAGCGGCTGTGCGACTAATAATGAGTCTGCGGTACCAGCTGATCGCTACGGCTTTATAAGCAGGGATTTGGTGTAAACCTTAGATTAGAACATAAAACACCAGGAAGGAGGTTTGACATTTCAGAACGGAAATGACATTTTAGAAATCCGTAGAAGCCTCATTCATTCCGTCGAATTTACATTATCATTGGCTGTCATGACCTTTCCCTATAAGTGGGAGTCATTATGACCTGAAATCGCTATAATTAAACGTCAATTGCGATCCATATTATTTAAATGGCTCTTTCCTGGTAGAGTAGGGGGTATTTCTTTATTCAGTGGTCTAGATAGTTTTTTAAATAAATTAGGAAATGTCAAACTGAAAAGTAATTGTAATTTATGACAGTTGTCACAAAATTAATTCAATAACAAGTTTGACACTTACCTACGCTGATCTACAGATCTACGCTTTTTTACAGTCTAGATTCTAGATTCAGCCTAGACTGTAATGATATTTTTTGTATTCACTGCTTTGAAACTGACTTTTAATGCACTCTCTGGTCGACCTGGAAACATCGCTTCCTAGTCTACTACATCGGAAAGCAAACTGTGTGGTTTTGACAGTTTGTTTTTTTGTGAGTGCGTTTTTTTCGAAGCTGTGAAGGGTCGATATTGATCGAGCGAACAGTCGATAGAGTGAAAACCACGCCTACCACTCAGTTAGTTGCTTAGCATCTCTGTCGCCAAATATGTATTTTGAGAAAGTATAAAAAAATAGTATAGTGGTAAATACTTACCACTATAAAAAGCATGTCTGTATGTTATCAGTGGCGCACCAAAAACGTGTTCGTTAATGAGATAACATTAACACAGAAAATACAGAAAATGTTGTACAATCTTCATGAGTGAAAAATTTTCCTGCGTTCAGTCAATAATGAAGGCACTCGTTCCTACGTCGCTCAAGCTTCAAAACTCCGTTCACGCGAGAAAATTGTCTTTCCGCACTCGGTTGGTAAATAACTATTTCATTTGGGTTGCATTCAATAATGGCCAAGCGCTACAAGTTTCGTGGTCCACCGTGTCTGTATATGTTTTTAAATAATTTTAAAATTTAAGTTTCTCATTTCCCCTACTCTAAGCATCCCCATATCATTTCTATTTACGCCACTAAATTAATTCTTTAAAATCATTGACTCATTTGAGTTCCTCTCTAGTAAGCCCTCCTCGAACTATTGTAATTCCCTGTAGTGCTAAGTCAAGACGAGCCCTCATCTAGAACATTAATTACAAGCCTGAGGAACAGGGCTGGACTTTGATTGTAATTATTGTTTCAAATTTGGAGTAACGAACAAAGTTTGAAAAAAATTTATAATGAATTTAAAATAATATTTTGTCTTATTCGAATTAGGTCGTGAAAAATAACAAGCTTAACTAACAAGAGCAAAACCTACATAAATTATCCATTTGACTGGGTTTCGCTGGACAGCTGTCAACTGAAAACTTTTGACGATGATGGACGAACGTGGCTGTGAAGTACAGATTATTCTGTATCGGACAGTTTTGAGTAGATTCGTGAAACAAAATTATAAATAGTATATTTGAAAAGTTGAACAGTGTGGCGCGAGTTGGACAAAAATTTTGTTTTTTGCGCAAATATTTAAATAAAAACGGAACGTTTGCATTTTTGCATAGTTCAATTTTTAACATTTTAACTTTGCGTATTCTTTTAACCTAAATCTTTCATTCAATATGCAAATAAAATGTTTATTAAGCGACTATAAAACAAGAAGCTGCTAAGCAATTCAAATTAATTATTTAAGCCTTTCTCAAATGACTAATTTAAATTTAAACACCGAAACAAGACAGTGACAAATTTAGTTTGTTTGAATTATATTTTTGTTTAATAAAAGCAAAATTTTTGGAGTAACAAGAAATAAGAGCCCTATACAGTGTAGTGAAGAGTTCTTCGTACATTAGTCTCGTAATAAATCTCTCGGTAAAAAACGACGGGTATGTTGCTGTATGCAAATAAGTAAGCCCTCTCTCCTTCGGGAGAGACTGGCCGGTGATATATGGGGCACCAAGTGTCAACTGAGTGATGCATGGAGACCAGAGAGAGCGGTTTTGAATAGCGAAGAAACGTAACGTTTCCTCTCGTAACGTTTTTGTTAATCACTTAACTTTATAATCCTCGTATATAACTCGAAATTATTTATTTTTTGTATCTTTTAAAAAGAAATTGAAAAGTCAAATTCCAAATTTTCATCTTGTATTCAATTATAATTTTCTTTGAGAATTTGGTGCTCTTTGTTGTTTATTTCCTCGGGCTTATGATATGTAAAGACATGTAAAATAAAGAATTCAAATGTTTAATTTAGAAATTAATTGAATAACGAGATACTGCTTTGTTTTAGGATTGTTCGAATGGTAATCGTTTTTGACATTTCTGTTTGCTTTTGTTGTTTCACTTATACCTACAAACAAAACATTTATTTATACATAATTAATTTATATTTTACATACGTCTATCTCTCTCTTTTTCTCTCTGCGATGCATATTAACATTTTGTCTTTTAACTTAAATTGGGTACTATTTAGACGCTACTTAATTGAAAATGACGTGACGTAACGAATTAAGCGTTAACTTGTAACTATACAAGGTGCTCTTTTTTTTATAAATGTCCTATATATTGAAGTTGTCAATAATAAACAGATTGTATACAATTTGTTAATAGCTGTAATGCCAATCAGAATTAATTTCCAATTACAAGTACAAATCTCAAAAGTTCTATTTTAAATTTAATGTTGATCTAAATTGATCAAGAGCTTCATAGTACCGGCCATAAAGATCTTAGACTCGTTCTCAAGCCAAACTATCATCTATGATTTGGCTACAGTTTTCCAAAGAAAAAATAGTGTTGTGAGTCAAAATTTCCCTTTTTTTAAATAGGGGCTCAAGACTTGACTCATTACGCCATACCCACTCATTTTCGATTAGCTAATGGAAATAAATGACTTCGTTTTTTTTTAAATGAAAACTCATGCTTTATTAAGTCTGTAATTAATTAATTTTTGAAAGGATCATTGCTTAATTAACCTTTGCTTTAGTTTATCTAAAGATTATTGATAGATTAAAAGCTTCTTCTTATATTTTTCAATACACTCGAAACGCGAGTTAAGGGTTAGGAATCAATATTCGCACTCTTTTTTGTTTTAATCGTTAGAAATGTTTTATAGCGGGTGCCAACTTTCAAAGCAGAACATAGGGAAATTCGAGGAGTTATGTACTCTCAGCAGTCAGTGTACAAATATTAAGTCATGGGCAGTCAACGACAGACATCGGCAGTCTGTGTACAAATTCAGAGCAGTGGTTGACCCTTCGGAGAAATCATTTATTTTCAGATTGCATGTACAGTCAGTCTCACAATTATTGGCCACTCTGGCTATACGCCAGGGTGTTTATTAGCCAACAACGACAAAAGTATAGAAGGGAAGGTTGTTGATTTACTACTTGTTGGCAAAATAAAGTTACCCCTCAATTTAAGTATTGGGTGTTGTGATGGTTACATCCACAATTCGTGCTAAACGTATAGCCAGAGTGGCCTACTAATTGTAAGACTGACTACAAGTCTCACGTTATAAGAAAATAATCGTAAAGCTGCGCACTCGATGAAAACCGTCTAAAATCACATTGGTTAAGTGATTTCCCTATGTTTCTCATTGAAAGTTGGCACCCGGTATAGCGAAAAGTTCAAGCCACAGTTTAACCAAATGAAAAATTTTGAATTGTCAATGAAATAGACGGTTCACCAAATGTTTCTAAACGGGGTATTTATTATAGATCTACAACACTATAATATGGAGGTGGGGAGTGGAGCCACTCTGAGAAGATGCACATTCCATGACGGCGGCGCTTGTTACTTAGAAACTTAATTCATTGATAATACCGGCGAGTAATTCGATAATGGAGGCAGTCGCCCCTATCTCCCTCTCTTGGATCCGCTAGTGGAAAATAATTTTTTCTCGGCTAAAAATTCATAACTTTTAACTTTAGTATAGGGAGACTCATCAGAAAACGACATTTGAAACTTTAGATTTAGGGGTTAAGAAGCACTGGAATAACGTTAATAAAATTTACGATGAATATAAATTTTCAAACAATTTTATATATTTTTTTATTGACCATTTGTGTGATAACCTAATTAAATTTAGTTTTTTTTAAAACGAAGGCGAAAACCAATATCAATTTTTGTTAATCTCAAGGGGTACCTAAGTTTGAAGGATGGCCAGTTAGAACGGACGCTTCAAGTCTTGACAATGATGGCTTACGTATTAGTGATATCGGGTCTCTCGAGTGTTTCTGAAGGGCTAAGGAAAACCGTGAGCAAATGGAGTGATATGTCTTCTATCGTAACTGTTAAGTTATGTCAACATTAATCCATCAAACGGACAGCTTTTCCCTACTTTTTTATTCAAAAATATCTCAATCTATAACAATTTTTTTTTGTTTCGGAAAATTAAATTATAATGACGAGTGTAAATACAAATTTGTATAACCATTGCGCACAGAGAGACGATCTATCGTAAACAAGCATAATGCTCGAGGCTCTTATCATATCAGTCTCTCTCTTCTGAATGTTAATCCACCCCAATTTATTAGTGGCAGTTCAAAAATAACAGCCAGTTTTCCTTCGGGCTGAGTCTTTGTGCTCGGTTTCTGCTGACTGATACATCATCAGGATTCGATATGATCTTTGAACATTTTAATAAACCGCACGTGTATCAAACGTCAGATACAAATGTAACATCAAACAAAAATTTAATGCATCAAGCAAAAATAAAAATTAACAAAAAATTTGTTAATTAAGTTTCGTTTACCTTCAAATGAAAACTATGACCTATTTGTGTGTTTATGTTGTTTATTCGAGTCACTCTCAAACTCTTACAACTACGACATTTTGCTCTATAGGGGAAATGATTAAAGGAAAGTTGAATTTTTCTGGGGTAAATTCTTAGGTCATGTAAACTTGGAAACCGTCGAGTCCACCACCGCTCCTCCTCTTGCGTTGTCTACAATTTTGAATTAAAGATGGCAGATTTGATTAAAAATTATTACGCTGTATCTCACTAAGTAGCAGTTCGATTTAAATGATCTTTTTTTAATTAGATAGCTAATATAATGAGTCAAGTTTTTAATCTAATATAATGAGCCACAGTGAATAAAGTTAGGAGCCGGTTTATCGAAATTTTCATTTTCAATCCTTCTTTTAACCGTAAAATGTAAATTAATTAAGTAATTGAAAAATATTCTAGGTAAAAGATGTAGTTCACGTTTTATAGTATGCTTCTCTTTTATAAAATTTTATTCTACGAAAATCAGTTACTGAGGAAATCGCGAAAATTGCGAAAATTGCGGTTCTAGCGTCTTAATTTTCATGGCTTTATGTGAAAGTGAAATAACGAAAATTAGTGGAAATAATTAGGGGAAATCTGAATTTTTCGGGTTTGAATTCTTAGGTCATATATACCTGGAAACCATTAAGTATCCCTCGCTCCACCGCTTGCGTTGTCTACAATTTGGAAATAAAGATGGCTGATTTGACTAAATATGACTACGCTGTATCTCCGCACGTAACAATCCGATTTAAATAATCTTTCTTTAATTCGATAGATAATTTGATGCACAAATTTTTTTTATCTTTGTATTTTTTTCGAAAATGAACAGGGAATAAAGTTAAAGGCCGATTTATCGAAATTGTTTTTGAACTACTACTCTTGAGAACTACTCAAAAAAAAATAGTAGGGGAAATAATTAGGGAAAAGCTGAATTTTTCAGGCATGCATTCTTAGGCCATATATACCTGGAAATCACTGAGTACCACTCGCTCCATCGCTTGCGTTGTCCACAATTTGGAATTAAAGATGGCTGATGATTGGACTAAATATGACTACGCTGTATCTCCGCACTTAACAATCCGATTTAAATAATCTTCCTTTAGTTCGATAGATAATTTGATGCGATAATGTTTTTATCTTTATATTTTTTTCGTAAGTGAACAGGGAATTAAGTTAAAGGCCGATTTATCGAAATTGTTTTTGAACTATACTCTTGAGAACTACTCAAAAAAAATAGTAGGTGAAATAATTGGGGAAAAGCTGAATTTTTCAGGCATGAATTCTTAGGCCATATATACCTGGAAATCACTGAGTACCCCTCGCTCCATCGCTTGCGTTGTCAACAATTTGGAATTAAAGACGTCTGATTTGACTAAATATGACTACTCTGTATTTCCGCACGTAACAATCCTATTTAAATAATCTTTTTTTAGTTCGATGGATAATTTGATGTACATTTTTTTTACTTGTGTATTTTTTTTGAAAATGTACAGGGAATAAAGTTAGAGGTCGATTTATCGAAATTGTCGTTGAACTACTCAAATAAAAAAATATATAGGAAATAATTAAGGGAAAGCTCAATTTTTCAGGGATGAATTCCTAGGTCATATATGCTTAGAGTCCCCTTCGCTCCACCGTTTGCGTTGTCTACAATTATGAATTAAAGATATCGAATGTGGATTTGTAGTACAAAGACAATTTCGATAAATTGGCTTCTAACTTTATTTCCAGTACATTTCGAAAAAAATAGCAATATATAAAAAAGTTTCCCACTAAATTATCTATCAAAGTAAAAAAAAATTATCCCTGAAAAATTCAGCTTTCCTTTAATTATTTCCTCTATTTTTCGCTATTTCACTTTACTAAACGTAAAACGATATAAACAAATTTAGCATAAATATAAGATAAGTATAGGGGAATAGTAGATTAACGCTTTTTTTTCGTTTCCGAAGTGTAACTGAAACTTGGGTGTGTTTAAATAAGAAAATTTTCATTGCGAACCAAATAAGAGTCATAATTCACCTGTCGTAATGTTCGCTAAAAAGGTAAATCACTTGACAGATGGTGTAAGGTACGTGTGTTCTTGAACGGTTAAAGCAGATGTGTGGGTGGAACAGCCCTCCGAAATAGTGGTAGGGAGCTTGTCGGTCTTAAAACTGTCACTACTAATGGCAGATATCCATCAAGTCATTCAATCACCATCATATGACTCACCAAGTAAGCAAAGGTTCAACGATCAAGAGCTACCGTTCGTTGCTACCACCCGTGTTTCGAATTTACTTTATCAAATTCACGGTTTCACACTTTGAATAAAGGTGACAACACACCGACCATTCAATAACCGACGCAAACATATTATACTCGATCAATTTGAAAGTCCCATGAAAAAAAGATAATTTTATTTGTTAAAAAAAAGGTTTTAATTAGTATTATTATTTAATGTTGCTTTTGATCGAATCAAGCAAATAACAATAGGCAAATTAAATTTTATGAGTCTTTATGTTACGAAACTTTGATTAAGATAAAAGGAATATTAAAATAATTTGTGTAGGCGTACGTTTTTAATTAACAATTCGTTCAAATACACCACCTTTTATTAATGTTTATTTATTTAATTAAACAAGCCATTAATTAAAAAAATTTTAGGTTAGGTATATTTTTTATAAGCGGATTTCAAATTGTCGTATTTTTTTAATTTTTATATTTTTAGATCAAAGGACATAAATTCTTTTAGAAAAATGTCGCGCAATTTATTAATGCGGATTTTTGATGACTCCGAACGTTGATTAATTTATTTTTTTCGAACATGATGTAAATGCGGCTTTAGTAACTAATTAGGATGTGTCTAAAGTAGCGCTACGGTTACATAAGTAACCTTTTTTCAATTAATTCATTTTTCAATAGTTTGTATCGATTATAAATTAGTATTATTTTATGACACAGTCTCTTGCACATATAATTTACGTTTTAATTAACCACAATCTAACAAGCTTGATCATTCATACAGAAAATTGTATAGGCAAATCTGTTTATACTGATACACGTTACAAACATATAGAACATATATAATTTGAATTTGTTTTATGCGTGTATTCAACTATAACAACTCGTCAAGTGCAGCCGTAATTAACTCAAGTATCAAAGAAATTATTTTAGCTATCGAAAATTGTTTAATTTTGCAAATTAGTTTTGTGTACCTACTCTTAAAAATTCAAATTTAAAACCGACAGCAAACGTTGTACAACGGCAACTCTTTTCGGTGCTTCGATTAGCTTCTATATCCACACAAACAGTGCATTTTATTAATTTTTATTGCTCGTTAAATAATTTTTAACTATTAGTAATTATCAAAGTGGATAATAAATTAAGAAGCAATATGGCACTCAGTGTCTGGGAAATAATTAGACCATCTGTCTGTAATTGATGAAATTATTCGCCCATGACATTTTTAGCTCATGGTCGTTATTTATCGTTTACTTTATATTTATTGTCTTATCACTTACAATTTTTTTTGACTGATTTATGTTAATTAGATAACATTAATTAAAATTTTTTTTATTTATTAAATTATGTATTTTTGCTTGAAAGAATTTTTAATAATTAACCTTAATTTAATTAGACGTTTATACGACTTAATTTAAATACGATGGGCGGTTTTTCGTCAAAAATCCTATACAAATTTAAACTTTTTCAATGAGTTTCTTGTATGGGTTTTGTGCTAAAATTAAATTGTATTATGTTAATGGATTTTTTTTTTAATGTTTCAAATAGAGGGTGGGATCGTAATTAAAAAATTAATTATAATAAAACGTTCAATTGGTTCAATTAGATGATAAATGTTACACCTGTCAAGTATAGGATATACCTACATGGTGACATGAGTCAACAGCTTTTACCTACACATCACTCTCGGTGTCCGCCGCCGGTGTTAGAATAATTCGACAAGGCATCAACTTAAATTACGACCTTAAATTAGCGTTTCCATTGCTCAAAGCTACTGTTTTTTCTTCTTTTTGTTTCATTACTTGATTGGAGTTCGTTATTCGCTACTGTGGTGGTTATTGCAAACAGCAGTAGTCCAGAGTCCTTAATTGTGGTAGAAGGGGTGGATTTTACTTACACCTACTTAATTGGCTCTACTGTGCACCCTTCAAGCAGCGAAACCTTCGTTCATATTATTCCTCAAGCCATATGTCTCTGAATGTTAATGCCAAAACACACAAATTTTATCTCCATCGTTCTGATTTAATTTCAGTGCGTGTTTATAAAAGAGGGGGGGGGGGGCAGAGGACCTGTGGCAACCCCCTTTGGACTCGCAAAAATAATAAAACCCCAGGACAGCTGTTAGGTGTCCGTGGTTTCGCATGAATCCTCTATAGTTTCACTTCAATGAGCGTCTCTCGCCTCGCATCTCTCAATTTTTTGCGAGGCGAGAATGCGAGATTCTCACAATTTTGCGAGACTGGCGTGAATCCTCTATATCTTCACTTAAATGAGCGTTTCTCGCCTCGCATCTCTCAATTTTTTGTGAGGTGAGAATGCGAGATTCTCGCAATAGTGCGAGACTCGTGTGAAACCTCTATAGGTTCACTTCAATGAGCGTTTCTCGCCTCGCATCTCTCAATTTTTTGCGAGGCGAGAATGCGAGATTCTCGCAAAATCGCGGACCTCGCGTGAATTCTCTATAGCTTCACTTAAATGAGCGTTTCTCGCCTCGCATCACTCAATTTTTTGTGAGGCGAGAATGCGAGATTCTCGCAATTTTGCGAGACTCCTGTGAAACCTCTATAACTTCACTTCAATCAGCGTTTCTCACCTCGCATCTCGCATTTATTACGAGGCGAGAATGCGAGATCCTCACAATTTCGAGAGACTTGCGTGAATCCTCTATAGCTTCACTTAAATAAGCGTTTCTCGCCTCGCATCTCTCAATTTTTTGTGAGGCGAGAATGCGAGATTCTCGCAATTTTGCGAGACTCCTGTGAAACCTCTATAGCTTCACTTCAATGAGCGTTTCTCGCCTCGCATCTCGGAATTTTTTGCGAGGCCAGAATGCGAGATCCTCGCAATTTCGCGAGACTCGCGTGAAACCTTTATAGCTTCCCTTCAATGAGCGTTTTTTGCCTCGCATCTCGCAATTTGTTGCAAGGCGAGAATGCTATATTCTTCAAATTTTGCGAGACTGGCGTGAATCCTCTATATCTTCGCTTAAATGAACGTTTCTCGCCTCGCATCTCTTAATTTTTTGTGAGGCGAGAATGCGAGATTCTCGCCGCGTGAATCCTCTATAGCTCCACTTAAATGAGCGTTTCTCGCCTCGCATCTCGCAATTTGTTGCAAGGCGAGAATGCTATATTCTTCAAATTTTGCGAGACTGGCGTGAATCCTCTATATCTTCACTTAAATGACCGTTTCTCGCTTCGCATCTCTCAATTTTTTGTGAGGCGAGATTGCGAGAATCTCGCAATTTTGCGAAACTCGTGTGAAACCTCTATATCTTCACTAAATGAGCGTTTCTCGCCTCGCATCTCTCAATTTTTTGTGAGGCGAGAATCCAAAATTCTCGCAATTTTGCGAGAGTCGTGTGAAACCTCTATAGCTTCATCAATGAGCGTTTCTCACCTCGCATCTCTCAATTTTAAGTGAGGTGAGAATGCGAGATTCTCGCAATTTTGCGGGACCCGTGTGAAACCTCTATAGCTTCATCAATGAGCGTTTCTCGTCTCGCATCTCGGAATTTTTTGCGAGACGAGAATGCGAGATTCTCACAATGTCGCGAGCCTGGCGTGAGTCCTCTATATCTTCACTTAAATGAGCGTTTCTCGCTTCGCATCTCACTATTTTTTGTTTCACAATTTTGCGAGATTCGCATGAAACCTCTAGCTTCACTTAAATAAGCGTTTTGCGAGGCGAGATTCTCGTAATTTTGCGAGATTTGCGTGAAGCCCTGGTCACTACCAACAATGTTTCCTGCTTTTAGAGAGCTAATGTTAAGATCTACCTGGAGGCTTTGTTTAGCCAAAATTCCTAAATACGCGACCACGACTATAATTTCAATTAAAAACGGTTCTTTTTGCTTTTGTTCACAGAATTCCATTAACCAAAATGTATCCGATTTGAAAAATCAAAATTGAAATTCGTCCTCTTTGACGTAGGAAATGACTTTTCTTATGTAAAAAGAAATAAAAACTTTTCTAATTAATTACCAACGTATTAACCTCACTTTATAAAATGATATAAAAGTAAATTAATTCCAATTCGTTTGTTTGATGCTCTAAAACTTTGCAATTAATTTTATAATTTACAAATTAATTTTATATGCAACTCTAAAAGTTGAACTTGTATTAAACTTCAATTACTTATAATTAAGTGTAATTAAGTTATAAACATGTATGAAGTTTCAAATTGAAATTCCACGATGATATAATTTAATCAATGATTTTCTCATTTTGGATAAAATTTAAAACGGCCGAGTGGTGTCATTCAAAAAATCAATGTCAAATTATTCTGATATTTTACATCAAAGTGATGTTTTCTCAAAATTTAATTTACCTTCCTCAAATTCAAACGAAATCGAAAAAAAGTTTAATTTTGTTGTTAAAGGGGAAAAATTAATGAATATTTTAAATAACGATTTTCAGTAATTACCTTTAATTTTTAAATGAAAAATACGTACTAAATTAGTTCTTAATTACGCGAAATTATTACACACACAAACTTGCTTTGGAATTTTAACAAAAATTTTCCCTCGTCGGAAAATTAAAAAAAAACAGTTAATAAATGTATTCGATTTTCTTTTTCTTTTATTCGTCACAAAAAAATTAAAGTGAGATACTCATTGTCCTGAAAACAACGAGACACGATTGCTTATATAGTAGACGTTGTTCGCGAACTCTAAAACAAAACTTTTCTCTATTATGGAGTTGGGACGAATGACAACTGTCAACGAACATTATTACACGAACGCCATTTCGTGTCATTTTCGGTGACATTCTCAGATGGTGAAAAACTGATGGGTCCGATAAAGACGACGACGCGACGTGCGGAAGAAGACCAACAAACAACCAAAACCTTTCCAATCGTTTACAGGACGTTATGTCAACTTTATAATTGAAATGTTGTCCTTCTTTCGATAAAAAAATGTAAAAAACAATTTAAAGCTTAAAATCTTGATTAAGTTAAGGTGATATAACGTGGAAAATGTGACGTCATAATATTATTAAATGTTTGTGTCTTGTAAGATATATTACTGTGGAAAATATTTATTTCTAATATTCCAATAAGAATCGATATTTTAATTGAAAAAGTGTTTTATGATACAGTTTTATGATTAATGCGACATTTGAGAATTTAAATCGTGCTTTGTTTTCAATAAAATTTATTAAAATACACCAAATTTATAGCTCAGGAGTCAATCTAATTAAAATTTAAATTGGAAGAAAATTTTGATTGACTTTTTGTTAACATTTAATGTTAACGTAAAATGCTTAAATATTTCATAGAAATTTTCCTCAAACGAAGAAACAAAAAGATGGCAAGTTCATATTTTCGCGTGCCATTTCAGGTCTTCTTTTTCATGTAAAGAGGAAAGTTATTGATTAGAGAGCGTTTTCCAATTTTTACCACCCACTTTCTGCAAATCTTCTGGGCCTTTGCAATTATTATCGTAATTGTTGAAATTCTGTCCAAAAACTCTCCTATCTTATGAGACCTTTACGGAGACTCCGGACCTCTTCGGTAGGTAAGAAAGGTGGCAAACAGTGATTACACCCAAGCACCCTAGACTGTAATGGATAAGAGAAAACGCTTCTATTTTCCAAACATTTAGCTTGGCACTCGAAGAAGTCCGCTCGATGTAAAACGAGTGGCTTTGAAAACGAATACGAAACGAATTTTTCAAGAATACCATTTCTCGTAAATTCCTTCGTTATTGACGTCATTCACGTGGCGTTTACATAAGGATTTGCAACGGTGAATTCGAGATAAAACACTCGTTTTATCTCACCGTTCGTGATAAGTCAAAGGATCTCAAGATTTGACCCCCAGGGCCTTCATCAGTGGCCTAAATAACGTGCCCGCGTTGCGGGAGGGCCCCAGCATAGAAAGGGCATCAGAAACAGCATCGTTTAGTATGTTCGTTCGTCTTTGGATTTTGCGGGAGGGCCCCCAAACTCTTAGTTACGCCACTGGCCTTCTTTTCTCAAGTCATCTCTCTTTTATAACACTCTTAGCGATCGTTGTGCTACTCGATCAAATTATAATAGAAAGGTGTCTCTGAAGTTTATTTCATGAGTCTTCGCAGACTTTATTAGGACTTGGTGGGCTTTAAAACTTTTTAGCTCTTGTAGCCCTTAACGATTTATAACTAGAACTCTAATAACAAGTATCCATACGGTCTAGATCTCGAGATAATCATAATCTCGAGATGATCTCTGTAAAAATCATCTGTCAATCGCTTCTGTCAGCTAATTGTCAATCTCCTCGTCATTTCATCTCATCTTTCTTCTCATTTTATGTGTCAGTCTTACCTGTCATTCTCATCTGTCATTTAATCTCATCTGTCCATCTCATTTGTCAACATCATCTGTCAAACTCATCTATGAGATGAGATGACATATTATGGCATGACAAGGGATGACAGATGTGTAGGAAGATAGGTTGACAGATGGAATTATAAGGTCTGTTCGTTTGTTCTGCACTAGTTGCTCCGGGTTGCACGGAACCGTGTTCATTTGTGCATTTCCTACTCCTCGTCAAGAACAGTAGTCAGTTGGAGTAAGTTAGTGTAAGACAAACGAACAGAGCTATAAATAACTTTCCCTGACATTAAAAACTGACATATGGTGACAGATCATCTTGACATTCACATATGTTAGGTGAGAGATAAATCCCCCTCTGACATTTTGACATATTATGGTGTCAGATGACGACATTTTCATAGAGTAACTTTGGTGACAGATCACCTCCACTCTCCATATCTCTAAACCAATCTCCATCCTACTTCCCTCACTCACTTTTTTTGTCTATGTGATTCTCTTTCGGACCTTACTGCGCATTCCCTGTGACCCTGTTATAGACCAGTGATGGTAGACACATGCTGAGTTGTCTCATCTCCCAAGATTCCAAGTTGCAGTCAACCATTTGGGATTTTCTACTCTTTCTAGAGTGTTTAAGCGACAATATCCGTGTTCTATTGCTCGTAGACTAGTTCTAGACAAGAAATAGTTTAATTAGACCTTTTCAACTCATCTATTCGGTTCAACATTAAAACAACTTTTTTCAGTTTTGTTCCATCTTTCGTCCGTACGCTCTGTTGCCTTTTTTGGACTAACAAAATTATCCCATAAATTTTTCAAACCTTGACTTTTCTCGTTAACAGAATTTTCTTTTATTTTCAATCACCTTTAATGGTGTATAGGTCGTATAAGCGTTGACTGTTTCGGTAGATTGACAGGTGAAATATAATTTTCATTGCTTCAATTTCACGGTTTAAAAACAAAGACTGATTTGGTTAATACAGGAGTTACGCTTGTTAAACTAAACATCACATACGAACACACAATGGCTAAATAAAATAAATCAACGTCCCGATAAGTGACACCTGTACTTCCCAATACATACACACATAAAGTTTCACTACTTGTAGCGTTTAATTACGATTTGGCAATATAAAAGTGGTTTAAAAAAAGTTTCCTTTTCTTCGATTTAAAATTAGAAGCAATTGTTATGTCGTAAAATATCATTATTTCTTCAATCAAAAACTTGATTTACTATATTCTGTCGGTCACTCAAATGTTAATAAGGGAATGCCATCAAACTATCGTTGATTTCTGATTACGAAGTGATTTGGATTGCTTGTCATGAGGTTCATTTTAGTATATAAACCGTGACTTGCACGTATTTTCCATCTGTAACTGATTGTTCAAAATCCTCAACTTGTCTATCAAGTTAAATCTTCTACTGCCGAGATTATTGTCAGCTAGTCGATCGATTTGACCCGTATCACGATCAGATTACTTACCTTTAATTATCTCTTCTTGTTTTACCTTACATCTTCAATTAGTCGCATTAAAATTATACCCTCGCATTAGTTTTTTTTTAAAAATAGTCGCAATCTTTTTAAAATGATATAGTCAATTTGCGGTATCTCTCGCTATTATATGATATCCTTCTGCTATTTAGATCGCCTGGAGCGGCCATTATCAATATCTGTGATTCTGTAGATGTCAACTGTATCGGTACTGAAGATGACTGAATGCAGCCGCTCGCGGATTCTTTACAAGAAGCGCCTGCATCTGACAGTCTTATTCAAGTCGTGTCCACTAACTCCTAAAATCTTGTAATTAGGCTGACACACTAACGTTTTATATAAATAATGATACTCGAATACTTTTATTTCTAACGCGTTAATACGACTCGCGTTAATTCTTTTCGCTGAAAGAAATTTCATCGATTGGGCGTGGAAATTAAAATTTTCGCAATTACGTAATGCGTGTGTTTGTTTAAAAAAAGACAATGAATACATTTAGTAGAATAAATATTGACAATGAAAATAAATTGGTGTAGTATAAAAAGTATATATCACAGGACAAAACAATGACCATTTGGAGTGATAGGCAATTCCAAACAACATAGTAGTACAGAGTTAACGGCCGTTCAATTACATGCAATGGCCTTGCTCGTTTACTACAACTATACGACCGTTTGTGCTTTTTGTCTTTATTAACTGCAAAGGGTTTAGACTGCACAAATAAAGACGCAACAAAACGTAACACATAAGGGTTGCTTAGAACGTTAAAGTAACTATATGGTATTAGAGTTAGCACTCTGTCTTATTGAGTTCATCGCATTTAACTGAACAAACTTTAGAGTTGGAGGACCACTTTTCATTCTACATTTTATTTCTTCCCTTTGTACAAATTGTTACCTCAATTAAACTTTATAATTGACGTTTAAACTCAATGTTTGATAACAGAGACGGTTTAGGGGGGTCGACGAAAAAATCGTGTAACGAAGAGAGGTTAAAGTTTACCAACTCCCGAGTAAACAGGTACAATTTCTCCAGTTATGACCACTCGTCACGCTAATTTTCACAAAAGATCGTTAAAAGTCGCCCACGAATCGTATTTCCATTTCAATTTAATTTAGTTATCTTACAACCGCTTGAAATTCTTTATATTTCAGAAAAAAACAAAAAAAAGTCGTTGTTTTACTTTATACTTTTGCCAAAGTAGTCTACCTGGTTTGGTTGTCATTTCGTGACATGGGCACTGTCAGTTTGTAGATGGATAGTGTAGAGCAGCCATTATGATGGACAATCTATCAATCAAGTAGTCGCTAGTCATGACTAGTGACAGCAGCCGGGTTGCTTATAACTAAACTAGTAGTCCCTCACGTTGAAGTATAATGGTCATTATTTGATCATACGCATACGATTTCATCGAATTGAACATTCAACATATGCCGCTTGCTATACAAATTTGATGTGCTAAAGTCCTTTTGTGTTTGATTCACACAGTGACGTTGCAAGTTAATTATAAATTGAAGTTAATATACAGAACAATAACTTTGGGAAAAAATTCAGAGGGTGCTTAATGAAGTACTAGGTTCTTTTTTTGGGGCGTTTTCTTGTTATTTTGGTTCTATGTAATTTATTCCAAGAATGAAAATTGACTTGGACATGTAATTGGAATATTGTGGCGTGTCTCTTCAATAATTAAAACATTTCTTAAGAATTAATCATTTTTCGTCAGACCAAGCTGCGATTTTCAAGGCTCTCTCTTTTCATCTCATAAACTGATTTTTCTATTTTGTGTAAGGAACCTGGGCCTCGATAATAAATTTTCAGTCAATCGAGAGCTGTGACTCTCAAGTCGTGTGCCTTCAGTAACAGTTTTCAGTTACAACTCAAATCATCTTCAGTCACATTTTCATCAAGTTCACCTCAGTCTGAGTTTTCTATTTTGAATAAATATGGGCCTAATTAACAAATTTTCAGCTCAATAATCTGGGACTCACAAATGTATTTTCAGTTCCTATGCCGTTCATTATTGTTTCTGAAATAACTTTGAAACATAATTTAATTTTCAGGGGATCAAGCTTGGACCCTCAAATGTAATTTCAGTCCCTTTGCCGTTAAATATTATCTCGAAATAAGTATGAGTCCTAATTTAATTTTCAGGGAATCAACTTGAACCCTCAAATGTAATTTCAGTCACCTTGCAATTCTTAATTCTATCTAAAACGCCTATGAGTCATTAATAAATGTTCAGGAACTAAACTGGGACCCTCAAATGTATTTTTAAGTCCCTTGCCGTTAATTATTGTTTCTAAAAACAATAATTTCAGTCTCAAGCCGTTCATTTTTGTTTCTGAAATAAGTATGAGTCATAATTTAGTGTTCGAGGGATCAAGCTTGGACCTTTAAATGCAATTTCGGTCTACTATCAATTCATTATTATTTCTGAAACGCCTGTGACTCATAATTTAATTTTAAGGAACTAAGCTAGGACCCTCAAATTTATTTCAGTCCCTTTGCCAATTTTGATCACCTTTCAGTACATTATTATTTCTGAAACGCCTATGAGTCGTAATTAAATTTTCAGGAACTAAACTGGGAGCCTCAAATGTATTTCAGTCCCCTTGCCGTGCATAATTGTTTCTAGAACAAGTACGAGTCATAATTTAATGTTCAACGGATCAAGCTTAGACCTTCAGATGCAATTTCGGTCTACTATCAGTTCATTATTATTTCTGAAACGCCCGTGAGTCATAATTTAATTTTCAGGATAAGCTAGGACCCCAAAATTTATTTCAGTACCTTTGCCGTTCATAATTGTTTCTAACAAAGTATGAGTCATAATTTAATGTTCAACGGATCAAGCTTAGACCTTCAAATACAATTTCGGTCTACTATCAGTTCATTATTATTTCTGAAACGCCTGTGAGTCATAATTTAATTTTCAGGAACTAAGCTAGGACCCTCAAATTTATTTCAGTTCCTTTGCCGTTCATTATTTTATCTGAAACAAGTATGAATCATAATTTTATGTTCAACAGATCAAACTTGGACCTTCAAATGCAATTTTGATAACCTTTCAGTTCATTATTATTTCTTAAACGCCTATGAGTCATAATTAAATTTTCAGGAACTAAACTGGGAGCCTCAAATGTATTTCCAGTCCCCTTGCCGTTCATAATTGTTTCTAAAACAAGTATGAGTCATAATTTAAAGTTCAACGGATCAAGCTTAGACCTTCAAATGCAATTTCGGTCTACCATCAGTTCATTATTATTTCTGAAACGCCTGTGAGTCATAATTTAATTTTCAGGAACTAAGCTAGGACCCTCAAATTTATTTCAGTTCCTTTGCCGTTCATTATTTTATCTGAAACAAGTATGAATCATAATTTTATGTTCAACGGATCAAGCTTGGACCTTCAAATGCAATTTTGATCACCTTTCAGTTCATTATTATTTCTGAAACGCCTGTGAGTCTTAATTTAATTTTCAGGAACTAAGCTAGGACCCTCAAATTTATTTCAGTTCCTTTGCCGTTCATTATTTTATCTGAAACAAGTATGAATCATAATTTTATGTTCAACAGATCAAGCTTGGACCTTCAAATGCAATTTTGATCACCTTTCAGTTCATTATTATTTCTTAAACGCCTATGAGTCATAATTAAATTTTCAGGAACTAAACTGGGAGCCTCAAATGTATTTCCAGTCCCCTTGCCGTTCATAATTGTTTCTAAAACAAGTATGAGTCATAATTTTATGTTCAACAGATCAAGCTTGGACCTTCAAATGCAATTTTGATCACCTTTCAGTTCATTATTATTTCTGAAACGCCTATGAGTCATAATTAAATTTTCAGGAACTAAACTGGGAGCCTCAAATGTATTTCCAGTCCCCTTGCCGTTCATTATTTTATCTGAAACAAGTATGAATCATAATTTTATGTTCAACAGATCAAACTTGGATCTTCAAATGCAATTTTGATCATCTTTCAGTTCATTATTATTTCTTAAACGCCTATGAGTCATAATTAAATTTTCAGGAACTAAACTGGGAGCCTCAAATTTATTTCAGTTCCTTTGCCGTTCATTATTTTATCTGAAACAAGTATGAATCATAATTTTATGTTCAACAGATCAAGCTTGGACCTTCAAATGCAATTTTGATCACCTTTCAGTTCATTATTATTTCTTAAACGCCTATGAGTCATAATTAAATTTTCAGGAACTAAACTGGGAGCCTCAAATGTATTTCCAGTCCCCTTGCCGTTCATAATTGTTTCTAAAACAAGTATGAGTCATAATTTAAAGTTCAACGGATCAAGCTTGGACCTTTAAATGCAATTTCGGTCTACTATCAATTCATTATTATTTCTGAAACGCCTGTGACTCATAATTTAATTTTAAGGAACTAAGCTAGGACCCTCAAATTTATTTCAGTCCCTTTGCCAATTTTGATCACCTTTCAGTACATTATTATTTCTGAAACGCCTATGAGTCGTAATTAAATTTTCAGGAACTAAACTGGGAGCCTCAAATGTATTTCAGTCCCCTTGCCGTGCATAATTGTTTCTAGAACAAGTACGAGTCATAATTTAATGTTCAACGGATCAAGCTTAGACCTTCAGATGCAATTTCGGTCTACTATCAGTTCATTATTATTTCTGAAACGCCCGTGAGTCATAATTTAATTTTCAGGATAAGCTAGGACCCCAAAATTTATTTCAGTACCTTTGCCGTTCATAATTGTTTCTAACAAAGTATGAGTCATAATTTAATGTTCAACGGATCAAGCTTAGACCTTCAAATACAATTTCGGTCTACTATCAGTTCATTATTATTTCTGAAACGCCTGTGAGTCATAATTTAATTTTCAGGAACTAAGCTAGGACCCTCAAATTTATTTCAGTTCCTTTGCCGTTCATTATTTTATCTGAAACAAGTATGAATCATAATTTTATGTTCAACAGATCAAACTTGGACCTTCAAATGCAATTTTGATAACCTTTCAGTTCATTATTATTTCTTAAACGCCTATGAGTCATAATTAAATTTTCAGGAACTAAACTGGGAGCCTCAAATGTATTTCCAGTCCCCTTGCCGTTCATAATTGTTTCTAAAACAAGTATGAGTCATAATTTAAAGTTCAACGGATCAAGCTTAGACCTTCAAATGCAATTTCGGTCTACCATCAGTTCATTATTATTTCTGAAACGCCTGTGAGTCATAATTTAATTTTCAGGAACTAAGCTAGGACCCTCAAATTTATTTCAGTTCCTTTGCCGTTCATTATTTTATCTGAAACAAGTATGAATCATAATTTTATGTTCAACGGATCAAGCTTGGACCTTCAAATGCAATTTTGATCACCTTTCAGTTCATTATTATTTCTGAAACGCCTGTGAGTCTTAATTTAATTTTCAGGAACTAAGCTAGGACCCTCAAATTTATTTCAGTTCCTTTGCCGTTCATTATTTTATCTGAAACAAGTATGAATCATAATTTTATGTTCAACAGATCAAGCTTGGACCTTCAAATGCAATTTTGATCACCTTTCAGTTCATTATTATTTCTTAAACGCCTATGAGTCATAATTAAATTTTCAGGAACTAAACTGGGAGCCTCAAATGTATTTCCAGTCCCCTTGCCGTTCATAATTGTTTCTAAAACAAGTATGAGTCATAATTTTATGTTCAACAGATCAAGCTTGGACCTTCAAATGCAATTTTGATCACCTTTCAGTTCATTATTATTTCTGAAACGCCTATGAGTCATAATTAAATTTTCAGGAACTAAACTGGGAGCCTCAAATGTATTTCCAGTCCCCTTGCCGTTCATTATTTTATCTGAAACAAGTATGAATCATAATTTTATGTTCAACAGATCAAACTTGGATTTTCAAATGCAATTTTGATCATCTTTCAGTTCATTATTATTTCTTAAACGCCTATGAGTCATAATTAAATTTTCAGGAACTAAACTGGGAGCCTCAAATTTATTTCAGTTCCTTTGCCGTTCATTATTTTATCTGAAACAAGTATGAATCATAATTTTATGTTCAACAGATCAAGCTTGGACCTTCAAATGCAATTTTGATCACCTTTCAGTTCATTATTATTTCTTAAACGCCTATGAGTCATAATTAAATTTTCAGGAACTAAACTGGGAGCCTCAAATGTATTTCCAGTCCCCTTGCCGTTCATAATTGTTTCTAAAACAAGTATGAGTCATAATTTAAAGTTCAACGGATCAAGCTTGGACCTTTAAATGCAATTTCGGTCTACTATCAATTCATTATTATTTCTGAAACGCCTGTGACTCATAATTTAATTTTAAGGAACTAAGCTAGGACCCTCAAATTTATTTCAGTCCCTTTGCCAATTTTGATCACCTTTCAGTACATTATTATTTCTGAAACGCCTATGAGTCGTAATTAAATTTTCAGGAACTAAACTGGGAGCCTCAAATGTATTTCAGTCCCCTTGCCGTGCATAATTGTTTCTAGAACAAGTACGAGTCATAATTTAATGTTCAACGGATCAAGCTTAGACCTTCAGATGCAATTTCGGTCTACTATCAGTTCATTATTATTTCTGAAACGCCCGTGAGTCATAATTTAATTTTCAGGATAAGCTAGGACCCCAAAATTTATTTCAGTACCTTTGCCGTTCATAATTGTTTCTAACAAAGTATGAGTCATAATTTAATGTTCAACGGATCAAGCTTAGACCTTCAAATACAATTTCGGTCTACTATCAGTTCATTATTATTTCTGAAACGCCTGTGAGTCATAATTTAATTTTCAGGAACTAAGCTAGGACCCTCAAATTTATTTCAGTTCCTTTGCCGTTCATTATTTTATCTGAAACAAGTATGAATCATAATTTTATGTTCAACAGATCAAACTTGGACCTTCAAATGCAATTTTGATAACCTTTCAGTTCATTATTATTTCTTAAACGCCTATGAGTCATAATTAAATTTTCAGGAACTAAACTGGGAGCCTCAAATGTATTTCCAGTCCCCTTGCCGTTCATAATTGTTTCTAAAACAAGTATGAGTCATAATTTAAAGTTCAACGGATCAAGCTTAGACCTTCAAATGCAATTTCGGTCTACCATCAGTTCATTATTATTTCTGAAACGCCTGTGAGTCATAATTTAATTTTCAGGAACTAAGCTAGGACCCTCAAATTTATTTCAGTTCCTTTGCCGTTCATTATTTTATCTGAAACAAGTATGAATCATAATTTTATGTTCAACGGATCAAGCTTGGACCTTCAAATGCAATTTTGATCACCTTTCAGTTCATTATTATTTCTGAAACGCCTGTGAGTCTTAATTTAATTTTCAGGAACTAAGCTAGGACCCTCAAATTTATTTCAGTTCCTTTGCCGTTCATTATTTTATCTGAAACAAGTATGAATCATAATTTTATGTTCAACAGATCAAGCTTGGACCTTCAAATGCAATTTTGATCACCTTTCAGTTCATTATTATTTCTTAAACGCCTATGAGTCATAATTAAATTTTCAGGAACTAAACTGGGAGCCTCAAATGTATTTCCAGTCCCCTTGCCGTTCATAATTGTTTCTAAAACAAGTATGAGTCATAATTTTATGTTCAACAGATCAAGCTTGGACCTTCAAATGCAATTTTGATCACCTTTCAGTTCATTATTATTTCTGAAACGCCTATGAGTCATAATTAAATTTTCAGGAACTAAACTGGGAGCCTCAAATGTATTTCCAGTCCCCTTGCCGTTCATTATTTTATCTGAAACAAGTATGAATCATAATTTTATGTTCAACAGATCAAACTTGGATCTTCAAATGCAATTTTGATCATCTTTCAGTTCATTATTATTTCTTAAACGCCTATGAGTCATAATTAAATTTTCAGGAACTAAACTGGGAGCCTCAAATTTATTTCAGTTCCTTTGCCGTTCATTATTTTATCTGAAACAAGTATGAATCATAATTTTATGTTCAACAGATCAAGCTTGGACCTTCAAATGCAATTTTGATCACCTTTCAGTTCATTATTATTTCTTAAACGCCTATGAGTCATAATTAAATTTTCAGGAACTAAACTGGGAGCCTCAAATGTATTTCCAGTCCCCTTGCCGTTCATAATTGTTTCTAAAACAAGTATGAGTCATAATTTAAAGTTCAACGGATCAAGCTTAGACCTTCAAATGCAATTTCGGTCTACCATCAGTTCATTATTATTTCTGAAACGCCTGTGAGTCATAATTTAATTTTCAGGAACTAAGCTAGGATCCTTAAATTTATTTCAGTTCCTTTGCCGTTCATTATTTTATCTGAAACAAGTATGAATCATAATTTTATGTTCAACAGATCAAGCTTGGACCTTCAAATGCAATTTTGATCACCTTTCAGTTCATTATTATTTCTGAAACGCCTGTGAGTCATAATTTAATTTTCAGGAACTAAGCTAGGACCCTCAAATTTATTTCAGTTCCTTTGCCGTTCATTATTTTATCTGAAACAAGTATGAATCATAATTTTATGTTCAACAGATCAAGCTTGGACCTTCAAATGCAATTTTGATCACCTTTCAGTTCATTATTATTTCTGAAACGCCTGTGAGTCATAATTTAATTTTCAGGAACTAAGCTAGGACCCTCAAATTTATTTCAGTTCCTTTGCCGTTCATTATTTTATCTGAAACAAGTATGAATCATAATTTTATGTTCAACAGATCAAGCTTGGACCTTCAAATGCAATTTTGATCACCTTTCAGTTCATTATTATTTCTGAAACGCCTATGAGTCATAATTAAATTTTCAGGAACTAAACTGGGAGCCTCAAATGTATTTCCAGTCCCCTTGCCGTTCATAATTGTTTCTAAAACAAGTATGAGTCATAATTTAATGTTCAACGGATCAAGCTTAGACCTTCAAATGCAATTTCGGTCTACCATCAGTTCATTATTATTTCTGAAACGCCTGTGAGTCATAATTTAATTTTCAGGAACTAAGCTAGGACCCTCAAATTTATTTCAGTTCCTTTGCCGTTCATTATTTTATCTGAAACAAGTATGAATCATAATTTTATGTTCAACGGATCAAGCTTGGACCTTCAAATGCAATTTTGATCACCTTTCAGTTCATTATTATTTCTTAAACGCCTATGAGTCATAATTAAATTTTCAGGAACTAAACTGGGAGCCTCAAATGTATTTCCAGTCCCCTCGCCGTGCATAATTGTGTCTAAAACAAGTATGAGTCATAATTTAGTTTTCAGGAACTAAACTGGCACCTTCAAATATATTTTTAGTCCCCTTGCCGTTTATTATTGTTTCTGAAATAATTATAAGTCATAAATAATTTAATGTTCTATGGATTCAGCTTGGACATTCAAATGCAGTTTAGGTTACCTTGCAGTTCATTATTATTTCTGAAATGCCTATGACTCATAATTTAATTTTCAGGAGATTAAGCTGTGATGTCTATTCAGTCACGCTTTTTTATCCTTCGGAGCTAAGTCAATTTATCGTATTTTAATTCGAACTAACCAGTTCTTATTAATTAATCTTTAAAACAAAGACAAGGTGATGTGGAAATCTTGCATCCACGTTGTGACTTAATTACCTAAAGAATAGAAAATGATGGGTTGTTTATTTTCCCGTACCGTTATGCAATTGATACTTAAAAGTCGGTAATTGGGTACTTAGTATAATAGTTGATGGAAAATTGAATTGAAAATAGATTTAGTGAGGAATTTGAATAGCTCTTTTAAGTTACAATAATTTCACAATTTTCAAGTTTTTTTGTTATATAATGGTTGTCGATAAAATAAATAAATTCTCAAAGGTACGGTCGATTAAGTTGATGATTATACATAGTACAGATGAATACGAGTAGGTTAATTTATGTTTACTTTTGTAAATTGTGTAACAATAAAGGGTAACGTTGATCCCATTGGCATAAACTCACACTAATCGTAAATAGTAACACCTACAATAAAGAGGTTCGCAACGGGTCTGTTCCATAACAATAGCATCAAGAGTGAGCCGCATCAGCAGTAAAGGAGAATGCGAGGTTAGGGTACGTTCAATAAAGGTCCGGCCATTTGCTTGGTAATTGCATCATTTGGATGCTGATGCTCTGCAATACATATATTGGAACACGCCCAAAGTGCACACACGACACTTCGAGTGGGCTTATATTTGTTTAGGATTACCGATTCACGTATTTTTTCCCTCTTCCCGTACAATCCACTTGGACGAGAATACTTTGTTTTTTCCTTCTTGTTGTTTTATTTCGAACTCATATGTAGGTCTAAAGATGTCAAGTTTTTACTAATATGAGATATTTTATTCGAAACCTGTGTGTTCAAATTTCAATTTTGCTTATAGGTGTGTTTTTGTATTGTTTTCCATATTGCATCGAGAAGACCCAACTTGCTTTTCGGTTTTAATAAACGGCTCCGACAGCTACGATCTCGTAGGATACGTAACATAATTCGTTAAGGTCGCAAACAGACTCGAATAGTTTAAAATATATATTTAACTTTTGCGTAATTGCGATAATTACTCGAAATACAATTTGTAAGTTAGAATTGAGTTTGTTTGAAACTTAATCTTGTTGGGACTGTTTGTAATTGTATATTGTTAAAAAATGTGATTTACACAAGGTTTGGTCTTTTAATAGTTACAAGATGATCTAAAGAAAGTGCTTTGATCCAGGACCTAGTGAGTGTCTGATTGATTCATGGCAAACATGTGGAAGGACCAGAATAGAGCGACCGGGGGTCGGTGACAGTTGGCTCGTTGCGACAAGCCGATTCTTAATATTGGCCTATTAATCTTGCCTAATCACTTAGCACGCTTGATGAGAAAGACAAACCCAACTTATACACGTTATTTTAGTGTGTATTTATATCCGACGAAAAATTGCTTGTCAATTAAATCTAAAAACTGCTTTGTAACGAGACTTTTACTTATGACGCAAACCACGTCCCTTTTCTTCCAAGCCAATAAGTCACATTTTATTATACCTAAATCCTAATTAATCAGCGCACTTCATTAAATGACACCGGGCATCGATGCTGGAATTTGGAATTTTCAAATTATCGAAACTTATTTCCTTAATTCTCTACCCACATTATTATTTATACTTCAACTTAGATGAATTATTATTATAACGATTACAAAAATATTCATAAATAATTATCTATAAATTTTAAAAAAGATATCATAAATTAATCGACTAAAAAGTTGATTATTGCTAATACGTAAGCTAAATCAATCTAATTAAATGCCAGTTTTATCTTCTCTTTTAGATGTTGGAAATTGATTAGTTTAACTCTTTGATCAATTTTTTTTCAAAGTGTTTATCTTATTTGTTTTAAATCTTGTAAATGACTCTTATTAGTCAAATTCATATTTAAAAAAAAAAAATTTTAAAGTTGCCTCAATACGGATCTGGAGCGTTTTTAGATTAAAAAAATAATTAAGCGCACCTACAGCCTAGGTATTTTATTTTTTTTAGAAATCAGATCCTGATGAGGTATTTAAATTTCGAAAATTTAAAAAAGCGAGTGCATCAAGGTTCATCATTAAATTAAAGGCCCTTTTAGACGTTTCAATTGGCCTTGCAGTGTTGCAGTTTAATTTAAAATGGGTGGATTTGTCTTTCTTCGAGTGTGGCTTGGATAAAAAAATTTAACTGACAGCTGATGGATACCTAACTCATCAGGATGACCCTAAAGACGCGTCCACACACACAAAGGCCTTGCCTTCCGGTTGGGCCTGTGCAGGAGGCCCGAACGATGTCTAGAAGCTCCGGAAGGCAAGCCTATGTGTGTGGACGAACCTTTAGAGACGCGTCAGTTCCAGCACACGCCTTCCCAAGAACTTGACACTGAATAGACAACTGAAACGATCGTCTAAAAGTACCGTAATAAATATTCTACTGCAGGACCTCTTTGCAATCGTCACGTATTGAGGAATCGGAATTTTTTCATATTTTACTAATTACGAAAGTTTTTCCGAGGGTACTTGTCTGAGAAGATTGCTCTTCGTCTACCCATCTTTTACACAAGTTTTTTAAAACAATACCCAAGTAGCCAAAATGATGGACTTTTCTCCACGTCAGCAGCAAAAGCTTGCCTTTTTCAAAGCAAAGTGTTTTGTCTTTTGAACCATTGACAGATCCGGAACGTGAGCGAGGATCCCCCACATTTTTGAACTAATTGCTCTATTTCCACCGCTCTCAAGAGTTAATCTACAATATAGTCTACATAAAAGTTAAAATTTACGTCTCTGGTTAAGTCGATTATTTTCATCCCAAGAATTTCTAGAGCTTGCTCTGATAATGAACCACGAAATCCCGTAGCTCTTACATCCAATTCATTTGATAAATATTTGATTTTCTCGCTCCTAAAAGACTAGGGACTTTCCTCAGAATTAGAACACGATCTTTCGTTCTTGGAAGCTTCTCGTATTTCTTTTGGTACAGATTGCCTGGATAGTCCTTCATAAAAATATTAATAGCCGCAAAGGGCAGATGTGAGGCCAACTGTTGGTTAGTAACGACACCACGGTCACCATTGGGAACATGTTTCTCTGCCTCATAGCTGTCTTTTAGTAATCGCCAGGAGTATTAAGAGCCGTGAGAGTATTGAATCTGGAAGTCAAAGTTCTAAAGCCATAATGTTGAAAGTAGCATTAAGTAAAACCGCAGCACATCGCTCAATGCTTCTTAGTTCCTATCACTAGTGTTTTTCACCTGCTTTCAGATGGACTTGGTTAGGCTTTAGCCTCTGATCCCTTGCCCCTATGTTCTTATCACCAATGTTTTTCATCTGCTTTCGAATGGAGTTGGTTAGGCTTCAGCCCGCTATCTCCTGCTCCTTAGTTCCTATCACCAGTGTTTTTCACTTATGCTGTTAGATGGATTAGAGCCATTACATGCTCCTTAGTTCCTATCACCAGTGTTTTTCATCTGCTTTCAGATGGACTTGGTTAGGCTTTAGCCTCTGATCCCTTGCCCCTATGTTCTTATCACCAATGTTTTTCATCTGCTTTCGAATGGAGTTGGTTAGGCTTCAGCCCGCTATCTCCTGCTCCTTAGTTCCTATCACCAGTGTTTTTCACTTATGCTGTTAGATGGATTAGAGCCATTACATGCTCCTTAGTTCCTATCACCAGTGTTTTTCATCTGCTTTCAGATGGACTTGGTTAGGCTTTAGCCTCTGATCCCTTGCCCCTATGTTCTTATCACCAATGTTTTTCATCTGCTTTCGAATGGAGTTGGTTAGGCTTCAGCCCGCTATCTCCTGCCCCTTAGTTCCTATCACCAGTGTTTTTCACTTATGCTGTTAGATGGATTAGAGCCATTACATGCTCCTTAGTTCCTATCACTAGTGTTTTTCACCTGCTTTCAGATGGACTTGGTTAGGCTTTAGCCTCTGATCCCTTGCCCCTATGTTCTTATCACCAATGTTTTTCATCTGCTTTCGAATGGAGTTGGTTAGGCTTCAGCCCGCTATCTCCTGCTCCTTAGTTCCTATCACCAGTGTTTTTCACTTATGCTGTTAGATGGATTAGAGCCATTACATGCTCCTTAGTTCCTATCACTAGTGTTTTTCACCTGCTTTCAGATGGACTTGGTTAGGCTTTAGCCTCTGATCCCTTGCCCCTATGTTCTTATCACCAGTGTTTTTCATCAGCTTTCGAATGGAGTTGGTTAGGCTTTAGCCCGCTATCCTCTGCTCCCTGATTTTCAAGTCAAGTCAAGTAATTTGTAAAAACATCAAGCTACTTGACTTGATGAATCCCTAAAGCCTATAGCCCACCCTAACCTGCGTATTCTAGAACTAGAATACACAACGTTACCTTATCTTTTGGATTCGATCCATTTTTACCTACTTTTGTATTATTGTCGTACTTCGCGCCATCCACAGATCAGTTAATTATCTTCGGCTCAGAAATTTATCGTGTTGGACTCATTTCTAGCAGGTATAAAGCATTTTAAAGAAGTTTCTATGAATCAATGATCTATGATCTATGATCAATTATACAAAATCTTCAAGAGCCTTGTACTTCATTCTTTAAATTTTTTTAAAAGAAATGTTAAAGTTTTCATTGACGAGTGTTAATAAATTTTAAAATTAGCACGTGAAAACAAAATAATTAAATTCTTTATTTTATTAATTCCCGATGAAACTAATAGATGGATATCGATTTCTTTATTCTTGCGAAAAGTTTATTTTAAATCAAATTAAAGTCGTAGTGAGGGCGTTAATTACACGTAAAGTAAATTTTTGTTTATCGTTTCACCTTCAATTCGATAAGAAGTAAATAAAAATTTCTTTTAATCTCTTCATTAAATTAAATTATTTAATAGTGTGTAAGGTTAAACTTGCAAATTATATCGAGAATGCATTATCATATCTTAAGTACACACACTTATTGCGCATGCAAAATTATTTACCATATTATCTGGGCAATTTAAGTAATTTTGTATTATCACTTCACTACTGGAATTATAATGCAAAAACAACTTCTCATTAAATTAAGTGCAGCGTCGACTTTGGACACAAAAATAAATTAAAGAAAATTTTATTTAAAATTTTTTCTTTTGGTAATGCGTGAAAGATGAGATTTTTATAGTTTGGTGAATAGGTAAAACGCTGGCACCATAATCGAATTTTCTAAACTTGGGATCGTGCAATGTGATTAGAGAAAAAAAAGTTGATATCTTTGTGGAAAGAGGGAATGGATTTCAATCAAGAACGTGTACAGCGAGAAAGTGACGTACAGACGATATTTATGGGCAATTCTATGTCGTTCCACGGGGTACCAATATTGGTTTGATAACCGCACACGCCATACATCAAACTAATGTCCCATTATTGCACTGTCGGCGAAAGAGCTCTCTTCAAAAAGTTATGTTTTAGTGCGCACTTTAATGACATCGTTTCGGTTTCTACCATTTTCGCCTTTAATAAATTTCCCAATTTGAAAAAAAAATTAATTAAACACCTTAATGAGTTACGACGCATTTGATTCATGCATTTACACGTACGTAGTGTACTAAGAGTTATGTTGACCGTCAGACCACGAGAATGCATGAACTGCAGCCAGTTCACACACAATTTACTGTGGCGGACATAAATCACTCAACTCGAGCGATTCATCAGCCTCATTGTACAGATCGAGCAAAGCTTTCAAAATCGAGCGGCTAATATTTTACAAGTTTTTGACAACTGGGATGGCTTTTCCATCTTTCCCAAACTCTCAAGCCGGACACCTGTGCTGTTCAGAAGGGGACGCTATAACGTGTCGGGTCGGTCGAGGGTGTAATTCGGCGCGTAATTTTAATAAAACGTCGTTGGATTTAAATTAGGTTAATATGTAAAAGGGTTAATTATTCGTGTGTCTTTATTTATGTACGAAAGTCGTTACGTATAATCGACAATCTTGAGCTCGGTATCAAAAACGGGCGAACTCTCCCCGAGTTCGACCCCCCAGTGTCCTGATTTATGTGATTCCGGAATCATGGCTCTCCTCCTAGCGCATACAGCGCGGATATTTATTTTATACATCTGTTCCCCTTGACATAATGTCCCTCTATATATCGTGTGCATGCTTTTAGAGTGAAGGCTGTTAAAGAGCGAGATAAGGAACTTACAAGAAGGGCGCACAACAGAGACGACGCTAAACTTCGGATGGATGGATCGCGCTCAGGGTGGTAGGAGTAGCCATTGAGAAAAGATATACGAGTATGAGTTTGTTGTACTGACTACTGACTGCATGAGTGTGCTTTATCGGCCGCTTCGGGCGTTGCTCTCGTTAGATTTCTTTTAAATTAAAAACTTTTTTCTTACAATCGATAATTTTCCAAAAAACTTTAACCCTTCGCGTATGGAGTAATTTTGTAATAAAATAGAAAATTAATGAGTGAAAAAGGAGAAATGGTTTGTTGAAGAAAAAGGAAAGGGTAGTTGAGGAGTTTTTATAAATTTATCAGCACTTAGGGAAATCTGAATGCAACCTTTGTGTTACTTGCTTTTCATATGCATTATTTTTACGGAATTGCTACAACAAAATCATACTTTAGTTGGTAATTTACTACAAATTGCTTGAACACTTTCGAAGAAAATTTTGATTTCACGAAAATTCATTTAATTAAAAGTATCGTCTGAAATTCCAATAGAGGTCGTTTCAAAATTTTCTCAACTTTTCATTCTTAACAAAGCTTTGAAGGCCTATGTGTGTATACGAACCTTTTACGATTTTGGAGTAAAAATTGTTGAACGAACATTTGAGTAAAGGCTCGTCCACGCACACAGGCCTTGCCTTCCGGTTTGGCCTGTGCGGGCCGCCTGAACGCTCTCCAGATGCTCCGGTTTGGCCTGTTCAGGCAGCCTGTCTGAACGATGTCCACATGCTCCGGTTTGGTCTGTGCAGGCTAAGCCTGTGTGTGTGGACGGACCTTTAACGATTTTGAAGTAAAAATTTTTGAACCAACATTTGAGTAAAGGCTCGTTCATGCACACAGGTCTTGCCTTCCGGTTTAGCCTGTGCAGCCTGCCTGAACGATGTCCACATGCTCCGGTTTGGTCTGTGCAGGCCAAGCCTGGGTGTGTGTGTGGACGGACCTTTAACGATTTTTGAGTAACAATTTTTGAACGAACGTTTGAGTAAAGGATCGTTCACGCACACAAACCTTGCCTTCCGGTTTGGCCTGTGCAGGCCGCCTGAACGCTGACCAGATGCTCCGGTTTGGCCTCTGCCTGAACGATGTCCACATGCTCTGGTTTGGTCTGTGCAGGCTAAGCCTGCGTGTGTGGACGGACCTTTAACGATTTTGGAGTAAAAATTTTTGAACTAACATTTGAGTAAAGGCTCGTCCACGCACACAGGCCTTGCCTTTCGGTTTAGCCTGTGCAGCCTGCCTGAACGATGTCCACATGCTCCGGTTTGGTCTGTGCAGGCCAAGCCTGGGTGTGTGTGTGGACGGACCTTTAACGATTTTTGAGTAACAATTTTTGAACGAACGTTTGAGTAAAGCCTCGTTCACGCACACAAGCGTTGCTTTCCGGTTTGGCCTGTGTATGCGGTGTGTGTGGACGGACCTTTAAGTGAACTTTTTTAAGATTCATCTCAATTAAATTTTTTAAGGCATTTTTTCCCCTATGCCTTACTTTTGGAATTAAATTGCTCTCGTAATTTTGATTAAGTCGCGAGACGTTAATTAGAATAATCAACAGTTAACCAAAACTGCAATCAATTATAGAGAGCAGCTGCGTTAGACGATTTAAATTTTTGAAAATCATAAGATTAAAACTAACAAATGAATAAGGATGTTAGAGTTTTTTTTTGAAATCATTATTAGATTGATACATAAGAAGCAATCAAGAAAAGTTCAACAAAATTGAACTCTGTTGTTTATTAAGAACGTCTCAATTTGAATTAAATTGGATCGAATTTTGTGCGCGAGTGAAAAAATCAACAGGTAAACTAAAAATCGGGGTATCCGAAAGATAAATAGAAAATAGTTGTGTGACATTCTCTGAAGGCATTCGTTTCATCTTCCAAAAATACCCAAGTGTAAACAGTAAAGATGTAACATTTTTATGCACCATTAAAGTGAGAATTACAAATCTGACAGCTTTCTCTTTCTAAATTGTTTGTGTGTCTGGGTGTTGGATAAAGAAGGAAGATGAAATCCTGCAACATTTTGGTACGTGGATACAGTTGAGCGACGTGTAAGTGCCACTTGAGTTGCTTGTAAAAGCGGTAAAGGGCTGTTAGGGTTACGTCGGCACGATAGGGGTGAGTTCTTCGTTCGTAAATACGTGTGATTCCTATATAAGAGATTAATAATTGCAATAAAATTCAAATTGGATGTTAACGAAACATGGTTAACACGAGCTTCCGAATTATGAGGGTCGAAGGATTTACATTTGATATTTTTGAAGGGGACGCGCGACCGTTTTAGTTTCTTGTAGGTTTAATTTTATAATTCCTTTATAAAATTTGCTTGTGTTGGAGAGTTTAATTGAGTGGAGTTTGTGTGCAAAATATGTACATGGACTGGCGATCTCTGAATATCCGAAGTAAATTAAAATTCCGGTCTGTTCGGAACAATGCTGTCACTCCAGATGTCACTTAAAATGGAGGATGGTAGACGAGACTGTGACGGATCTGATAGCGCGCGTCGCTTTGCAGACTTCATAAACTGCTTGTCAAGCTTTCACCATAAGTCATTATCTTGGATAGGTAATCGGATCAACATAACTGAAACGCAATTTTGATGTTGAAAATGAATAAAAAAGGCTCACTTTTTTGATGACACGTATTTCTTTTCTCGATTTCTTTCTAAACGAAGACTTTTCCACACAAAAACCGCATCACCGACCACTCATTAACCGATATTGTTCTAATTCGTTTTTTTTTTGTTTTAGGTAAGTGGATGAATGCTGTGGAGAAAATATAAAAAGTTTGTCAAAGTCCATTTGGTAAGAAATTCAAAAGTTTAAGAAATCTTTTAGTGTTATTCTAAAAAGGACAATCGTTCATCTATAAGTTATGGAAAGTAGAGTTGTGTTCAGGCAGCAGCCATCAAGAAAGTTAAAATACGACCAATGTGTTTGAAGCCACATACAAGTTTTCTGTGGAATTTATTATTTATAGATTTGTTTATCCTCGACAACTTTCATATTCTTTATCATAATGTCATTAATATGTCATGGATACTGCTGATTTCTCAAAAAGACAAGACGAATGTTGATGTTTTCCCGTTTCTGGTGGCGATATATCAATACCCACGCACTTTGTTATGTTGGATACTTTTAAGGCATCATTCCACTGTAGTGCAATTTCTAATGTGCAAAAGAGAGATGGTTATATCTGTCAGTGTTAACGGACACCGTCTGTCCGACAACAATGACCATCATATCGTAGGGAAATTGATAACGTTACGTACCTCTGCTCTACCGTATGTTGAGCTTTATCCATCCGTAAACCAAAATATTTCTTTTTTTCTGTTATTCGCCCCGTAAATTTTTTTTTCAAACTTACGTAGGCGTACATAACTCGCCTCGTATTTTTTAAAAATTCATTTAAATCGACTCAAAAACTCGTTGATATTCTAATTACTATATTTTAAACCGTTACGGCTATTAGTATAAATGTCATAATCTTAATTTTGTGTTAATTTTATGCAATTTATCATAAACTGCTGTTTTACACCTTGACCACTCATAAATACGAGCTACTTGAAGAATTTAAGGTATCCGCACATATTGATTTTTATAAGGTTTTCGTTACCAAATCTTTCGCAAATAAGTAATTGATAACGGTTATTTCGTACAATAAGACTCTATATTTGTGTGCGAGTTGCTGTGGCTGAGCTTTTATTGTGGTCGTTTTAAAAAATATTTATTGCACTAAGAAATTTTTTTCTCAATAGGAAAGTCTCGCTTTCCCTAAGAAAACTAAAGGGATCGAGTCGAGGGAGTTTTCTCAAACTCTGGGAGTATTTTCGAAAAAGTTCAACTTTTCCAGAGATCTTTAAGGCATCTTTTTTACCACATTTAAAGTTCCTTAGGATGTCTAAAATTACTTCATTAATTCATGTTATGCAATGGGTAGGTTTTAAAGCTCATCCACACACACACACAGGCCTTGCCTTCCGGTTTGGCCTATAAATTTGCACCAAGATTTTTTTTCAATAGAAAAGTCTGGCTTTCCCAAAAAAAACTAAAGACCTAGTGGGGGAGACCTAGTGAGGGCGGTTCTCACACTCCCGAAGGATTTTTTTGGAAAAGTTAAACCTTTTCAGAGATATTTAAAGGCACGATTTACCTTGTTACCACATTTAAAGTTCCTTAGGATGTCTAAAATTACTTCATTAATTCATGTTATGCAATGGGTAAGTTTTAAGGCTCATCCATACACACAGGCATTGCTTTCCAGTTTGGCCTGTGAATTTGCACCAAGAAATTTTTTTTCAATAGAAAACTCGGATTTTCCCGAAAAACACTAAAGAGGCCGAGTGGAGGATGTTCTCACACTCGAAGGATTTTTTCGGAAAAAAAGTAAAATTTTCCAGAGATCTTTAAGGCACGATTTACCTTATTACCACATTTAAAGTTTCTTAGGGTATCTAAAATTCCTTCATTAATTCATGTTATGCAATGGGTAGGTTTTAAGGCTCATCCACAAACACACGCACATGCATTGCCTTCCGATTTGGCCTGTGAATTTGCACCAAGAAATTTTGTTTTCAATAGAAAAGTCGCACTTTCCCAAAAAAAACTAAAGAGACCGAGTGGAGGAGGTTCCCAAACTCCCGGAAGATTTTTTCGGGAAAGTTAATGCAATGGGTAGGTTTTAAGGCTCATTTACACACGTAGGCACGTACGTACTGTTTGGCCTGGGAATTTGCACCAAGAAATTTTTTTTCAATAGAAAAGTCGGACTTTCCCGAAAAAAAACTAAAGAGACCGAGTGGATGAGGTTCTGACATTCCAGGAGGATTTTTTCGGAAAAGTTTAACTTTTCGAGAGACCCTTAAGGCCTGATTTACCCTTTTTCCAAATTTAAAGTTCCTTAGGATGTCTAAAATTGCGTCATTAATTCATATTATGCAATGAGGTAGGTTTTAGGGCTCATCCACACACACAGGCCTTGCCTTCCGGTTTGGCCTGTGAATTTGCACCAAGAAATTTTTTTAACAGAAAACGCGGGCTTTCCCGAACAAAATTTCAGAGACCGAGTGGAGGAGGTTCACACACTCTCGGAAGATTTTTTCGAAAAAGTTAAACTTTTCCAGAGATCATTATAAGGCATGATTTACCTTGTTACTACATTTAAAGGTCCTTAGGATGTATAAAATTGCTTCAGTAATTCATATTATGTAATGGGTAGGTTTTAAGGCTCAGCCACACCTACAGGCCTTGCCTTTTGGTTTTGCCTGTGATTTTGCACCAAGAAATTTTTTTTTTCAATATCAAAAAAGGCTTTCCCGAAAAAAACTAATGAGACCGAGTAGGGGAGGTTCTCACACTCCCGGAAGATTTTTTCGGAAAAGTTTTCTTTTCTTTTCCAAACTTTTCCAGAGATCGTTAAGGCATGATTTACCTTGTTATCACATTTAAAGTTTCTTAGGCCGAGTTTTTCATTGGGAGTTTAAACTACGTTTCATCTGAACGAAGTTCAAGTTC
Source organism: Malthinus seriepunctatus (assembly GCA_963924605.1). Classification (NCBI taxonomy): domain Eukaryota; kingdom Metazoa; phylum Arthropoda; class Insecta; order Coleoptera; family Cantharidae; genus Malthinus; species Malthinus seriepunctatus. The sequence goes on from OZ004602.1 coordinate 3,701,357, forward strand.
ATGCGCCGTAACTCGTTTGCGTTACAGTAAAAGTACAGCGCATGAGATTGATCTTCGTTTAGATGGAACGTAGTTTAAACTCCCAATGAAAAACTCGGCCTTAGGATGTCTAAAATTGCTTCAATAATTCATGTTATGCAATGGGTAGGTTTAAAAGCTCATCCACTTTCACACAGGCCCTGCCTACCGGTTTTGTCTCTGCAGGCTGCCTGAACGATGTCCACACGCTCCGGTTTGACAAGTGTAGGCTGTCTGGTGTTTGTGTGTGTGGCGCCGCCAATAGACGTCCTAGGAACTTTGAATAGAGAAGACTTAAGGCCCGTCCACACACATAGTCCTTGCCTTCTGGTTTTGCCTGTGCAGGCGACCTAAAAGCTAGACGATCCGGTTTGGCCTGTGGCGCCTGCACAGACCAAACCTGCAGGCAAGCCTCCGTGTGTTGCGCCGCCAATAGGCATCCTAGGAACTTTGAATTTAACTTTGAATCGAGAAAACTTAAAGCTAGTCCCACACACAGATCTTGCCTTCCTGCTTGGCCTGTGCAGGCGACCTGAAAGTTGTCCAGAAGGTCCGGTTACCCTGGACCCTGGAAGGCAAGCCTGTGAGTGTGGACGAGCTTTTAGAAATGTTTATTTTGACATTTGAGCTAAATAAAAAACCTATGCTGTCCCATTATAAACATTCCTAAGCCTTTCGTTAAGGATCAGGAACAGTTGATTCACAATGAACTCGTACAATGAGGTTGCACACGAGCTGAAAAATCTTATGTAGAGGGTTGTTTCCTCTATGTTTCTTAATATGAATATTTAAACCTCGGGATTATTTTATTACTTTTAGTTTAATCCAAGATTGAGTTACAATAATATGAATAACCAGTGGCGGCGCCAAGGGGGCGAAATAATCGATAATAAGAGATTTGGTTTCTTTTAATCAATGTTTACCCAGGGGCCACAAAAATCTAGCGCCGCCACTGTGAAGAACTAACGTATAAATTGTTCCACTGCCGCGTCCGCGAATTAATCGCTTTTAAAAAGGACAAAACGATAAAAAAACGCGCGCGGTTGATTTGTTTCATTATCGGTAAATTTACACAAACATTAACTTATTTAAAAACAAACCCTAATCAAAATCAAATATTAAGTAAACTGTTAACGAACAAAAAAGGTCCGTGTTATTTTCGTAAATAAAAGTTGACTTTTTTTTTTTTTTTTAATAATAAAATAATGAGATGAGCGGAATGTAGCTTTTATTGTCACCTGTCCATCTAAATTTTAGTTCATTTTCTTCTGGAAATGGCCTGTCTTGTCTGGTTTTGTGGTCGGTGTTCAGTAAAGTTGTCGCTGTCACGTCTCGCGGCCGTCAGATTATTGACATGACAAGCACCACGTCCGCGACCTCCTCCTCATATTACCTGTATTTTTCAAGGACGTCCAATTTTATATTACAAAGCTGCATTTTTTCCGTTATTTATAATTAAATACGAAAATTTGGTACATAAAAGAGGAGGAAATTTAATACAATTTTTAAAAAAATCGGGTTTGTATTTTATGTATTCGTCGAAGTCTCCAATAATAATTAATTTTAATATTAATTCTTTTTTAATTTTGTCGGAATTTTTCAACAATAAAATCCGAACGGCTCTTGTAATTATAAATTCAGAGTTTTTTTCGAAGTGTTCATAATTTAAACTTTCTATCAAATTATATAGGAATTATTTAAAAGAGAAGAAAGCAAAATGTAAATTTGACTTACCCAATTGGTTAATATTAATAAAATATGTTGAGGATGTCATTTTATATCTTTTTATGGGAGTTTATGATGTACATTGTCTTATTAATTACGTTTGGATAGCAAAAGGTACGTTAAATCAATCTTTTAAAAGCTTTAGATAACTTGTTGGACAAGTATAAGGTGACGATTTATGTGTGGTTTAAGAGTGGACGATGATGACCTGATGGGATACAAAATAAGAGACGAAAAAAAAGAGTTGATTAAAAATATTTCAACTGCTGAATTTATTGGTATTTTTAAATATTTTTGTCATATACCTTGACAAGAAAAATATGGTATTAAATTATCATCAAATTTACATTAAAGTAAATATAGTCCCCCAATCTTTTTTTTTCTATACCTACCAATCATTTTTTTTTATTTATTAAGACGTAGGTATTTTGAATTTTTCACAATGAAGTTTTACACAATTTTAACTAGTCTGTGAATTTGTATTAAATTTAAATTGCAGACGGAGAGCGAAAGTAGCCTAATTTAGCCTTATTTTTGTGTAGATAGCGAAGCTGAAATTAGTCTAAATTCAGCTGTTTTTATGCAGAAAGGAGATCTGAAAATAGCTTCACCCAATCTTATTGTATGTTTCATTATGAACAAATTAAAGTAGCCTAAATTCAGCCTTTTTATATGTAGATAGGGAGGTTTAAATTAGCCTAAATTACTAAATTTAGCAGTTTGTATGTAGAAAGGGAATCTAAAAATAACTTCCTCCAACAAGATTGTATTTTTCATTACGAAGAAATTAAAATAACCTAAACTCAGCCTTATTTTTATGGAGATTGGGAAGCTAAAATTAGCCTAATTTAGTTAATTCAGCAGTTTGTATGTAGAAAGGAAATCTAAAAGTAGCTTCCCCCAACCTTAGAGTATTTTTTATTATGATGAAATCAAAGTAGCCTAAATTCAGCTATATTTTTATGTAGATAGAGAGGCTTAAATTAGCCTAATTTAGTAAATTCAGCAGTTTGTATGTAGAAAGGGAATCTAAAAATAACTTCCTCCAACAAGACTGTATTTTTCATTATGAAGAAATCAAAGTAACCCAAATTCAGCCTTATTTTTATGTAGATTGGGAAGCTAAAATTAGCCTAATTTAGTAAATTCAGCAGTTTGTATGTAGAAAGGAAATCTAAAAGTAGCTTCCCCCAACCTCAGATTATTTTTTATTATGATGAAATCAAAGTAACCTAAATTCAGCCTTATTTTTATGTAGATTGGGAAGCTAAAATTAGCCTAATTTAGTAAATTCAGCAGTTTGTATGTAGAAAGGAAATCTAAAAGTAGCGTCCCCCAACCTCAGAGTATTTTTTATTATGATGAAATCAATATAGCCTAAATTCAGCTATATTTTTATGTAGATAGAGAGGCTTAAATTAGCCTAATTTAGTAAATTCAGCAGTTTGTATGTAGAAAGGGAATCTAAAAATAACTTCCTCCAACAAGACTGTATTTTTCATTATGAAGAAATCAAAGTAACCTAAATTCAGCCTTATTTTTATGTAGATTGGGAAGCTAAAATTAGCCTAATTTAGTAAATTCAGCAGTTTGTATGTAGAAAGGAAATCTAAAAGTAGCGTCCCCCAACCTCAGAGTATTTTTTATTATGATGAAATCAAAGTAGCCTAAATTCAGCTATATTTTTATGTAGATAGAGAGGCTTAAATTAGCCTAATTTAGTAAATTCAGCAGTTTGTATGTAGAAAGGGAATCTAAAAATAACTTCCTCCAACAAGACTGTATTTTTCATTGTGAAGAAATCAAAGTAACCAAAATTCAGCCTTATTTTTATGTAGATTGGGAAGCTAAAATTAGCCTAATTTAGTAAATTCAGCAGTTTGTATGTAGAAAGGAAATCTAAAAGTAGCGTCCCCCAACCTCAGAGTATTTTTTATTATGATGAAATCAATATAGCCTAAATTCAGCTATATTTTTATGTAGATAGAGAGGCTTAAATTAGCCTAATTTAGTAAATTCAGCAGTTTGTATGTAGAAAGGGAATCTAAAAATAACTTCCTCCAACAAGACTGTATTTTTCATTATGAAGAAATCAAAGTAACCTAAATTCAGCCTTATTTTTATGTAGATTGGGAAGCTAAAATTAGCCTAATTTAGTAAATTCAGCAGTTTGTATGTAGAAAGGAAATCTAAAAGTAGCTTCCCCCATCCTCAGAGTATTTTTTATTATGATGAAATCAAAGTAGCCTAAATTCAGCTATATTTTTATGTAGATAGAGAGGCTTAAATTAGCCTAATTTAGTAAATTCAGCAGTTTGTATGTAGAAAGGGAATCTAAAAATAACTTCCTCCAACAAGACTGTATTTTTCATTATGAAGAAATCAAAGTAACCCAAATTCAGCCTTATTTTTATGTAGATTGGGAAGCTAAAATTAGCCTAATTTAGTAAATTCAGCAGTTTGTATGTAGAAAGGAAATCTAAAAGTAGCTTCCCCCAACCTCAGATTATTTTTTATTATGATGAAATCAAAGTAGCCTAAATTCAGCTATATTTTTATGTAGATAGAGAGGCTTAAATTAGCCTAAATTAGTAAATTCAGCAGTTTGTATGTAGAAACGGGATCTGAACATAACTTCGCCCAACCTTATTGTATTTTTCATTATCAAAAAATCAAAGTAGCTTAAATTAAGCCTTATTTTTATTTAAATTGGGAATTTAGCCTAAATTCAGCTGCTTTTACACAGAAAGGGCACCTGAAAATAGCTTAACCGAACTTTATTGTAATGTTTTTCAGTGCTCTTGTTCCCAATATAGGGTAAAGTGGGGGAATGCCGGCCCCCTTAGGAAGGTCTTGAATGTCTACGAAATTTTATTATTTAAAGGAGAACTGGGAGGTTGAAATGAAAGATACGACGTTAGGGAACAAAATACGTGGTTATTAGAAGTTAACAAAACAGTTTTACAAAAAATATGCCATTTGCCGGTATTACCCCGCAGCTTTGGGTAATATCGGTCAGGGGTGGCAATTACCCAGAATTTTGTACATTGGCAGAAATAGCACACAAATGTTTTCTTTTTTCTCCATTGGTACATTTCAGGGTTTCAGGTCTTTCCCAAATTCTCCGCAAATAATGCAAATGTCCTCGTTAACTTCGGCGTCTGACATTTCTTCTTCCCATCGCAGTTATCGTAGATTACTTAGCGTTTCTTCTAAGGTTATTTGGTGTCTGTTGTATGGTGTTGGTGTTCTTTTTCTCCAAAACCTCTACACAAAGATGGCCGGAGTTACCCCATAAAGCAATAATTTAATACCCAACAAATTATTTTAAAATAGCTAAATTTACGTGGGTTTTGAGTAAACTGGGTAAAAGAAATAAATTAAATTAATAAAAATTTAGTTCATTTTTTTTATACATACAAACAATTTTTACAACTTACACCCTTATTGAAAAATCCAGCCTTAACCACACACTTTTCTTGTAGTAGTAAGTCCTATTTTCTAAAAAATTACATAACTTGCTATTGCACTGCCTAAACGACACTAACTTGTACTATCGCTTAAAGTTTGCTGTTAGGGTTGACCGGGTACTTAAAACATTTCAAAATTTTAATTAGGGCCGGAGAAACTTGACGGCCGGAATTACCCCACGGACCGGTATTCCCCCACTTTACCCTACTTACCTATAGCTTTCGTTAAATAAAAACCATCTTTCATTTTTGTTATCGATCAAGTCAATATTTTTAACACACCCTGTAGTATGAAATAGAAATTTTTACATTAATTTAATTATGGAATTAAATTAAAAAATTTCAGCAATCAATATGAGTGATTATATTCGAAAAAGGAATTTTTAGCTGTGCGACCGTTAATATGAACGCGCGTTACATTTTATCATAATTCATTTTGAGATAAAAAATATTTTAATTATAAACTATCATAATTCATATAGTCGTGTTCATTAAAATCGCGTATATAAATCAATCGATAAATGCGGACATAATCAAATGTATGGTGTTGGATCGTGGATTAGGTATAATAAACGTAAAAACAAAAAAAAAAGAAACGTATCAAGGTTAACAAAAAAATTAAGTAGTCTATAAAACGAATATTTTATGAAGATTCAGAAATAAAATTAAATGTTTGTGTGTGTGTATGTATACGTAAAGTGTATTATGTTAAAGAATGTTCATCAAACCCACATCATGTGGACAAATAAAAATGTTATTAGAAAAATTGATCATTTACATATTTAACTTACGACTTACGTTTAGTTTAAAACAAAAAACAATTTTATTGAGTTATAAATCTTTATTTCTTATAAAAACAAAATTCGCATAGATGTCACTAACTATTTAATATTAATTGATAAGAGGAACAAATTATAATATTGCAAAGAAAAATCCTACCGGAAAATCAGGTTATTGAAATAATTGCATGTTTCAATCACGAATCTTAAGATATGTCTCTTTAGATTCAGGAACTGCAATCTTGAGACGTTTTTTGAAAAGTTGAAATGTCAAGCGTAGGATTTCAAGTTGTGGTTTATAATAAATTGATCCGGCGACAATTTATTTTTTCTCAAACAGTTAGAAAATTTTCTAATAACCACTTCATTTACAAATTCATCCATTCGAGATTTAGAAAATCGTAGTAGCCTGCGTAATCGTAACTAACGCACATTGTTTTCACTAGCACTACACTAACTGGCACCAACATTGGGATCTCGGCGTTGAATAAAGAAATGCCCTCTATTCTACCAGGAAAGAGCCATTTAGCTAATTATATGGGTCGCAATGTACTAGTAAATAGGTATAACGGCTTCCGGTCAATTTCTCCAATATAAATGACAGCCAACGATAATGTAAACTCGACGAAATGAATGAGTCATCCATAAACTTCTAAAATGTCATAGGCAACGGTTGTTAACCCTCCTTTCTGATGTTTTATGCTGTCAGGATCTCGGAAACGTTAAGAGTTACTAGATAGAAAATTCACGTTTAGAGAACCAAATTTAGACAAGCCAATTGAATAATTTTAAAATGAAAATAGTAAAATGAAAAGTTGAACGTCGCGACGCCTAGCGTCGATGTGATAAAATATGGAGTTTAGTATCGTTTGACAGCTCTTTTGATTTCATTAAAATTTATCCTGAGAATTTTTTTTCTAAAATAAACCATTTTCGAAAAAGTAAATTGACAATTTTCAGTTTTTTGCATTATCTCGGTAACCATTTTGAATTTTGAAATTTTCTACCAGGATTCATGAAGATCATCAGTTTCCAAAATCCAAATGTTGGTATGACTTAAAAAAATCACCTTATAGATCTGTCTTGCATACTGCAAGACAGATTTATGTTGGCGAACGGTGGGAATGCGCAGATAGAGTCATTGCCAGATCTAAACGCCCTGCGCAGAAAGCAAAATTGTGTATTACCCTATAACCAAGGTAACATAAAACATGAAAACAATGTTTGGGCTTCTTTTTCTACAGCTTTCTTTTTTCCTCTTCTGCGCATTTAAGGTCGCTAAGAACTGGCAATTACTCTCCCTAAATTGGTATTTATCCCCTCCAACGCAAACGTATTTAAATTATTAAAGGGGCGTGACCAAATTTGCGCGAATTTATCCCTACCGCTCGCCATCAGGGATCTGTGTTGCACTACAGCGTTTAAAAAAATTCTGAGAGCTACCGTTTGAGATAATCGTGTAGTGACAATCATGTTCATCTTTCAATGAATATCTTATTTTCTTGATTCCTTCATATTCGTGCTTCGGAGGGCACGTTAAGCTGTCGGTCCCGATTGCTAACGATCTTCCAAGCAATCGTAAACAATGGGTTATACTCAGGGGCGGATCTCGGTTTTTCGGGGCCCATTGAAGTCCAATGGGACCCCATTTTTTAAGCCCTATTAGTCCATATGTAGCTCCGCCCCTGATTAGACTAGTCTTCTGTCCAACTAATACATCGTGAAGTCACAGTTCCTGATCACAGATCAGGTAAATGACAGGCTCTAGGACCATATTAAAGTAGAATAAGATTATAATTAGGTAACATAAGTAGGTATAGTTAATTTCATAATGTGGTGTAACGTCGGTAACGCCCAGTCGTAGTAAATTATTCGATTCACGGTAAATTAATCCACATCATCATCTATTGCAGCTCATTTTTAAACCAGCGTCATTCGAAATTAAGACCTCTCTCATTCAATCATATGTAAATTCATTCATCCACGGCTAGCTTATTTGTAAGTGTCATTTGTTTCACAATTTCGTCTCTGTTATTATTCATCTTTAATTAATTCGTCCACACTGTAACGTTCAATTTAATTAATTTCGGTAATATCGTGCATAAGCAACGCACGTGTGTCGGTGTGTCCAAGTCTTGCGAGCGTTTAAAAAATTATGGATTTGTCGAAATACAACCCTTAAAAACAGTATGTTATTGATCGGCTCCTTGATGTAGTTGTTTCGACCTTGACTTTTTAATTATTCGAATAACCCCTTTAGTTAATTCGTGTAGTAAACAAGGCAAAGAAAGCACCACGTAATTACAATATAAACTTATTTTAATTGGTTAACACGGTACACTTATTAAAGTTGTAAATTTCAAGACAATCGGACGAAAATAGATAAATTAGTAACTTTAAATTCGCATCGAACAATTTAAAATTGGCTCGAGAGTTATTAGAAATAAGGAGTTTACGTGAAAAAAACAAACAGTGTAGTTGTAAATTCCGAAGCGTGAGAGAGAAGTGGTATAAATAGCGAGATAGATCTAAAAACCTTTAAGTTCAGCCATCACACGGGTTTGCTTTTAGCACCCCGCGCGTCTCGAGAGTGACAGATTTATGTGGACAGGTTGCAGACGACCGACACGGCATTGGTTGCCTTCTCCAAGGGCACGATGGCTTACTTGGATATCAACTCACTCCACATGTCTCCAACTTACCCTATTATAATTCTTGGCAGTGCACTGTCTTTCGCAGATTGTTTGTTATATATGCTCCACATCTAATGTGACAAACTGTCAGAGACAGGACGCTTAGTAGAGTATCGTCCTTCTCCTTGGCCGCGTCGCCACCGCAACTTGTAATAGTACTACTACTACTACTACTAACTAAAAGCATATTACTTCAACTTATCTCGCGAACGTCTCCGGCGAGCCATAAACACATCGCTAGCAGATTGACTCGTGCCTGATAGTTATACTCCGGAATTTATTTCGCCCATACTGTGACATTTTTACTGTTAAAGTTGTTATTGATGGCCTTCTTGCGACCCGAAACAATCACGTCTGGGGTTCTGGTTATTACGGATGGGCCGAAGCACATACATCTAGAGCAAAGCGGAAAGCGTCATCATAACTCTGCCTCGCCGACTAATAATAAAGACCTCTGCTGCACAGCATCGCGCTATTTCATCCTCTAGGATGACACTAATGTCTCCAAGTATTTTATCAGTTTTATTGTTCCAAAAACTATCGGCTTCCCTGCGTAGATTTAATAATTTAATAAAATATTGCAACACCACAATTGGCTCTATATCTTAACACGACCTAATTTAGAAATTCTTGGCAAATAACGAAGCTTATAAAATACAAACCACATGCATTTTCTCTAAATGTTAATTAAAGACGAACGCACAAATTATCGGCGCGAATAAAAATTGCGACAGTCGCGCGTATACACATAAAAGCGGGCGCACACGTAAAAAAATCGGTGAGAGAGGTGGTAATTAAATAAACTGTGTTGATTTGATTTAAATTAGTTGGTAGAGAAAATACGAGACCCTCTTAAATACGACATGGCATAAATTGAAGAGAATTGTAGACGAAATCACGACAAACCTATGTCTAATTACACGTCAAGCGAGAGTTGGGCGCATCGTAAAACTGGGATAATCAGAGTGCGCGACGGATTCCCAGACAGGTGTCTGTTAATTTGGTGACAATGTGTACCAACATCAAGTTAAATAATCCCAATTACAGTAGATTTAGTCTCAAACCGCGATTTAGAAGCGCATAGAAAAGCGTAACTTTGAAAAACTTTTCGCTAATAAAGAAGCGAGAAATTGGCTAATAATAAAAAATACAAAACATTCGTGAATTTCATTTCACATCTACTTGGCAAATTGCCATCGAAGAATCGCTGCATTTTAGGCAATATTCTATTTTATATAAGATGCAGAGATATAATAAAACTAAAGAGCTACCGGGGAATTCCTTTTGTATAACAATTTTATAAATAAAACTTTGGCATTTATCGAATTTAATTAGCAACGATGAATATTAATAGAAAAATACAAGCTATAAGAAAAGGTAAACTCATCTATAACCTTCGTGGGTGGAATTTTATTACCTATATTAAGATCGACTAAACGTCCAGACACATAAAAATTGTTTTAACAGTTGAAAGTTCGACATAAAGGCAAAAATTAATGACCAATGATCTGCAGGACGAAATTTCATAACTACAACACTCTCAGAGTAGGTCGGAACCTGTCCTTGATGGATTCCCAAAAGATTCGTAGGATGACAGCCAAAAAAACTGGGGCTTTTGAAGCTTTTGTCTTCTCCAGATTCCTTTAACTACACTCTCAGGACAGACTTCAGGCTCTTATTGGAACTCCATGCAGTTTCATTCAACAAAGCCTTGCCAACTGTTCATTGAGCGGAAGGTAATGGATAACGCAGAATTGCAGATTTTAAAGAAACTACTTAAAGAAAACACTACCCCCTTTAAAGAAAACTCCTTATACCATAGGCACCTGAGAAGATTCTATGTGTAGAAGATATGAGTAGGATACTAAATTCCATAAACGTAAATTGTGGCAATATCCACTTTGCATGGCTTTAACATTGATGCTTCAGCTACCGGAGTTGCTTGATCACACACCACAGTCCAGACATCGTACCGAGTCTGATCCTGCTCCACGTCAGATCAATATCTTAACTTCTGCTTGCAGGAGATAGACGTCGTACAGACCCCGATGTTGGTGATGTACAGAATGCTGCCTTAGGCAGCCAAATATACTTACTAGCAAATCTATTCACAGTGATATAAATCCTGGACAGCTGCGTTTGTCACCTCTTTGGAACCTACCCTAGATAGATTCCCATGTTAAAGGTTCGTAGGATGAAAGTCAACAAAAGTGGTACTTCTGAAGCTTCTGGCTTCTTCAGATTCTTTTACTAACACTCTCAGGACAGACTTCAACCTCCTATTGGAATCCAATGCAGTTTTATACAACAAAGCCTTGCTAACTGTTCATTGAGAGAAAGGGAATGGGTAACGCAGAATCCCAGAATCGCAGACTTTAGTAAGGGATCTTATACGGTAGTGAGGACCTGTTCAGTCACTACCCCCATTAAAGAAAAATCCTTGCACCATAGGCATCTGATGAGAAGATTCTATGTGTAGAAGTATATGGCTGGAATGATAAATTCCATAAACGTAAATTGTGGCAATACCCATTAGCATTGATGCTTCTTACGCACAGTCCAGACATCGTACCGAGTGATTTAACAGCTCATTCGGATAAAATGTGAGAGTAAGGGACCACTTTACAGCTTTTGCCGATAGTATCAAATGATGCCAATCTGATCCCATTTCACGTCAGATCAATATCTCAACTTCTGCTTGTAGGAGATAGACGTCGTCAGACCCCGATGTAAGTGAGGCACAGACTGCTGCAGGCAGCTAAATGTGTGCCAAATCTATTATATCTCTCTCTCTGTCACCTCTAACTTGTGGAAGAATCCTGAAATTACTAGGCCACGTGACTCGACCTATAACTTCGAGAAGCTGGTAGTCCAGGACAAACCGTGGGGTTGGCGTAGACATGGTCGATCATAACTAGTTGGGTTGGTCTTATAACTGAGCTAAAGGATCTAAATTAATTTTTCTCTTCAAGTTGAAATAAGGAGATAGATGTCCTGCTATCCACTTTTGTACAATAATGTCGAGATGGCTTCTCCTCGAGTAGAATGGAGTGGAATGTATCTGACCTCCTACCCGCTTGAGTATGAGAGCAAATATCCTTCCATCGAAAGTAATTTTTGATATTTTGAGCATCAAATCGACGATTTTTATTAGATGGAAAGAAAATAATAAATTACGACCTAAAAGACATTTTAATAGCAATTTATAAAAAACTGGAATTATTTGATAAATCGCATCTACGAGTAAATGATCAGTCGTTGCCGCATATGAATCTTGTAAAACTACTTTCTAAAAAATGATAAAAATCTTTCCAAAAAAAGAACAGTTTAATCATAAATTTATTAACATAATTTATCCACTTTTAAACATTTTATTAATTTTTTACAAACTTTTGTCATAATTAAATTAAAACATTTTGTCCGTCCTGTATAAGAGAGATATAAATTAAGATTGCATTTTTAAAGTCCCAAATTACAAAACTTGTTTTTTAAATGTGTACGTCTCAAGCCAAAATAACGACAACAAACGTGACAATTAAACACCTTCATTACTTTCCTCAACGCTTGTAAATGCAAAATAATTGGAAGGGTGAAAATTAAAATTGCGCAAATCGTCCTATAACTCTTTTGTGTCTAAATTAGGTACATGAGAGGAACAGGAAAAGGGGCGAAATGTTGACTAACTATAATAATTCCGTCTTTTTTTGCAAACATTTAACCTATTAATTAATTAAAATATAAAAACAATTTCCATTTAATCGAATTATATTCGAAATTGTACTTTTATTGATCCCTTTTCTTTTGTTTCCAAAGAGAGCTTGATAGTTTTCTAAATATTCTCGAGTAATTCCCACGTGCCAACATTACCTGAAGTCGTAAAAAACTCCGGGAGTAGAGAAGGCGATATGTATGCCGAACGAATCTGCGCTCCTGAGATACAATCGGAGTTGAAGGAGGAGAAATACATTGGCGAGAAACAATATATCCGTTTAATGTATAGTAAATGAGCGTTTTGCAAATGGCAACCCATCAGTTAGACCGTGCATATAAAATAATTCTTTCTTTTTTTTGTAGAGAAGGTGAAGGTCTTTTAAATAACTGGATCAATACTTTACCTAAAAGTATTTATTTTTGATGTCGTACGAAATTTTATATTGGTGGCATTGTCCTCGTTTTTTCTTACGAAAGGACTAGGATTTAAATTTTTAAACTCTGATCTGATTTAACTTTAAACTAAGACAGTTGCTCTTTGAGATAGCTTTATGTATACTATCCATAGGAAAGGGAAATAAATTACTTAAGGGACATCGAGTTTGAAAGACATTCAACACTCTTGTCATGAACACCACCACAGATCTTGAAAAACATAAATTTTCTTTTCCAAATTTTTATGTATTTGTGCTTCGGAGGGCACGTTAAACCGTCGGTCCCGGTTGGTATTTCTTAGCTGAAAAATCGGAAAAAACAAATTCTGATGTTAGGTTAGACGTTCATTGTTCAACGTCGCAGATTGATAGTTTCTGATCATCAATCAGGTAGCAGACCATGGGTCTGTAAGAAGAAGAAGGAAGGCGTTAAGGTTGAAAGACAGTTTTCATAAACAGAAAAGGGTGTCTAAATTACTTAAGGGACATCGAGTTTGAAAGACATTCAACACTCTTGTCATGAACACCACCACAGATCCTGAAAAACATAAATTTTGTTTTCCAAATTTTTATGTATTTGTGCTTCGGAGGGCACGTTAAGCCGTCGGTCCCGGTTGGTATTTCTCAGCTGAAAAATCGTAAAAAACGAATTCTGATGTTAGGTTAGACGTTCATTGTTCAACGTCGCAGATTGATAGTTTCTGATCGTCAATCAGGTAGCAGACCATGGGTCTGTAAGAAGAAGAAGAAGGAAGGCGTTAAGGGTGAAAGACAGTTTTCAAAAACAAAAAAGGGTGTCTAAATTACTTAAGGGACATCGAGTTTGAAAGACATTCAACACTCTTGTCATGAACACCACCACAGATCCTGAAAAACATAAATTTTGTTTTCCAAATTTTTATGTATTTGTGCTTCGGAGGGCACGTTAAGCCGTCGGTCCCGGTTGGTATTTCTCAGCTGAAAAATCGTAAAAAACGAATTCTGATGTTAGGTTAGACGTTCATTGTTCAACGTCGCAGATTGATAGTTTCTGATCGTCAATCAGGTAGCAGACCATGGGTCTGTAAGAAGAAGAAGAAGGAAGGTGTTAAGGTTGAAAGACAGTTTTCAAAAACAAAAAAGGGTGTCTAAATTACTTAAGGGACATCGAGTTTGAAAGACATTCAACACTCTTGTCATGAACACCACCACAGATCCTGAAAAACATAAATTTTGTTTTCCAAATTTTTATGTATTTGTGCTTCGGAGGGCACGTTAAGCCGTCGGTCCCGGTTGGTATTTCTCAGCTGAAAAATCGTAAAAAACGAATTCTGATGTTAGGTTAGACGTTCATTGTTCAACGTCGCAGATTGATAGTTTCTGATCGTCAATCAGGTAGCAGACCATGGGTCTGTAAGAAGAAGAAGAAGGAAGGCGTTAAGGGTGAAAGACAGTTTTCAAAAACAAAAAAGGGTGTCTAAATTACTTAAGGGACATCGAGTTTGAAAGACATTCAACACTCTTGTCATGAACACCACCACAGATCCTGAAAAACATAAATTTTGTTTTCCAAATTTTTATGTATTTGTGCTTCGGAGGGCACGTTAAGCCGTCGGTCCCGGTTGGTATTTCTCAGCTGAAAAATCGTAAAAAACGAATTCTGATGTTAGGTTAGACGTTCATTGTTCAACGTCGCAGATTGATAGTTTCTGATCGTCAATCAGGTAGCAGACCATGGGTCTGTAAGAAGAAGAAGAAGGAAGGTGTTAAGGTTGAAAGACAGTTTTCAAAAACAAAAAAGGGTGTCTAAATTACTTAAGGGACATCGAGTTTGAAAGACATTCAACACTCTTGTCATGAACACCACCACAGATCCTGAAAAACATAAATTTTGTTTTCCAAATTTTTATGTATTTGTGCTTCGGAGGGCACGTTAAGCCGTCGGTCCCGGTTGGTATTTCTCAGCTGAAAAATCGTAAAAAACGAATTCTGATGTTAGGTTAGACTTTAGTTCATTGTTCAACGTCGCAGATTGATAGTTTCTGATCATCAATCAGGTAGCAGACCATGGGTCTGTAAGAAGAAGAAGGAAGGCGTTAAGGTTGAAAGACAGTTTTCAAAAACACTTGGGGTTATACGTTTGAAATCTAATAGATATGATTATCAAGCTTCTCTCTCAGGTGGAGGGGGAACAAACAACTATAATTAGTTTTTATCTGTCAGGGACATACTCGCCTCATCACCTCACCATCACCATACCTTATCAGGGTGTAAATTACCTCATCATCAGCTCATGGTTTAAATGTAAATTTTGTAAATTGTAAATTTTGACCTCGTAAACAAAAGTCTCCAGGTACCCGTACCTCTAGGACTTTGCCATTTTGAAATAAAGAGCGTTAAATTCGTTAGGATGGTTATCCTAACGCCCTCTATCGGTTATACTTAAACTAATGTGTTACTAGCATACGCGACCTTTAGGTTGCAGTTCTAAAGGTTGGACCCCATACAGTCTTTTATTCAGAAGGTCAAGATCTGCAAATTGCAAAACTTTCATCGAATTTGACAAAAACCGTTTGACCATGTAAAAAGTACGGGGCACTTTTGACCTCCTGATTTACATAGAACTCGAGTAGTGAAAATAGTGGTGGTGGGAAGTTACTTGGAACGGTTCTAATCGTGCAAGTAGTGTGGTCCAGCATTGCGCTTCTAACTGTCTATTAGTATCTACCATAGGTTATGCACCTAATCTCTCAATGTCTGTGACCTAGTAGTGTACTCGAGGTAAAAAAATTCCAAAGAATCCAAGTCTATTATGTATTTAGTACCTCTTCTGCTGACGTTTTCGGTTAAACTGAAAGCTTAATGGAGACGAAAATATGCCCTTCATCATTCATAATTTCATTAAAATCTTTGTTTCCGCTTCAGATACATTTTCTTAGATCTATACTTCATACCATAAACCTGGTATTTCCCAAGTAATTCCTAGAAATTCGTGTCTTTTGGTAATGGTATCCATACTCACATTAGGGTCTAGACTCTAGACTGTGAATAGGGTCTAGACCAGGGGCGGCCAACCCAAATGATCTTGCGGGCCACTTTGGAAATGTATTATAACTCCGCGGGCCGCAAATAAAATTATAACCCGCTCATTAGATTTAGATACACTATATAAATATAAATAATTATAGGGACTTAGGAACCCTAGGCCGGTAGCCGGTAGGGACTTAACCCTCAAGAAGGGAGCATGCACCGCTTTATGGATAACGGTGTCCCACTTACTAAACGAGAAACCTCCAGCCACTGCGTGACCAGCACCTATAGGGGGGGCAGGTGTTAAAACTGGTGCCGCACCTGGGACTCCACCCCTCCCACAGCACCGAAATGTTTGCTAACTTCTGAAAGCAACTTGGATCGGTAACGGCCGGGCACCTAGGCCCCTAGGTTATGTCAGATTAGGTTTGAGATAGATTACGGTCAACCGATAAACATATCAAAAACTCACATCTTCACGTCCCCCGGTCTAGAACCAGTGTCCCTATCACCAACCAAGAGTTTAAAAAACTCAGTTCTATACTGGTGCGTCTCGTACCTGACTCTACGCTAGGAAGAGATAGCAAGCCGAAGCTAAGAAACACACCCTGGTGGTCTTATGCATTCTGCCGTTACATTAGGTTAGGTTAGATGTGGGGTAGAGTCTCCACAACTACTGTCACAACTCATGACACAACATGACCTACAGGCTTTTGCCTTCGGTCGAACAAACTCCCGGGTATACTCAGAGGTTAGGTTAGTTCAGGGCTAGGTTAGCTGGGAAATCTGCTTTCTCTTGACCTCTCCACCAGACGCTGAGTCGAAGCTCTCCCAACTTTAAGCGCTTACGAGCCGTCTATTCCTTGGATACCAATACGAGATTGGGTAGAGTCACATAAGCTAGTCATAGCTCCATTGGTTCGGTTTATCACCGCGGTGAGCATGCCAGCGGTCAGTTTTGTAATGCTGGTCACCCGCCGAGCCCGCAACTCCTTTCATGCGGCACTCTACTCATTTCATTCTACTGTCACCCTAGGTATCCTCCTAGGAATCAGAGTGCCCTACTGGCAGTTTTACGGGTGCATGGGAACAAGTCCAACATACACCCCCTACTACCTTTGTAGTACAAAGGCCAGTTTTGTAACGCTGGTCACCCGCCGAGCCCGCAACTCCTTTCATGCGGCACTCAACGCATTTCTTTCTTACTGTTAGGTGCACTCCGTTCACCCTAGGTTCCCATAGAAACCAGAACTGCCCTACTGACAGTTCTAGTATTTTTTTAATACATTGTTTTTCACTACTTTGGCCATTATAAAATAAGTAGGTATATTTTGTAAAAGTGTGATGAATCTCGCGGGCCGCAAAAAAGTTCAAAGCGGGCCGCATGCGGCCCGCGGGTCCCGGGTTGGCCACCCCTGGTCTAGACCATGGCACCCTCTAGAGCCTCTAGCTAGAGGATGTCATGGTAGGCTAATGCATTTAAAGTGCATCGTTGGACTTTTGCTCAGAACCTTATTTGAGTAGATAGATACTATCTACTATATAGAAATAGATAATCGTATCATACGATTCAAAGTAGGAAAAAGTGAACTTGTTTCAGAGGTAAAAAAAATTATGTAAATCTCGTTCCATGCATCCTCTATGGTTGAGTTTTATATAAAATTTCCCCCTGTTAACAAATCATTTTATAAAAAAAAAATTTTTATTTTTATTTATTAAGCAATTCCAAATTGTGCATGAAATTTGCAAAACTCATTGAGTAAACTATGCTAAATCAGTTTGCAATGAGGCATTGTTTGATGGCAATAACTGTATAAATTATGAGATCATTTGTGTGGAATGCGGTGATATGAGTCCGCTTTTAATACAGGTGGATGCCGTACATCATGTTTACAGCTATTGGTTTTATAAATTTTTTTGCTAATAACAGGATTTTAATTACTACTCTTGTCCATATTTAGTCAATTTATTTTCTAAAAAAATATATACACACAGAAATATTTATTAACTTAACTTTTACGAGTTTATTTCGTTTTTAAGCCTCTTTAGTTTTCTATCTTTCCATCTATTCTTTGGGGTGTGGGTTGACATGACAAGTCCGAAGCTGCCAACGACAGATGAATCTCCTGGATCGTGTCATCAAAAACTGTCTTTTTTACTTGCCAGTTTTTTAGACACCCATCACGTCCTTTTTTGACTTCATGACTCTGTAAATTCGTTTTACAAAATGTAAAATGAAAATGCATAAGTGGGGTGCGCGTTTGTTAACTCTATTAAAATGTATAGGGGAGTCGAATCTGTTTGTTTAGTCCGTTTTGTGTGTCGGAAGGCGCTTCGTGGATATTCGAAAATTTTAATGACGTAAGTTTCTTTTATTTCCTTTCGAATCGGTTAAACGTCTCTTAAATATTTCAAAATTGAAAATTTGTTTTCAATAACTGTCCGGCTAAACTCAGGGTGTATGTGTTTGGTGGCCGACTAATATACATCCTTTTCAAGATGCGACAACAAAACGATCCTGAAATGGCATCCCATATCCTCCTCCGTATAGTCTAAACGTTTAGGGTTTAAAATAATATGGAAATTTTGTACTAAACGGACGATTTCGAAAACATTGCGTATGCAATGAACTTGCTTGTCTGAATAGACGCTTTCGCTGGACATACCAACAAATAAGACTAAAAAATTCGATAAATTTACAATTATGTCAAATCGTAAAAGAATTTTTCAGTTTCTCTTTTATTCCTTCACTTTTAAAACTTTTTCGAGTTGGTGTATTATTTCCCAAAAAATCACAAAATTTCTTATAAGGTCTTCTACATTATAATGTTTCATAAATCGCAAATTTGCTACTTATTTTAGTTCCTTAGTATAGAAAGAAGAGTCCCGTGCTTCGGAGGGCACGTTAAGCCGTCGGTCCTGTTTGCCAATCATTTTCATTGGCAATCATTACAAAATATTTCGACCAGTGCTGCCTCTTTTAAATTTTCTCTCGGAGATTCACAACTTGATTTTCAAGCTACTTGACTTGACATGAAATCAAGTCAAGTTCAAGTCAAGTATTGTTAGTCAAATATCAAGTCAAGTCAAGTAGTTCTAGCGTCAAGTACTTGAAAAATCAAGTACCTTGAAACTTAAAAAAGATAAAGAATTTCAAATATAAAGGAAGACATACGCGATTTCCTACAGCTTATCAAGCAATTTCAAGCAATATCAAGTAGCTTGACTTGAAATCGAGTCAAGTAGTAATGACAGTAAATCAAGTACTTAATTTTTGAAAAACTTTATTTTCAACTCAAGTCAAGTATAATTTGTAAAATCATCAAGCTACTTGACTTGATGAATTCCTGCTCTCTCCACTCAAATACAGTAGAACCCCGTTATAACGTACCATCAGAAGCCGAAAACTTTGGTACGTTTCTTTGTATCGGTTACAAAAAATTGCTTCTGCTTTACGCCGTAGACCTTGAAGGGGAAGACGTACGCAATCTCCTACAGCTTATCAAGCATTTTCAAGCAATATCAAGTAGTGACATTGCTTGATATCAAGTCAAGTAGTAATGACAGTGTATCAAATACTGAATTTTTGAAAAACTTGATTTTCAGCTCAAGTTAAGTAATTTGTAAAAACATCAAGCTACTTGACTTTATGAATCTCTGTTCTCTCCACTCACAATACAGTAGAACCCAGTTATAACGTACCATCAGGGGCCGAAAAATTTGGTACTTTCTTTGTATCGGTTACAAAGAAATGCCACTGCTTTACGCCTTAGACCTTGAAGGGGAAGACGTACGCGATCTCCTACAGCTTATCAAGCATTTTCAAGCAATATCAAGTAGTGACATTGCTTGATATCAAGTCAAGTAGTAATGACAGTATATCAAATACTGAATTCTTGAAAAATTTGATTTTCACTTCAAGTTAAGTAATTTGTAAAAATATCAAGCTACTTGACTTGATGAATCCCTGCTCTCTCCACTCACAATACAGTAGAATCCCGTTATAACGTACCATCGGGGGCCGAAAAATTTGGTACGTTCTTTTTATCGGTTACAAAGAAAAGCCACTGCTTTACGCCTTAGACTTTGAAGAGGAAGACGTACGCGATCTCCTACAGCTTATCAAGCATTTTCAAGCAATATCAAGTAGTGACATTGCTTGATATCAAGTCAAGTAGTAATGACAGTATATCAAATACCGAATTTTTGAAAAACTTGATTTTCAACTGAAGTTAAGTAATTTGTAAAAACATCAAGCTACTTGACTTGATGAATTCCTGGGCTCTCCACTCACAATACAGTAGAACCCCGTTATAACGTACCACTAAAAGCCGAAAAAATTGGTTTATAAGTGATTTCCTATAGCTTATCAAGCAGTGTCAAGCTACTTGATATCAAGTCAAGTAGTAATGACAGTAAATCAAGTACTGAATTTTCGAAAACTTGCTTTTCAACTCAAGTCAAGTAATTTGTAAAAACATCAAGCTATTTAACTTGATGAATCCCTGTTTTCTCCACTCACAATACAGTAGAACACCGTTATAACGTACCATCAAGGGCGGAAAAATTTGGTACGTTATAACCGGAGTCCGTAATAAAAACAAAATAGACAAAATATAAAAATGGGACCAAAGATTTAGTCCGTTATATCCAGAATAAAGGGGTACTTTATAACGGGGTTCTACTGTAATTAGTTTAACATTTTATTCACAATGACAACAACCGCAAAGGAAATTAGTAAAGGAAAGTCCAATTGAAGTAAGCCTTAAAGTTTCTAAATTGGTTTTCTGAATCAGGCTCATCGAATTAACACCGATAGTGTTTAGGCTATTAGGATCCCCATTTGATGGGTCGTTATTGAGCATCTCTTTTTCTTGATCAAACTCATTTTTCGTCGTTTCCCCTTGGGGGAAAAGAGAGAGAGAGAAGTAATTAGTTTTCGAGCTGATATAGATAAGTCGGTAATCTTTATTTATTTTTAAGAACAATAAAGCAAGTGTGTGCGAGTTTTGATTATGGCTCATTTAATTTGTTTGCACTCTCTCATTGCGCTCTGCAGTCTGTGAATATTTATATTGCTTGAAATATAACCGCGTTAACTAATTATTTATTTAGTCAATCTTTATCATTTTTTAATCTATAAACTATGGTCTTTGAATGCCGACTTTATATAAATTTAAAAAAAATATTTTGATACTGTTTAAGTGAATTTTATGAAGATTTTTTAAGTACATAATTTATCATAGTTTAGTATCGGTATTTTATTAAAAAAATTCCGCGTTGTTAAATAAACGTCCAAAAAAATACAAGGATATTGGATGTATGTATGTTTAAAATGCCAAATCTTAATCTACCCTCTGTCACTCACTGCAGCAGAAAATTAACTACTTTGACTTCGAAAATCTCCGACATGCCAAGCTTGTTCATTATCGAATCCAGGCTGGGGTCTATTTATTTTGTTGGCAAACAAGGACAAAATGAAAGCTAAACGTTGAATTTGTCTTTTCCCCCTTCTTTATCAAATTTTTGTCTCGTTTAATTTTTTGACACGCTTTTTTTTTGTTTTAGGTGAGTCGGAACTTTTTTTATATTAAGAGGATTTTAAAAAGCCGTCAATTTGTGGGTAAGTGAAATATGAAAAAAAATTAGTCCTAATTGAAGTTTTTCCGTTCGATCCGAACGTTGGCAAATAAAATTAAAAATCGTTATACAAGTTGTTTATACTGTTGTCGCTTTATTCGACTTCTTTAATGGCATTTCTATTTGCAAGTTTTCCATCAATCACTATTCTACACGTCCCAACTATTGTTAAATTCAAACGCTTTTAGCAAAACTAGTTTTTCTTTTTTCTTCTTATTTGAGTGACTATCAAGCAGGTGATACGTTCCTGCGACGTTGTCTCTATCTAAGCTCTGCATCGATCTGCTCGTCGGTGAGGAAAAGGGAAAGAAGGGTGCACGTCACTCGGACATTGCTGTCACTCCGAGACGACGTCTCATCAACACGCGCGTTCTGGCCAGAGACGCCCCAATCGATATCATCCTAGTTATTTGCTTTGCAATTTTACGCATTTTACATTAAACTGTAACTCATACACATTTGTTCCATCAAACAATCAAACAGATTAACTAAAAGGGCTTAAACTTGAGCTAATGCACTGTCAGTGTTGTTGTACGTTTTGATTGGCACGCCAAGGCCGGGTATTAAATTTTCCGTGTCAGTTTCGCGAAATCAAAACGGTTAATTTTAAGTGCCGAAGAAAAATAAATTCGGAAGCCGATTTAAAGAGTCCAGCGCGTGCCGACCCTTGACACACGGTCATTTATTTTACGTCCGTGAGTCTTCAATACTTAAACCGACATCATCATTAATACTACCTCAATCAGAATAAAGGGTAGATGAATGAATAATGTTTATATATTGTTGTAAATAATCTATACAAGTAGCCTTCTTGCCCGTCGATTTATTGGTCGAGTGTTGAAGAGTAAACGACAGGAGGTAGATCACGATGCTATCTATCACAACAGTGGGAGGTATGGGAATGTGCGTCTCAACGCCACCTGGACCACCCGTTGAATGATAGAAGACCACTTTCTTTAAGAATTTACACTTGTCAATTTATTGTATGACTTGTTATTGTTTAAGTTCTTCATTACGAAAACGAAAAAAATAAAACCTTTTTTTATCCAGTTATTTAATCAACTATTGATTCACTTAAGAGTGGAAATTACAAATTCATTTTCAGTTTTTAAATGGGATAAATTAGAATTTTAATTTTCAAACTAAAACTAGGCACTAACAATAATAATATCGAAGATAGACAGACAGATAAATATAAATAATAAGACCATTTAACAATAGCTAAAGTTTATCAAGCATACAGACGAACGTTCTAACAGTCAGACTAACATTCGAACAGTCAGACGAACTTTCTCAAATTCAGACAAACATACTAACAGTCAGACTAACATTTGAACAATTAGGCTAACAATCCAAAAGTCAGACGAACATTCTAACAGTCAGGTTAAAATTCTAACAATCAGACAAACATTCCGAAAACAAGATAAGTCAGGTGGGGTGATTTATTTTTCTATTGCAAGTGTTTTATGTAAAGAAATAGGAAAGTGTTCAAGTTAAAGGGGGTGTAAACCAAAAAAACTTTTTTTCGTAGAAATATGCTAAAAAATATCTTAAGAACAACGGTGAAAACCGCACATTTTTAGCCCAAATATTAACCGAGATATAAAGCATTTCAAACGTGTGACGTCAGACAGACAAATACATGCAACCAGCAAGCGCATAGCTGACATTGAACTGAAGTTGACAATTTTGTTTATATGAAATTAGTCTACGAGTCTAGCATGCTGCTATGCGACCGATGCATCGATAGCGAATTTGTCCGTGTGACGTAGCGTATTTTTGCTTAAAAACCTTTTATCTTTTGAACGGCTCATCACATCACAGCGATGTGCGGTTTAAGAATTTGTTCTTAGAATCCCCTGTACTACAACGTTAATTTTTGGTTTACACCCCCTTTAAGGGAGTTTATATTTTTTGATTTCGAACATTCTAACTGTGATACAAACATTAGAACAGTCAGACGAACATTATAACAGTTAGACGAACATTATAACAGTTCAAAAACAGATAAACGTTCAAAAAGTCAGACGAGCATTCGAACAATCAGACGAACATTCTAACAGTCGGACGATTTTTTTAATTCGAACATTCTAACTGTCATATAAACATTAGAACAGTCATACAAACATTAGAACAGTCAGACGAACATTATAAAAGTTGGACGAACAATATAACAGTTCAAAAACAGATAAACGTTCAAAAAGTCAAGCGAGTATTCGAACAATCAGACGAACATTTTAACAGTCAGACGACCATTCTAACAGGTGCATAAACGTTCAAATAGTCAGGCAAGCATTCTAGCAGTCTAACAAATACACAAGTCAGAGGTTGACTGATTTATTTTTCTATTGCAAATGTTTTATGTAAAGAAATAGGAAGTGTTCAAGTTAAGGGAGTTTATATTTTTTTAATTCGAACATTCTAACTGTCATATAAACATTAGAACAGTCATACAAACATTAGAACAGTCAGATGAACATTATAACAGTTGGACGAACATTATAACAGTTTAAAAACAGATAAACGTTCAAAAAGTCAAGCGATTATTCGAACAATCAGAGGAACATTCTAACAGTCAGACGACCATTCTAACAGGTAGATAAACGTTCAAATAGTTAGGCAAGCATTCTAGCAATCTAACAAATAGACAAGTCAGAGGTTGACTAATTTATTTTTCTATTGCAAATGTTTTATGTAAAGAAATAGGAAAGTGTTCAAGTTAAGGGAGTTTATATTTTTTTAATTCGAACATTCTACTGTCATATAAATATTAGAACAGTCATACAAACATTTTAACAGTCAGACGAACATTATAACAGTTGGACGAACATTATAACAGTTTAAAAACAGATAAACGTTCAAAAAGTCAAGCGAGTATTCGAATAATCAGAGGAACATTCTAACAGTCAGATGACCATTCTAACATAGATAAAAGTTCAAACAGTCAGGCGAGCATTCTAGCAGTCAGATAAATAGACAAGTCAGAGGTTGAATGATTTATTTTTCTATTACAAATGTTTTATGTAAAGAAATAGGAAAGTGTTCAAGTTAAGGGAGTTTATATTTTTTTAATTCGAACATTCTAACTGTCATATAAATATTAGAACAGTCATACAAACATTAGAACAGTCAGACGAACATTATAACAGTTGTACGAACATTATAACAGTTCAAAAACAGATAAACATTTAAAAAGTCGAGTATTCGAACAATCAGAGGAACATTCTAACATTCAGACGACCATTCTAACAGTCGGATAAACGTTCAAACAGTCAGGCGAGCATTTTAACAGTCAGACGAACATTCTAACAGTTAAGTTAGAACTAGTTACGGGATTTTATAGTTTTTAGAATTATTTAAATTTATATTTTGAAACAATGAACTTTAATAGTTTATTTTTAGTGATTATTTTGAATATTGATTTGCATGGAATTTTACTAACTGTCAAAACGTATAAATCAAGCAATAAATTGGTTAGGTTGTATCCAAAACAAGACATGGAAAGCTATAGAGGTGAAATAAAATAAAGACCACAATTTTACGACATGATTGATGCGTGGAACAATAAAAATTTCCATATTACATTATACACACATTCACTACTGCAGGTCTCATAAACAACTATGTATATATTTTGACTAAACTGGTTTACAAAAGCAAATATAAATATTAATACCTGAGATTCTAATTTTGTTTAAAACGGAGACGAATGTAGTAGTAGTAGGTAGTAGGGAGAAAAGCGAGTGTGTTTTAGTAACGCCATATCAAAACCGCCGAAACTGTGGGGACGAAGAAAAGAAAAGGAGAATAATGCATAATTCGGTCATAAAATATGTCAGGGTCTCTAGAATTGAACGCTATCCTTCAAAGAGGGCAGAGACGAAAGGGATTGTTAGATTTATTGGGCAATAAAGTATTATAATTAAACGCGTTCGGGCCCCGCGATGTCACTCGGCCTACATCTATAAATCTCTAGGGGCGCAGTACGGACACTCTCATGCAGAGCAAAGGTGAAGCCTGTGAGTGAGCACCTCCGCCTAACCACCCTCAAGCCACATCGCACCGATGTTATATTAAACGAGATTTGGAACTAAATCATTCAACTTCAACTCCTACTCGCCCAAAATTTTCGATGGGTCACTCAAAATACGCTGAAATATGGAAAAGATTAAAAAATTTGCCAATTCAAATTATTTCCATCTTATAAAACTACAATTGTGTAATTGGAAATAACCTCCTATTAAAATAATTAGCAATTCAAATTCTGTCTAATTTGTATACATTTATGGATGTGTTGACATAAATCATAATTCTCCCAACTAATCAATTTAATTAAAAAAATTTTTTCTTCCAACCAAAAGATAAGATTTGATTTATATAATTTTTTTGACATTTCCCCTATCGATATCGATGATTTAAATATATTTTTTTAAAAGCTTCCTTAACGAATTTTTGTTAATTTTAATTGTTTATGTCTCGAATAATTAGATGCTGACATTACACAAAATGGGGTTAAGACGTAAATCAAATCGACTAGGCAGGCGATCCCAGCGTCAGCTGCTGACCACAGCTCGCGCTATTTGCAGACACAATGAAGGACCTCGACTCTAATTTACGTTGTTCGTTAACGTGATTCGAATTAATTTAAGCTATGCTCGCTGATTATGTATTTGCTACATGTCTTAGTAATTTATTGCTACAAAAGTTTGGACACTGAAGACGGATTTGTTAAACGTCATCGTCTATTTCGATGAAAATGTACAACATTGCTTGCACTGACTGCTGAATAGATCAATTTTATCAAACTTTATCCTTTAAATTACCGAAGGCGAATTTACTGCTTTACTTTTTAGATTGACACTTTACAAAAGGCATTTACTTTTCATATTATTTTATATAAAAGGCTTAAAATACTATATTTTACACAGAACCGTATTAGGGAAAATTTTCTTATAAATGCAGAGAAAAATCGTTAATTCTTTTAAGAATTTAAATATTCTTAAAATGCTTTGTATTTTAATGGTTCAATAGTGACCAGGAGAAGTTTCAGGAGTCAGCCGTTTTTTTGATTCTGATGAGGTTGTTGAGAGTGTGCCGGTGGTTATCCAGTTCAAATTTCGCGCCTTACACCACCGTGATATTTAAACCCTTTACTGTCAAGGTGCATCAACACCCGGCGCCAGGCAGTTCATTGTCGGTCTTGACATGATTTTCACGTGGGTTCTTCATCGGCCGTGAAACTGTATACTGGCGTCCCGCGACCCTTTTTGGGGGGTTTTATTCTCTTTGAACAATACACACACATAATTAACTGACAAGGGACACCAGTATACAGTTTCATGACCGATGAAGAACTCACGTGAAGACCGACGCTCAACTGATTAGTGCCGGTGGTGTTTGTGCACAGTGACAGTAAGCGTTGAACTACTGCAGTGGTGCAAATGCGTGAAATTTGAACTGGACAACCACCGTTCCAAGACTTTTCCACCAGTTCACCACCAAAGACTGCTATCTATACTTTTGGTGTTGCTAGGGATTCAAACACTTTTCATCATAGGTGTGGCTTGATTCATGCATCAAATAACTGCCTAACCAAGTTTAATATACTGTTATGGAACACTCTGTATCTTAAGACTTAAAAATAGTCTGATAAATAAATGATTATGTGGTGAGGTGCTTTAGGCTCGTGAGCCCATCCTCACATCGACGTTTAATAGATTTAGTGTGATCTTTTTGCCTCTGGATGTAGTTGTTGTTCCTGCTCAATTTTAGGCTGTTGGAGAATTTAAGATCATTCTAGACACGTCCACGTCGAGAAGTTACATTTGGACGACAAAGTTGTAGTTTTTTCGTATGAAAAGGGCCTTTGATGGCTATATAATCTTCTATACCCTCAGATTGTCCCTTATGTTCCTTCGTATAGTATAGTAGCGTTAGGTGTCGTTCTGGACTTTACTGATGCTTTAAGTGGTACTGTAAATGGCAGTCTGTAGACCAGTGCTTCTCAACCAGGGTGCCCCGAGCAGATTAAAGGGATGCCGTTGACCTACAACATTTATTTTACCGTTTTGTAGATAAAAAAATCACTTAATTTAAATCGTAGTTTAAATTGAATGATTTAAATCTTATGACCCCCCACGGGGGGGGGGGGGGGGGTATGAAACTGATCAATATTTTGAAGGCGTTTTGCAAACTAAATTTTATTTGTCATATAATTTTTTAAACCACCCTGGTGTACCAATACCAAACAGTTACTTATATGTATACTTGAATTTTTTTTCTTTACAGTCACGTGACTACCGTTATTTGCAGGAATTAAGATGAAAACGACGTATTTATTGAATTTAATTATTTAATTTAGTTAATACATTTTAGAAAATTTATTTTCAAATTAATAATTATTTATAGAGTATTCTAAAAGTCACCAGTTGGTAAAGAAAAAAAATCAAGTTTAGACACATATTGGCATTTCAATTCAGTCAACGAGATGAGTTTAATAATATAATCGAAATCGATAATATGGCATTAGAACACAATTGTCTGATGTGATGGTCTTTTGCCAAATTTCGCTACATTGTCGAATTTTATTAAAAAGTTATGTAAAGTCAGAATAATTTTTTTTCAAAGATGATAGTTACACGCGCATTTATGTTTTAGATCTCATTAAACTAAAATTATGTGTACGCATTTTGTTTACTTAATCATGCACCTTTTGTGTGTTTGCCAATTTGCTGTGATTTACGTGTGTCTGAATTTATCATTGGATGAGTTTGTGAAGAAAAGGAAGCTCTTTCTTTTTTGAAAATAAACTTTTTATTTATTTTTTTAGTACGTAAATAGTACGATGATAATAATTATAGATTTTGCTTTGACGATGGTGTCAAAATGAATAACTGGAAGCAGGTGCACTAGGTGTCTGTTTTCCTGACGAATGTGTCTCCAACAGACAAGTCCATGTTCATTCGTGAGTATCGGCAATCCGGTTGTTGGCAAATGGGATGACTGTTAGACAGATTACAGTTCTCTGTATAAATATCACGTAATACAGTTTTCAGTGTTAATTATCCACGTATGGTGTGTTTCCCACGCAGTCTATCTCCCTCAATGTTTGCATTTTATAAAACACAAATCATACCCAATACCGGTTTGTTTCAGGTTAAAAACATCATTTAACTTGATATGATTACGTCGTAATTTTAATTTCAACTTGAAGGCTCATTGCATCCTGTCATGCATCCGATACTTCTTTTTTTGCAAACATTTTATAGGTTTCAAATTGCTATAAATGTTTGAAAATCAGAATTGCGCTATCATACAACCATTTTTATTAGAAATAAATAACTCCAAACCTTTATATTTTATAGTTAGTTATGATAAAAATAAATAAGTAGTTGAGTTACATTTTATGTTTATCTTCGTTGAACCTACACGTAACCAAACGCAAAAGAATTATTTCTTCGACGAATTTATCGATTTATTCATCCCTTCGCACTGAAGCCTTATTGTGCTTCTCTGTGTTTCCGCTATTACTTTCCAATAACTCCGCTTCCTGGACGATGCATAGGATTTGCAGAATTGAGCATGGCTCGGTGGTTGTGCCTCTTTAGGATTATCATGGTTAGAGAGCCCAAATCTTCTCAACTTCATTTATGGGATTATGTCTAGATAGACACCTTATCTGCGCTGGAGGTGGCAGTACTCTCCATAATAAGTTCCGTCACCTCTCTGCTCTTGACACCGTTTGGCTGTGTTTTAATTGTTCTTAACTGCATTGTGTACATATGCCTATAAATAGTCCAGTCAACGAACGCTCAAAAAAAGGTGGTAGATGACATATAAGAGGGTACAATTTTTTCTTCAACAATGTATTTGGAGTTAAAAATACTAAAAGTCCCCGGTCCTAGCTATATGGCTAAGGATGGGAGGGAGAGGGTGGAAAGGTCTCGTTTTTTGGAGTTTTGCTTATATCTCAAAAACGGTAGGTGCTAATGAAAAAAATAGTCTTAGCAAAACGAAAGCTTATCAACTTTCCTACAAGATTGTTTGTAGTCATTTTTTTAAATTTCTTATAGTTTTGGAGATATCCGCTCACAAAAATCGATGAAAAATTGTTTTTTTGAAACGTTTTTTGTCAAACTTTTGCTTCTAGTACCTTAGCCCTTCGTTTTACAGTAAAAGTCTTCAGAAAAGAAGACGTACAACATTAAATTGCCTTTACTAGTGTAACGTGAGGCAAAAGTTTTTTTTCATAGATTAGCGATTTTTGCGGGCTGATATCTCAAAAACTATAAGGAATAGAGAACAAATGAATAAAAATAATCTTGTAGGAAATTTGATAAGCTTTCATTTTATTCAGAAGAATTTTTCCCTGGGACCCACCATTTTCGAAATATAAACGAAAATTCCAAAAATTGGATCTTTCCATCCCATCCCACCCTTAACCATATAGACCTTTTAAAAGACTGCTCAAATGGCTGGATAGATTTGATTTCTTAATGATATGTGTTGTTGGTCCAATGCCATGTATTATGCCCCACTAGCTTCCAGTGGCTTTGGGCCCCTTCTGCCTTGTCCAGCTCCGACCGTTCTGCTGTCTATTGTCACGGTTTATCTTCCAGCTAACCACGTCACGTGGTAGTTTAGATGTTTCTCAGGAAAAGCGTTTGGGTAGCTTGACATTGCCATTAGAAAATATAAAAAAAATGCAGCAAACTTCTTTGTAAGTCGTGACACATCTATCATAATTTAAAATGCAATTTTCTTTATCTGAAGACATTCTACAATCTAAGCAATTTTACTGTCTTTATGTGTATAGGACTTGGATATTATAGGGGTAGGTTTGTAACGGTATTTGAAACTGTAGACGTTCTCAAGGCCATTAAAAAATGAAATAGTAAGGAAAGATTAAAAATATTCCTTCAAAGACTTTTTGAAACTTTTTTTTATAAAATGAAAAATACGTGTTACGCCACTGCTTGTTACTTATAAGATAAGTGACGTATTCAAAATGTTAATTTTTTTTGAATGGAATTTATACGATGATTTGTAAAATCGGAAATGATTTTTTGATTTTTCCTCATCAGGTGTCACATAGATATCGGAATTCATTACGCAAGTTTTATCCCTACTAACCAACCACAAACGTCACCATCAATAGAGTTGAATAATTTAAATATTTCAATCTCTTGTCAAATTTAGAAATTTGTTTGGCAATATTGAATAATTTATTTATGATAAATTTATCATTAATCCGATACGTGCGTTTTTAAGAATTTTTTGTCACTATCTCTTACACCTCTCTCAAGCATCACTCGTCGTGATGGTCGCCTTCGTTTTATTAACTTGAAAGTTAATTGTGTTACAGTCATCTTGTTGCCATTAAATCATAAATCTGTCAATAGGTAGGCATAATAATAATCGTATACAGATACTTTCTCATGAGTGACTTACATCCGTTATCTGATACTTGATGAATTGCTTCTGCTTCTATATGTGGCCATGTTTAACCTCTTTAAAAAGTTTCCATTTTTAAGTGTCTTTTTGCAAAAAGCTCTTACATTGAAATCAACTGCTTGTGGTTTAATAAAAACACTCGAGATAGAAAGTGGAGGATAAAGGACACTCGCACATTGCTTTTGTAATTAACGGTCCCAAAAAGTTGTTTATAAGCCCCATCAGCATTAGATAAACCAATTTTGATGTGATTTATTATTTTCAGTTTGGATACGTGGTTAATAATTAAAAATTCGTGTACAATCGCCATCTTGGATACGCCATTTTGAATTTCGTATTTTTTTAAAATTAAAATTTCAATATAGAAACAGGCGCCAAAACAGGCGTTTTTTTGGAACGTTCGTAGCGATGCAGAATTTTATCCGGATGCAGGACTAAAATACTGCTACAGCATCCTGGAAATTTTGTATTGTTTAAAGCAGATACTTGTCATTTTTTTATTTAGTTTTCCTCTAGCGCCGCCCCTGAGATCAAAATGGAGATAATGTTTACATTCCCGTGTTCAACTTTCCAAGCATTGTCATTTGAGACCACCCTCGAGAAGATTGGACCAAAATTAGTCAACCTTAGTTTTTATAATAACAGCTGATTTCCCTGTAACTCGGCAACCATAAGAGCTAGAGCCCCCGTTTTATTTTTAGTGTGACTGGTGTAATTTTGCCCCTTTTTAAATTAGTTTAAGCTTATCAGTTGATTAATTACTTATCTTAACTTTTTAATTATAGTAAAATTATTGAATGTTTAAATTCAATGTAAAGCCACGTGAAGGATCATAATTATTGATAAGATGTAATTAGTGTTTTTTCTTTTTACCTTCGTGATTCATTTGCAACCCTGAATATTTCCAACCTTTAATTAATTACTTTAAACGTGAAATTTTAATTTAAAATTACAAATTTTATACCGACGTGCTCGTTATTTTAGTGCGACTCCATTGAGCTAACTTTATCCTCGAGTTCGTGCTAATTAAAAAGTTTTTAATTAAATTTATAATCGCTCTTGTGTTTAATTCCATTCTTATCGGTTGTCGAGTGATTCCGAGTTGGTCGCCGGATGTCCAACAGAAGCTCCCACTCCATTTGATAAA
This sequence comes from Malthinus seriepunctatus, assembly GCA_963924605.1. Lineage (NCBI taxonomy): Eukaryota > Metazoa > Arthropoda > Insecta > Coleoptera > Cantharidae > Malthinus > Malthinus seriepunctatus. The sequence continues at coordinate 3,733,436 of OZ004602.1, forward strand.
GGACTTCTCGTTTCACTATCGTGGTGAGCGTGAGAGCGCTTTGTTAATTTCCCTTTAGTCAATTTTCCCTTGCCTTCAGCAAACCCGTGGATCTGTATTTAGAACCCCAGGGCTATTGATCTCCCTTAGAGGACCGCTTTGTATCTTAATGAGAGGACTATTGATCTGGTGGAATACGTAGTCTCTGCTTCTTTCTTTTAGGGCTAGTGATCTCTCTTAGAGGATTAATTTGGACCTTAAAAAGAGGACTATTGATCTGGTAGAATACGTAGTCTCTGCTTTTTTCTTTTAGGGCTATAAATCTCTCTTAGAGGATTAATTTGGATCTTAAAGAGAGGACTATTGATCTGGTGGAACGAGTAGTGTTTGCTTCTTTCTTTTAGGGCTATAAATCTCTCTTGGAGGATTAATTTAGATCTTAAAGAGAGGACTATTGTTCTAGAAGAAGAAATACTCCTCTTTGCCCTTCTCTGTCTTATCAGGTCTATTGATCTCTCTCTTAGAGCACCAATTTGGATTTTAAAAAGAGGGCTAGTGATCTGGTGATTACATTCTCTTTTCACTAGGTCTAGTGATCTCTTTCTTAGGAGAGAGGACCAATTATCTGGTGGGAAAGAGCGTCTGGAGTTTTCCAGGCCTAGTGATCTCTCTTAGAGGACCGGTTGGATCTTAAAAGAGAGGACTAGTGGCCTGGGACTACTTCTGTCCCGTTAGTGTTTGTCCTAATGATCTCTCTTCGAGGAGCGATTGGATCTCTAAGACGGGGACTAGTGGTCTGGAAGAACAGTGGGCAGTGGCCGGTTCATAACAGAAGAGATTTGTATTTTGTTAGTTGGTTATTCATTTTATATTTTTTTATCCTTAAGAAAGTTTTTTTTTTATTTTCTATCAGTGCTATTTAGGTACTTAGCTTTATTTTGTCCCCCTGTCTCCAACTGAGTGAAGCTAAAGGGAGAATTAACGAAACACCCGATTTTCGGTGTTACACGTTGGTTAACAGAGGTTAAGAGAGACCTATATGTTAGTATACAACGACAATTCTATTAGAATAGATCCGCCTGAAACAGTAAACCGATAAAGCTAAAGAGTTAGCACTAACTCCTTCTGAATCCATCACTGTGCGGTTAACCGAACCATAAACTTACAAACGTGTTAATTCCACTTGTGACAATTTCTTCATTAGAAATAGCTTCCATGGCGTAACCCTAATGAAAAAAAATGAAGAATTCTTGTCGGTAGTTTTATAAGAAGAATTATATAGGGTTTAGTCATTGTTGTATTTTGTATTGGGTGTTTTATAAATGTTTTGAATTTAGTGTCGCATGCCAAAGACAGCTGAGCATTTTGAAGCACCTGCCCTTCATTTCATCAAGTTTAGTGTCAACTACCGCAATCCTTTCTTTACATATCGACCGAATTGAAATTAGCAAACTGTGTTAATTTTTGTTAGTTGACGTGGCAATTAGTTTAAATGTTACACTTTTTTTTCAAAAAATCTTCTTTTTGGGTTACATTAAAGTGTCGTCCACACCAATTATTAATAATTTCTCGTGTTTCGTTTCAATCTGCCAGTTGGGTATAATGTGTAAGTCATAGATTTGTGTCAAAAGTGCATTACATCAATGACAAATTTTGTCGGAGACGCATTAGTCAAATCAAAGTTGGAACATGATGTGCTATATTTGGCCGCTTGTGTAGGTATTTTGATGTTCATCTGTGACAAACACAAGTCATAAACACCAGTGTGACACAATTTATTTGATTCTATAAAATTCCTCATATATCAAACAGGTTTAAAAAGCTCTGACCATAGGACTAAAATAATTTTTGAAAGTTTATCACCTGCTTGCCAAAGACGTCCAATTTAAAAAAAAATTTAAATCGATTTTGAGTTTGACACTCATTATTTAAGCGTAATTTGCGCCAATTTAATTGTAATCGACGTACGTACCTTCCCTTTTTATTTTTATTGTTTCTTTCACTCTTTAAGAATGCCAATTTAGTTAAGTTTAAATAAGAAAATTCGAGTGTTAAGTACTTGAAAAAATTGAAAAGTATGTGCATAATCGACCCCGTACTATTGTCTACGGTTAAATTATAGCAGACGAGAAAGTACGGGAATGTTAATATTATGTTAGTGAATGTTTTGCAAAGAATACTTTACCCTGGCTCACAAAATTAAAAATGCAAATTATGCAATAATATGTTAATTTTATCGGTCTAGTAGTTACCGCCAGTATTTACGTTTTAAATTTGTTAAATAAATTTGCTTCTCTATCTACAATTTTATGTACAATTTATTCTAAAATGCTTGAACCTCAATTTTATTTTACAATTTTTATCCCATAGGAAAGTTAAAGTAACCCTTATAAAAAAAGGGGAGCATCAAGTTGATTATTCTTACGGGTTACAACGCTAAGCTTCAAATTTTTTTTTCATATTACGGGGCACTTTACCTTTCTTTTTGACTTGGAGATTCATTATTTATATTTGACTATACCATGTTTTAAAAAAAAGAAATATGCTCGTTGCAAATTTGTCCTCTGTAACTGCAACTTCAGAAAGCGAGACTTTGGCTCAAGCTGAGCCACGTTAGGGGTTCTTTTAAACTGATTGGACTGAATGTACTCATTTTTGTTTGAATGGAACCCAAAAGTATGGACCTGAGTTTTCCTTCTGTCTTTAGTATGAAGATCCAAGAAGCCTTTGATTTAACAAGAATTTCCAAAGAGATTCTCCAAAAAGAATATCCCATCTTCGTAGGATCTCCTATCTTTACCAAATATAGGGATACTTTTGGAATATCAACCGTTAGCTAGAGACCCGAGAGTCTTTTTTAAAAAACAAACTACTTTATTTATGAACCTTCTTAATTTTAATGAAGGTAGTCTGGCTAGCACTATCATTTAGCCCCAGTGCTTCCCAACCTTTTTTGTCTCAAGCCTTAGAAAGGCTTAGGTGGGCCTTTCTAAAAAATTTAATATCAAAAATTGAATTGTTCATTGAAGAAACTCTGGACGAGTCCATTTTCGAATTGCCCCCCTTAATAATCAAATCCCCCCTCCTTGGGGCGCGCGCCCCACGTTGGGAAACGCCAAATTTTAGCCGCTTATTATTTCAAAAGGTTAAGTATAGTTCGACCACGGAATGAATAGCTTAGGGGAAAGGGAGTGGGTCTATACATCTTTCACCGACAAGATGCGTCTAAGCCACTCCCTACAAATAAGGTTGACGGATGTCAATTTTTGTGCGAATGTTGGAAATCGAATTTTCAAAATTTGACCAATAGAAAACTTCTATTCGAATATCGAGCGCTATTTTTGGGAGTGGCTTTGCAGCATCTTGTCGGTGAATGATGTATAGTATCTACTATACTATAGAAACCATAGGCGGGCGCGAGTTTTACTTTTACTGCTATCTTAGTAATTCGTTTTTATTAAATTCGTTTGAAGCATTTGTGGTTTCCCATTCCCAATAAGAAAATGATTTAAAAATGGCTGGAAATGGATGCAAAACCATTGTAGAAATGTTTAAAGAAGACATATAAAATTCTGACAAACCTCCTTAAGGTCGTGATGCTAATAATCGCACTCTCGGTGATAACTGGCTGCCAGTTATTCAAATTCGTCTAAGAACAATTGCAAGGATTTTGACTGGAAATTGCTGATTAAATCGATTCCGCAGTTTTTTGTTTACAGATGTTCCAAACAAATACACTTTTTTTGTTTTATTTCTGGACTAAGGGATGGTTAAGGCTGGTTCAAAACGTCGAGAAGTTAAATAAAATATTTTATTTTGTAGAGTAACCTCACGAACAAAAAATCGCTTCGCTCGTTTCGTAAACTTCACTCCACTCACAAAATAAAACGTCCCTTTTAACACGTATATCATAAACTACTATTTTAGAGTTTTTGCCATTATTTTATGTTGCAAAACAATTGCGATTATTCGCAGGGAATTTTCTGGCTTTCACCTGAAAATTTTGGGGAGTGACGAGCCCACGAACCCGAGTTACATGAGGGGGCGATCATTTAAAAATTCATTAATGATTTGTTTTTCGACTTTCATTCCATCAAAATCGGTCCAGTAGTTTTGATTTTAGTCTAGTCAACGAACGCCCAAAAGGTGTAGAGGGAATGAAAGTCGATGGAATTATTTTCTTCAGGGATGTGTTTGGAGTAGTTAGCAAGTTAAAATACTAAAAGTCCCTGGTGCTAGCTAAGGCTAAGGGTGGGAAGCATTGAATAAATAGATCCGGAATAAATAGATAAGGAGGCTTAGCAACCGTTGCTTATAAGAGAAAATGCGACTGAAACGACATTTAGGAAATCTATGGATGACTCATTTATTTTGTCGAGTTTACATTATCATTGGCTGTCATGATCTTTCTTTATAAGTGGGAGTTGTGTGAAAGGATGAAAAGGTTCCGTTTTTGGGGTGATTGCTTATATCTCGAAAACGGTTGGCCTTAGGAAAAAAATTACTCTTAGCAAAATGAAAGCTTTTTAAATTTCCTACAAAATTATTTCCATTCATTTTATAGTTTTCGAGATATCCACCCGCACAAATCGTTAATGTATGAATAAATTTTTTTCTTACGTTTTTCGTCAAACTTTTGCTTCTGGTTCCCCAACCCTTCATTTTACAGTAAATGTCTTCAGAAAAGAAGTTACAGAGTATTAAATTTTCTTTACTATTTTAGCTTGAACTGGTTTTTCATTTTGTCTTGTGAGACATTTTTTCAGATGAAATCACGTAATAAAATTGATTGATTGATTGAATGCTATATTACCATGTTTGCGGGCGGATATCTCGAGAACTATAGAGAATAGAGAAAAAATGAATACAAACAATCTTGTAGGACATTTCATAAGCTTTCTTTTTGCTAAGCATATTTTTTCCCTAGGACTTATTGTTTTTGAGATATACAAAAACCCCAAAAACGGGACATTTCCACTCTTTCCTACTCTTAGCCATCTAGACTCGACTATTTGTGGTTTACATACAGACAGAGAAATTCCTTTATAATTTTTTTTTCGTATTTTTGGAATTGGAGGCTTTTAAAGCTCATTGATCATAATACGAGAAAGTAAAAATAGAAACTGGCTAATACAGAGAAATGAAATTGAAAAGTAGAGATAAGACGAGGGCTTACAGAGAAGGTGTATTTAATGTGCCCCTGTCCACTCGAGAGTCTCTCTGCAATATTCCAGGTGTTTTAACTTGTTTTTTTAATTTTTTAGCTACGTCCAGTCTTTGACATCTTCATCACACATTTTCCACGTCTTCCTGACCCTTACGAACTGACTTTTATGCGCAAATTATGTTAATCCACACAACGAGCGTTGTTTTATCATTAAAAAATGGAATCATTGAAATAGTTTTAATTTAATTAATACAATAAATTTTAAAAATTAAGCCAATTAATAATGAATTATTATAATTTGTAGAATAGCAAATTAATTTATTTTTAAAATGTGTGGTAAGTGGTCATTAAAGTTTTCATTAGCAAAAAAAACTTTAATGTAAGATCATTATAAAGCCGTTGCCTGTTTAAATTAACTAATAAACAAAATTAAATTTAACTGGCATGTCAATCTGTTTTTGACCAATCAATATATCATAAGATCAAGGTCTGACAAGGTTTAACTTAAAATTTAAAGAAAAAACGTCTCGAGTTGTTGAGCAAGTTATCTCGAAATTATTTAAATAAATGGCATTTTTTATAATTGGGAATTTTAATGAAAATTCTACTGAAAATACCTAGGAGGAATTTTTTGGAAAGGTTCGGCTAAAAGGCTTCACTTTTGTCGGGGGTTTGGTGCTGGTGGAAGTTTGTAGACGACTAATCCACTATACGTTTTGCAACGAGTTAGTGTTTTTGTTGTGTGCACAAGTACACAAACGTAATATTGCATAAACATTTACGAGCAATAAATTTGAACGTTTGTGTGTTCTTTATTATTTAGGTTGATTTATATACTTCGGTACTTCAGAAAGACTATGAATATCAGCAGTGGATAACAACCTGGTTACAGTGTAAATAATACGCAATAAGTGAGCTCTTATAGTGCGACACTAAACGGCGGTTTCTCTGTACTTTATGGACTGTAAATAAGAATAAGATATATTTAAGTATCCTCATTACCAACCCTATATTAGACTTTGCTAAAGGTTATTTATTTTGGACTTAGTCTTTTGAGTAATTTGTAACTATAGTCTGTTCCAGCCAAAAAGGTTTGTGTTGGAGGTATAGGGAACAGCGTTGCCTGATTTAATATACGAATTATTATTGTTTTTGCACAGAACGCATAGGACCTTGTGGATTTTGTAAGAGTAGGTTATTTGACACCTAATATGGGCATTTAAAACATTTTTACGCGGTATAGGCCTTTTTCATATTGAAAAAATATTAAAAATGTAAAACTTCGAAAAAACGTTTTTTTAAGCTTTACATCATCTTATCTCCAATTCTATTTGAGCTATCGACTTAATTTTTTTTTAAAATTAAAGTACTTAAATGAGCGCTTCTGGTAGTTTTTTTGCCGTTGTCAAAATATTGTTTATAACATTATTTACATTACAATTTATATCCGAACTCGCTGTAAATGCATGCATATTTTCACTAATCGAGAAACTTTTTTATTTTTGGAAATTGCTATGTACATGCTGCGAAGCAATTGAAGTCCAAATAACGCAGAAGTTTTTAAAAAAAAGAAAATTGATTTACGACTTATAGTTTTTTAGTTATGAATTTTTTTGTGCCGCATTACATTGAAGCGCGTCCCTCGATAACGAAGTGGCCGGCAAGAGATTTGCATTGCATGATCAGAGTACACATTTTTGTCTTAAATACCTTTGTTAGGTAATCAATTTTTGATAATATGCATATTTTGCCTTTTTAAAACTTTATTCAGTTTATTTTAAGCATTTCAATTTAATTTTTTTAATCAAGGGAACACGATTGTTTGCTTACTAGTGAATAAAAAGATAAGCGTACGAAGCAATTTCAATATTTAAAAAAAATTAAATAATTACAATTTTTGATAAATAAATATATGTATGTATTTATTAATTGTATTAAATTAATTTTATAACGAAAAAAAAATGTCTATATGTACATTGTATAAGGCGTGGTAAACTTGCACGGCATACTGGCAACGGTGAGCTAATAGTAAAGGATCGCGCTAATTAGAATACAAGTGTGCGCGACAAAGCTAGTACATTCCTATACCTCCAACACAAACCTTTTTGGCTGGAACAGACTATAGTAATTTTTTCCGAGATACTCCTTTCATCTCACAAGTAAGTAGCCGGTCGTAAAAGTTAATTTGTACTCGACTTACTCGTGTAAGTAGAAGTTTTATTGTAATTGCTACTGCGAGCTGCATGGGCAACTCGCATGGAAGAAAAAAAATCAGACCGAACGCACAAATTTGAAAGAAAAACATCCATTTAATAAAGTTATGATTATTTATAAGAATAATAAGATAAGTGTATTTGGGGTGAAGAAAAACTTGTGTCATTATTTATCTATAAAAGCCAAATGTCCTAAATCAATAAGGTCAGGTCAGGTGCGTCCTACACAAACACAGTTAAAAGCAGTCTGTTGTCCACCGTGAGAGATGTACCTGTCCAACTGCCCACTTACTATTGATTTATTGTAATTATGTATCATCACAGTACGGGCGCATCCATTTTGTCTCAATGCGTCACTGTCAAAACGTCCAAACTGCTTTAAAACTACGGACATCATCTAGATTCTCTTGAGCGTAATACATAAAGATCATCTACATTTAATTAATTTTCAAAAGGAAAAGGAAACTATTCACAACAATAACACAAGGCGACACTTTGTTGTTTCATTGCAACCCATCATCTCCCCCTCCCATTCAAATTACAATAAATTTTTTATTCGTGACACACTTTTTTTTTCTTATTTAAATTAACGTTTTGTAAATTATTAGCGCGCGAGTTGAGAAATATTTTCCCAAGTCCATCTCTGTTTCCCATTACCTCACCTGCTCGCTAAAACAAGCGATTCAACCGTCACTCATCTACAATGAGAGCTGTCACTCATCATCTACAATTTTCTTCCCCTCGCCCACACACACAGACCTTTTCAATCAGTCTCAGTCAACTTTTGTTCATCGTGTCTTCTTATTACTTCACCCTTTTGTCAGCTGCAGACTTTCAGAAAATTAAAATTTTATTTTTTTTGCGAGACATCAATCTTTGAATTATTAATTTTCTTATTATTGGATACGTAATTATTATTATTTTTTTTCTTTATTTCAAAACTGGCACAACTAATTAATTTAAATTGGTTATTTGAATGCATCTTTTATAATTAGTTTGTTAGTTGCATAATAAATATAATGACTGGGCTTTAAAACCGTTGTTTGCAAAAAGAAAACTAAATATTTCTCTAGTATAATAAGAGCTTTCATTCGATACCCCATTTAGAATTTTCTTTGGTGTATTTTGGGCTAATAGGCAAGCGAGAATTGTAAAGGCATTGTATTGTCGTTTTCCTGCAAAAATTCTTTTAAAATATAGGAATATTTAAAAAAATGTAATAAAAAGAAAGAAAATTTTGAAGAGAAGGGCACCGAAATATAGGCTTTTCTGTAACCCCTAGAGCCACCCCTTCAAATATTTAGAATATCAATATATGGGTATTTTTCATATCTTAATGAAATTCCGACACTTAAAATTATTACCAATAAGGCCCCAGAGCTTATAAAAAGCCTTCAAATGCTTTTCTACATCATCCCATATTTTGGAGACTTTAAGAAAACTTCTGAAGGTATTTCAATTGTTGATAGCTTTACCATCTTGAGAAATTTTTAAAATTCCGAAAATACCTTCTGAAAAGGTTTCACAGATACTGAAAGGTTTCACAACTTTATGAAATTTTCTCTTAATGTCTTACTTTATATTCTACTACACTTTCTTTAAGAAATTTATAGGATTTTAAATTCGGTAAAGAGTTCCCAGAGATGCTCCATGTGTTAACTAGAGGCTCCTCCAGCGTTTAAAGCACTTAAAACCTTTTTAGGAGGCCCTACAGCTTTTGGAAGGTTTTAAATCTTTAAAGACACATCTTCAGGCGTTATATTACTTCTTACAGCCCCTAGAATTTTTTTTCAAGGTTTGCTAGTCATCTTTAATGGTCTGTAATAAATCCTTCTTAAAAGGGCTTCTAAAGAGGCCCTAAAGGTGTTAAAAGGCTCTCTAGAGACTCTCCAGCGTTTAAAAATGATATGAAGCACTTTAAACTTTCTTAAAAGGCCCTGCAGCATTTGGGAGGTTTTATATCTTTTAAGTCAGATGACTTCTTACAGCTGTTAGAAATTTTTTTCTAGGCTTCCTATAATCTTCTTTAAAAGTCTTATAAGCCTTTAATAAGAGTTACAAGCTTTTTAGGAGTCCTAGATATACGTAATAATCAAAATCCTTCTTAAAAGAGCTTCCAAAGACACCCTAAAGGTGTTAAAATGCTCTCCAGCGTTTAAAATCATAGGATGCACTTGAAACCTTCTTAAAAGGCCCTGCAGCTTTTGGAAGGTTTAAAATGTTTGAAGACACGTCTTCAGGCGACACATTACTTCTTACAGCTGTTAGAAATTTTTTTCAAGGCTTCCTAGTCTTCTTTAAATGTTTTATAGGCCTTTAATAAGACCTAGAGCATTTCATGAGTCCTATAAATACGTAATTATGAAAATCCTTCTTAAAAGAGCTTCCAAAGAGGCCCTAAAGGTGTTCAAAGGCTCTCCAGCTTTTAAAAATCATATAAAGCACTTTAAACCTTCTTAAAAGGCCCTGCAGCATTTGGACGGTTTTAAATATTTAAAGACACATCTTCAGGCGTCACATTACTTCTTACAGCTGTTAGAAATTTTTTTCAAGGCTTCCTAGTCTTCTTTAAATGTTTTATAGGTCTATAATAAGACCTAGAGCTTTTTATGAGTCCTATAAATACGTATTTATCAAATTCCTTCTTAAAAGAGCTTCCAAAGAGGTCCTAAAGGTGTTAGAAGGCTCTCCAGCTGTTAAAAATCATATGAAGCACTTTAAACCTTCTTAAAAGGCCCTGCAGCATTTGGACGGTTTTAGATCTTTAAAGCCACATCTTCAGGTGTCACATTACTTTCTTACAGCTATTAGAAATTTTTTTCAAGGCTTCCTAGTCTTCTTTAAATGTTTTATAGGTCTATAATAAGACCTAGAGCTTTTTATGAGTCCTATAAATACGTATTTATCAAATTCCTTCTTAAAAGAGCTTCCAAAGAAGTCCTAAAGGTGTTAGAAGGCTCTCCAGCTGTTAAAAATCATATGAAGCACTTTAAACCTTCTTAAAAGGCCCTGCAGCATTTGGACGGTTTTAGATCTTTAAAGCCACATCTTCAGGTGTCACATTACTTTCTTACAGCTATTAGAAATTTTTTTCAAGGCTTCCTAGTCTTCTTTAAATGTTTTATAGGTCTATAATAAGACCTAGAGCTTTTTATGAGTCCTATAAATACGTATTTATCAAATTCCTTCTTAAAAGAGCTTCCAAAGAGGTCCTAAAGGTGTTAGAAGGCTCTCCAGCTGTTAAAAATTATATGAAGCACTTTAAACCTTCTTAAAAGGCCCTGCAGCACTTGGACGGTTTTAAATCTTTAAAGCCACATCTTCAGGCGTCACATTACTTTCTTAACAGCTGTTAGAAAATTTTTTCAAGGCTTCCTAGTCTTCTTTAAATGTCTTATAGTAGATAACACCTAGAGCTTTTTATGAGTCCTATAAATACGTAATTATCAAAATCCTTCTAAAAAAAGCTTCCAAAGAGGCACTAAAAATGTTAAAAGGCTCTCCAGCGTTTGAAAATCATATGAAGCACTTTAAACCTTCTTAAAAGGTCCTGCAGCTTTTGGAAGGTTTTAAATGTTTAAAGACACGTCTTCAGGCGTCACATTACTTCTTATAGCTGTTAGAAATTTTTTTCAATGCTTCCTAGTCTTCTTTAAATGTCTTATAGGTCTTTAATAACACCTATAGCTTTTTATGAGTCCTATAAATACGTAATAATCAAAATCCTTCTTAAAAGAGCTTCAAAGGAGGCTCTAGAGGTATTATAAAAGGCTATCCAACGTTTGAGAAGATTTGAAGCTGTTTAAAACTTTCCTCCAATAGGCCTCACCTATTTTGAAAAGTTCCCAATCTTTTAAAACAAGGTTCCGACGTTGTCGTACCTCTACAGCTACTAAGAATTTTTTTTAAGACCTTAAAGTCTTCTTAAAAGGTCTTATAGGCATTTAATAATATGACGTAGAGGCACTTACGAGTCCTAGATATACGAAATAACTAAAATCCTTCCAAAAGAGCTTTCAAATATTCTCCACCTGTTTTAGATTGCTCTCCATCAGTTTTATAGATAATTAAACCTTCCCAAAAGCCTCCAAAGGCTTTGCAAGGTTTCAAATTTTTTAAGTCACTTTTTACAGCAATTAGACAGGTTTTCAAGGTTAAAATTTTTTTTTTAATGATTTTATAGACTTTTAAGAAGTCCTAGATGTATTTAAGAATTAAAATACGTTTTAAGGTGATTTGAAGCTATTTGAACTCTCTTAACAGATCCCACACAAATTATCAAAGTTTTCAAATCTTTTAAAACACATCTTCAGACATCTATTTACCTCTTGCAGATGTTATGAAATTCTTTAAAGGGTTGCTAGTCTTCTTATAAGATCCTATAGAGACCTTTAACCCTAGAACGCGTGTTTTTCCACGCTAATTGATAAAGTGGGTCTCCGGGAACGGAATTTAACCCTAAAATATATAAATACCCTCATATGCAATTTTTATCAAAAGACTTAAAAGAAATTTTACGGTTTTGGTTAATTAAATTTTGTTTACCTATTAAACAAAAGGTGTCACTAGGTGATCTAGAAATTTAAATTTTTAATATTTATTGATAACGTCCAAATTGGGATTTTATCTAATTTTGGATTGCAAAGAAATTATATTTACAGATTTTAATTTTAATTTTGTTTATTAAATAAAGGGTGTCACTACGTGCTCTATTTTACTATTTTTACAATAATTGATAAAGTTATGAATGTTGGAAATTCATCAATGACGTGTTTTATAATCGAAGTCGTAAGATTTATTTTTAAAATCGCATCATCATCCTTTCTTTTTAATTATTTTGGTCGTGTAAATATCTTAAATTGTCCAAATAACATTTGAAACACTGTCAATAAGGCATCCCTAAAGAGAAAAAATTCTTGGTCTTTGTAGATCCTAAAATATTGAATTTGAAACATGTCTACAAGTCTGAAAGACACATTTTATGTATTCTAGGGTTGTTAATAAAACCTAGTGAGCTATTAATGAAGAAAAGCCTTGGAGGTAGCAGAGATCTTCATTTTGTTCTTAAAATTTAACTTATTTAAGAATCTTTTTAACGACGGTTTGTGGGTGTTAGAAAATTCCGGGAGTCGTTTACAGTTACTATAGGTTTCTTGGAAAGGTCTCGTTTTTGGGGGTTTTGCTTATATCTCGAAAATAGCGAGTCCTAGGGAAAAAATTATTCTTAGCAAAATAAAAGCTTATCAAATATCCTACAACCTACAAGATTGTTTCTATTCATTTTTTCTCTATTCCTTATAGTTTTATAGCACTAAATTTCTTTAACTATGTTCTCTTCAACTGCTACGAAGTTATGGCAATTTGAAAATTTTTGCGGGTGGATATCTCAAAAACTATAAGGAATAGAGAAAAAATGAATAAAAACAGACTTGTAGAAAATTTGATAAGCTTTCATTTTACTAAGAATAAGTTTTTCCCCTAAGACCCACCGTTTACGAAATATAAGCGAAAAGCCCAAAAACGGGATCTTTCCACCTCTTCCCTTCCTTTAGCGATATTTTTGATTTCACCTTTGATTCTGTCTCAAAAAAATTAATCGAGCTGGGGTGTTATTAGTTATCTCGTATATTAACTGACATACCCTATACTGGCAAGCAATTTGAACCACCCTGTATATCAGATCGTTTTTAATTTGACATTTCTATTTAAAAAAACACCACTACGAATGCCACAACGAGAGATTTGTTCGAAATCGTTTTAAAAAGCTAACAAAATTTTGTAATTCCTCCAACATCCCTTAAAAATAAAACGTTATAAAATTTAATATTATTAAAAAATTCTTTATATACGGTCAAGTTTTTAGCAGTGTAGTTGCGGAGGGATATTTAAAGGTTAAGTGCAAACTTGATTAAACGTGTCTGGCTGGCTTCGATTGCTGAATCTTAGTTGAAATAAGATTTCTCACCTCAGCCTCCGGGAAGTAGAGTTTCCGTAACACACCATCAGCCAAACGGTCCGACAGTTTGCTCCCCTAAGACCTGCTTCAGCGCCCGCAATAATCAACTGCTGTGGCTTGCATACTAAAACCACATCCACTAAATATCAACTTCCCTTTACGAATGCTGAAAGCTTTACAATGTATATCCTCTCTCGCTATAAAGAAAATGTTATTTTTTTTGAATCGCGAACACGAGGAAGGGATAATGTGTTAAATTGAATAGTGATTTTAGTTTTGACGTTCTGTATCTAATATTTGTACTGTTGCGTAAACAACATATTTGCGTGTGTGTTATCTGTCAAATTTGGATGTGAAGTGGACCAATTTGGTCATTAGGATAAACATTGCGGCTTTAGAAATCCCACACGTAAGATGACTTACTGCTACCGTTTCGAACCGTTTAACAATAAACAAAAAACATACGAGGGCCGTTCGATAAATTTATTAAATATGCGTGGAAATTTAAATTTATGTGTTGAAAGTAAAAATGTTGGTTAATTGAGGAAATATTTGTACGTAATGGATACGCGAGCTGTCGTGGATGCATCTATGCATTAATTAATTCGAGCGAACTCGAGTTTGTACATTTAAATAAATGAATTTATAAAAAAGAGCTAGTTTATGCGGTAAATTAAATTTTATATAAAAATTATTTAATTATAAAAAGATATATTTGTGTTGAACTGCAGTAACTCATTAAATATCAATGTTAATTGCAGTTGGAAGAGCTTCAATTTCTTTGAAGAAACTCGATTATTAATCACCCTGTTTGGTACTAATTAAACCCCTTTTTTTTCATGTTTGTTCATTAATTAATTCGAGTGTCGGTTTTATTTTTATTTAAGATATTGACTTTTTGTTTGAGAGGTTAGGTAATCTCGGTGCGCGATTTAGTCAATTTGTATGCTCTAGAAGTGGCGTTCGTCGATTGGGCAGTTAAGAGAAGGATTAATTTTGAACCCTAGCGGTTTTTATGTAAACACGTAGCCAGGGTTAACTAAAAGAAGGATCATTAAGACGAGAATGTTTTTTTTGTTGGGTAGAAATTAATATAATTTACAAGTTTTGCGAGGTTTGGTTTCGAAAATATTCCCTCCGATGGAAGCACTCGAGCAATTTGGTTAATTGGCTCCGGGTCATAATGGCACTAATAAGTTTGTATATAGAGCGGAAACTGCAAGTATGCCAAGCCATCTTGCTTTTAATTCCTTTATTATGACTCCTTGTAGATTTATGGACCATTGTCTTTCATTTGAACATATATTTCTTGTCGTGCTTGCCCCGTATAAGGCTGGCATCTGCATGCTATGCCCGTATCTCACGGAGACAGCGAGAACAGTCACTATTTATGCCCGCTTCTCGTTTTAATGCAGCTTATCGGCGAGTCCTGTCCGTCACACACACCTGCAAAGTCCCGGAGTCGAACGGTCGCAATTAATTCCGGGAATTTGTAAAAAACTATAAGCACGAGTAAGTTCTTCTGTAACCACCTCTTGCTGCTTCTACTACGGCCCGAGAGGTATCTGATCTTTGCTAATGAATGTACGTACGACTCAAAACTCGTGCGTCTGATCAGATCGCACCAATTTATGTAAAACCGCAATTTTAGTTAGTGTTCGCTGATTTTAAGATTTCCTATATGTAACTGCAGGTTAACATGAACAATTTGTTGATAACATCTTCAGCAACTAGGTCCATGTTTTGTTAGATATTCGTGCTTGAGATTGTTTGTAGATCTGTGTACGCGGGGCGGGTCCGTAACCGGTCTCGATGTCTTCAGCAGACCAATATAAACATCTTGGTGTCAACTCCCGTGCGGCTCTCGCACTCTCCGGGAGGTCTGCAAAGGTCGTACGCGGAGGGACAGGCGACCAGAGGCGTGCACGTATGTCTTCGACCTGTCTAAACACGGACCAACAATGAACAATAGCTACATAAATCAATGTAATTAGTTTCAGAAAAGCTGCTGTATCTACATGTTTTACTCGAACCGGCAAAATCATTGGTCAGCAACTTACTTTTTCCAACACATTACTCCGCCTTTTACTTCCAATATAATCGAATAATCTTGTTGCACTTTTTTTGCACCATTTTTGATTACTGTATTATTTCACCTCGATCGTTCGCCAACCGCGTTCGTTTATTAACTAAACGTTTTTCTAAAATAAATCCTTGGCGCGGAAGAGGCGCGCCCTTTCTCCACCGCTCGACATTTTTTCTCTCCACAAATCGAAAACTACATTTTAGTTTGACTCGTTAACTTACATCATCATCTCGTCGTCGTCGAGTTAATAAACGCCGCTCCGTTCGACCTGTTTCAGTTTTAGGTGAAAATATAACAAATGAGAAATATAATGCACGGGCGCAAGTTGTGAAAATATCTCGAAATGAAATCGCTTAGTATCATCACGAGTTTCAAACAATGTTGTAATCAAATGTCGGGTAGATATTTGCTCGCTTTATTTCATTTTATCGCATTTCTCAATCGCATTTGTTGACAATAAAGCATGTTGTTTCCTGCCTCTTTCGTACTTTGTTAATGAAGTTGAATTTTGATTGACAACTTTAAAGAATTAGATAATAATCGGCGAATATCATTGTTTTCGACTCTATTGAAGAAGCAAAATTTCCACAGAGTATTTATATTTTAACTACATTTTCAAATTATCTTTCGTATAATGAATGATTCATTACAACTTTATTTAACTCGAGTTTTTGTTTGTTTTAGGGGAAGGTGAAGGATCTCCTGACGATAACGAAAAAGTCGATGGTGACGACGAATCCGGTTCCATGACGCCTACCTCGGCAGCGTCGCCTGCTCCAGGTGGCGACGAAGCTTCGTCTCCACCACCGGGCGCACTCTTATCTCCAAAAAGCAATCACTCCTTAAGCGAAGATCACAATCAACAAGTCGAAAAGTAAGCCAAAACTCTCTTATTTTTAAAAACAAATTTTAACTTTCTATTTATTCTTTCAGAAACTTAAGTCCTCGCTGTCACTCGAGGGAGTCTGTCGAGTCGTCTTCGGTGCCTCCGAGGTGTTTATCGGGCGAATCGGCATTTTCGGAACGCGCCGATCTACTCAGAGGAATTCCAATTCCCGGCACCGCACTGAGTCCCATCGGCGTAGCTCTACCACCGACCTTACCAGCCGCAGCAGCCGCCGCCCTACTTCCCCCACAATCCGCAGCCATGGCAGCATATTTAAACGCTGCCGCGGCCGCGGCACAACACTCACATCGCCTCATGATGACTTCACCACTACCATCCTACAATCGCGTCTCGGCTTCTCCTTTAATAACCTCATCGTCACCACCGGGAGGAATAAATCTATCCGCATCTCCCGAATCCCTTCAATCTGGAATTTTAGATTTCAGCAAGCGTTCTCTCTTAAAACACGATTCCGACGATCACGACGTAAACATAATGAACTTGAGCAAACCCGAATCCTTACCTACCGAATCTCACACCAACAGTCCGTTAGATTTATCGGTAACGAATCGAAAGCGCGGCTCGGAAGACATCGAATCTCAACCAAATATACGTAAACCTAGAACTGACTACAAATCGCCTCTTCTATCTCAGTGGACTTCGTCTATCGCCGCTCCTCACCTACCCTACTTCGCGGCCGCCGTCGCAGCCGCTAACCTTTCACCAAAAACCTCAAATCCTTCAGAAGTTTGGAACGGCAAACTCAGCAAATACAACACCACACCTAACGACGCGACAAAAGCGCTAGAAAAAATGAGCGAACTTAGCAAACTTGGCGGCGACGATTTATTTCGTTCGATGGCAAACACCGGTTCTTCCGTAAATTCTTCCAACAGCAGACACAGCGCTTGGCAATCTCACTGGTTAAATAAAGGTGCGGAACAAGCGAAAGATGTTTTAAAATGCGTTTGGTGTAAACAGAGTTTTCCTAGTTTAGCAGCAATGACGACTCACATGAAAGAGGCTAAACATTGCGGCGTAAACGTTCCTGTAAGTGTGATGCAATCACAAAGTATACCTCCTCAACCGCCAATTTCTTCGCCTTCTTCAAACGCTAGTTCGGGAGTTTCCTCCACGTCCAGTTCGAACAAACCCAATCAAGCCGATTTAAATTTGCTTATCAAAGAAACCATGCCTTTGCCGAGAAAGTTGGTCAGAGGACAAGACGTTTGGCTCGGTAAAGGGGCCGAACAAACGAGACAAATTTTAAAGTGCATGTGGTGCGGACAAAGCTTTAGATCGTTGGCGGAAATGACTAGTCACATGCAACAAACGCAACATTACACGAATATAATTTCGCAAGAACAAATTATTTCGTGGAAGTCTTCCGAAGACGGTAAAGGAGGTGGCGGAGGTGGAGGGGGACATGCTTCCGGTGGTGGTGCGGGTAGTGCAAATAGTCACGTAAGTGCAGTATTGACGTGTAAAGTTTGCGATCAAGCGTTTAGTTCGCTAAAAGAACTTAGCAATCATATGGTTAAAAACTCTCATTATAAAGAACACATAATGCGTTCCATAACCGATGGCGGTAGAAGACGGCAAACGCGAGAAAAACGGAAAAAGTCTTTACCGGTTCGTAAATTGTTGGAGCTCGAACGTGCCCAACACGAGTTTAAAAACGGAGATACTTCGAGCATTATCGGTAAGTCTAGTGCCGGTCGTATTACGTGCGAGAAATGTGGCGATAAAATCGACACATCGTTGTTTGTCGATCACATAAGACAATGCGTGGGAGGGGGTAGTGTGAGCAGTAATCAAAGAAACTTTTTAAAAAGTGCTTTAATGTCGAACAGTATCCTACCTCCGGAAACGTTGTTAGATTCGGGACAAAGTGCAAATAGAGAGAACGGTAAAAACGATTCTCCTTCGACGCCGGTACATCAGTCGCCCTCAGATCTCGCTAATAAGGCTTTAAGTCCCGAAAATAGTGGCTCTTCACCTTCGGTTTTGAATGCTATAGAAAAGCTCATCGAAAAGAGTTTCGATTCGAGGACCAGGCAAAATTCCAATTTTTCGGTTCACGGTCCAACAGCCGCACCGATGGGCTCGAGCATACTTAAACGTTTGGGCATAGACGAAAGCGTCGATTACACTAAACCTTTAGTCGACGCCCAAACTATGAATTTGTTACGAAGCTACCATCAACAACAAAGCCATCACTATTCAAAAAGAGAACGTAGCGGTAGCGAATCGAGTTCGATTTCTGAGAGAGGTAGTCGAGTTGATTCGTTAACTCCAGAACGAAAAATCGATTCCATGCACCATCCGATTACGTCGACTCCGAGATCTACGCCCGATAAAAAGGAAAAGTCGCCTAATTTGGACAAGTCCGATAGAGAGATTACTATTAAGAAGGAAGCGGAGGACGGTGATGGGAACGACGAGTCGGGAGAAGGGATTTGTTTAAAGAAGGAAGTGGTGGACGAGGAATGTGAGAGAGCTAATAATCGGCTAAAGCACGAAATTAAAGAAGAAATTGAGGAAGATTTAAAAAAGAGTCCAGTTAATAGTCCTCAGCGTCGAACTCCTACGGCCGATCCCGGTGGGGTTAGTAGTCCTTGTCGCAATAGTACCTGTAGCCCGGCTAGTAGTGATAGATCTACGACTCCTAGAAGTACAAATGGGGATAAAAAAAGCAATAATAGTTTGGGCGCTTTGAGTTCGATGTTCGATAATTTGTCGGGAACCGGCGGTTCTTCGGAAGGGGGGAATTCGTCGGGTAAGCGAACGAGCAGTCATCCGTTAGCGGCATTGCAAAAACTTTGTGATAAGACTGAAACGCACCACACGAACAGAACGAGCGCTTCCTCGTCGGCACCTCCGAACGCGAGCGCCTCGACTTCGCACGCCGTGACACAAAGCGGAGGTCCGACACCCGGTGCAATTTTAGCGTTTAGTTGGGCTTGTAACGATGCGGTTATGACTTCGGATTCTATTATGAAGTGCGCATTCTGTGATACTCCTTTTATATCGAAGGGAGCTTATCGTCATCATTTATCAAAAATGCATTTTGTCAAAGATGGAGTAATTCCAGATCCGGTAGCCTTAAAAAGTCCTCAACCATCGAGTTCAAGTAGTGGAATTAATATGAAGGGTGGAAATGGTGGCGGCGGCGGGTCTTCTAGTAGCACGTCGACGCCTCGCGCCGGAAGCAAAAGTCCGCCCGCACCTTCGCCCGGTAGTTTCGAAGAAAGTCCTCATTCAAAATTTCTCAAGTATACCGAACTTGCCAAGCAGTTATCTAGTAAATACGTGTAAATAGAAGAGGTATAATTTTTGCCTAAATGTACAGAAAAAATGTTTAAAGGGGGCCGATAGTCGGACCTTTAATAAGTTGTGATGATATCATATCTTGCTGCTGCAGACTGTAGAAATTAGTTTTTAGTCTAGTGATATTTCAATATAATTGTGGTACTACAAAGTTTTTGGGTGATTATTATTGTTATACGAATTTGTCACCATCATTTTCTGTACATATTAATAGTAATACTACTATAAGTCAGTATTTTAGAACGTCATAAAAAAATTTTATGGGCGTTCTTATGTTGTATTGTAATTTTCTCGGCGAGGTCTCGTTGAGCAAAATAAAAGTCCATGGTGTAAGAGATTGAAATTTTAGTTATAAAAAAATAGTCGTAACGAAGAAGACATTGGAAATATTTAAAAAGCAAAATGTAAATGTAGAAGAAAAAAGTCTCAATTAATTTCATCTCTATTTATTAAGAATGTAAATTTTAATTAAGATTTAAACATTCGTATACGTATGTCGCAATCTGATTCTTCCAAGAAGATTTTTAAAATAAAATATTTATCAATATTATAATATTACTGAATAATACAAACAATGTATACGCGTAGCTGATTAACAAAATAATTAAAAAAAATAAAAAAGCTCTTCAATTATTATGTTATTATAAAATAAATCAATCTCTTATTTCAAGATTTGTTGTATTTAAATGCAATGAAAAAGCTCAAATAAAAATATATGTTACAAATGATTTTAATTCGTTTTATTTCCGCTCTCAGGTATACGCTTGTCGCAAAAATAAATAAAATTGTTATTGAAAATTGATTCTTTTTTATTTTAATGTTATTCCTAAACAATTCCAATTACCCACTTTTCGAAAAAATATTTAAATAAACTTTCCAAATTATTCCAACTTTTTTTATAGTAGCGTAGGCGCACATCGACATAGAATTTCCGCGTAGGACGATGAAAAGAAAATTTAGACTTTACGTTTATTCAATTTCAATACTTTTCTCATAAGAAGCTTTGCATTAATTTGTCAAAAAGTCATTGAAAAATACATTTTCGTTTATAAACAAAAAATTCAAACGAATGGAGCCTCACTCGTAGGGATGCGCCACAGAGAGTAAATTATAGCCCTAAGACGACGTCCAAGTACTAAAAACGTGTCTTAGGAAAAATTGCACAAAGAAGAAAGGAGGAAATGTTTGAGATAGTTCAGCAGAACATCAAGAAGTCTTCTCAAAGGTAGGCAATTGCGAACGTTCTTTAAGGCAAACAGGAACGTTTTGAGAGTAAAGGGAGACGATGTTTTCGATATAAAATAACGTAGCCTTTAAGGGTCAAGATAAGGGGGTAACGGTTTCATCAGGATTCAAGAATAGAACTTTAATTGAGGTGTAAGCAGAAACGCCACTAAAACCAAGCTGATTATGTCATGAGCAACAAGACAATTTTCGATAGGCTTTTGCAATATAACATGCTTTTGACGTAGGGAGGTAGGAATTTTAAAGTTGAAAACAGCGTTGGAAAACATTTTATAGATGAAAATAGACATAGCCCGCATATCACAAAACCAACAGGAACGGTTTTCCCAAATCTACCCTCATAAAAGGTACGACCAGATAATCCTTAGGGGGGTTTTGGAAAAATCTGAAATTTAATACTAATGATTAGAAGGGCGGGGTGAAGTAATAAGATCTTGAAATGCTCAGAAAGACAGGATAAGATGTGACGTGGCTTTGAAGGGAGGGACGATATCTGAAGATAATATGAAGCAATAAAAGATCTTTTGTTCAGAAGGCTGTTGTAGACAATATGATGCTTGAAAAGTGTCTTAGGGACGACACAAGATGTATAAGCAGGCTGTAGACATTTAAAAAAGGCAGTCAATCAAAACTATAATTTAAAGACTTTGCACGAGGGGTCACTCACTATTCTGAATTTGTATACACAGGCTGCCCATGACTACTATGGACTTCTCAATTTTTATACATTAACATTTACTGCCGCGAATGGATGACCCCTCGGCTTTGCAAGACTTTATAATGCCTTGGAGAAAGTTCTCAGACTGCAGGCATAGTTTTCTCTAAAAATAATTTATATGTAGTCGTTTACCCTTACAGCTTTACAGACCCCTTCGATGTTCTTAAACAGTAAAAAAACTCATTCTTTATACGCAAGAACATAGATCTTGGATGTGACCTCTTCAGTCAGTTCCCCTGTTTTTTTAGGGAAATTCAGAGTTTTCTAGGGATCTAAGGATGCTTATGCCATAACTGCCATTGACTACCGATGACTACTGTTGACTGCTCAATTTTTGTAATGCCTTGGGGATAGTTCGTAGACTGCGGGCATAGTTTTCTCTAAAATAATTTATTAGTAGCTGTTTACCCGTACAGCTCTACGGGCCCCTTAAATCTTTTTAAATATTTTGCGCTGAGCAAAAGGAATCATTTCCTTACATGAAAGAAAATAGATCTTGGATGTGACCCCTTCAGTCAGTTCCCTTGTTTTTTAGGGAAATTCAGAGTTTTCTAGGGATCTAAGGGTGCTTATGCCATAACTGCCATTGACTACCGATGACTACTGTTGACTGCTCAATTTTTGTAATGCCTTGGGGATAGTTCGTAGACTGCGGGCATAGTTTTCTCTAAAATAATTTATTAGTAGCTGTTTACCCGTACAGCTCTACGGGCCCCTTAAATATTTTTAAATATTTTGCACTGAGTAAAAGGAATCATTTCCTTATATGCAAGAAAATAGATCTTGGATGTGACCCCTTCCAGTTTGTCCTCTTGCTTTTTAGGAAAATTCAGTTTTCTAGGGATCTATAAGGTGATTTTTTTAACTGGTACTAACATTGGATATCGAGATCCCAATGTTGATACCAGTTAAAAAAATTACCCTATACAGGGTGGTTGATTTTTTACCTCCAGCTAATATCTGCTGAAATATTGAAGATACAAAAAAAAGTTAAATTAGAAACTTTTCAAACAACACCTCATCTACAAAATAGCTCAATATTAGCTTCAAAATTTCAGCAGATATTAGCTGGACAGTAAATAACCAACCACCCAGGGTATGATGGGGTTTGGAAGGGACCTTGGTAATAAAGTGCCTAGTATGCCTGGATGTGCTAAATTATAAGACTTAATTTAGTTTGTTTTTAAATTCGTTCTCAGAGCCGCAGGCGCCATACTCACTACATGTCATGTGCAGCCCCTAAACCTTAGAATATAAAGAATCAGAAAGGAGCTTATTATGATTATTAATAACCGTTGCCTATAAGAGAAAATGCGACGGAAATGCCATTTTAGAAAACTATGGATGACTCATTCATTCTGTCGAGTTTACATTATCATTGGTTGTCATGATCTTTTCTTTTAAGTGGGAGTATAAGCAACCATTTCTATTGGAGAAATTGACCGGAAATCGCTATATGTATTTAGACAACGCATTCACATACGATTACCTGGAAAGCTCTTTTTTGTTAGAGTAGCGGCACTTTATTCAATACCCTAAACCTAAACCATAACCTAAAATTCGACTCTTTTAGTATTGTTTTACGAAATGATATTTACTAGTCGTGACAATTTTTCGACGATAATTGATAATATCTACAACTAACGAAATAATGAGGAAAATACAAACTTGCTAATGTCAGGCAATTTTATTTCTCCCGTAGGCTATGGCCTCGTGTGCCCTTTTGAACAACTAATCCTCTATTGATGTCTGCGCTTATCTGGCAATACAAACAATTTATTAACATTGCATGTCATGTCTTATAGTTACATAAAATTAAAACTAACCACTTTAATAATGTACTGTATACGACAATCTTTCCCCATCTAAATAAAAAGCTGTCAAGGGTAGCTAATTTTTTGTTTATTTTATTAAAAGTATTGTCAACTTTTGACAATCCTGGTACAACCTGGGAGATTCCTGGGGTCACGATTCTCTCCATTGTCTTATATTCGTATCTAATAGAAAAAAGAACTCGTCAATCTCTCTAACCTATAAGGACCATACATAAACTAAACGTCTGACCTGGTCCTTCGAACCGGATGCGATTTAACTTTCAATAATAATAAAAGAGAGTGGATGTAAAATTTTGTTTTAAAATTGGAATTTTAAAATAAAGTATCGAAAAGTACTTCCTAATGACTTTCCACGGTCCATAATTTTTAAAGTTTCGCAAGTACCATCGACGCTACTTTAAAAATGTTTTATTTTCTTCTTAACGGTTTACAGTTTCTTAAAGAATATCAACGAATGTACAATTCATAACGTTTAATACTAGAAGACGTGAGTTCATTGCATAAATTTGATTTAGAAAACTATAAAATAGATTTATCGCTGTTATGCATAGTGCGCTAGGTAAAACACAAAAGGATACTGTGACATAAATCGTTTAGATCTTTGCAGTAAAATGTCATTCGTTTTGTTGAAGAATTCTTGACTTATTCATCATTGGCGTAGTTGGAAAAATTTCATAAAGAAACGCTCTCACTTTGCATATAGCTAAAGGGAGAGGCTGACCGGAGGTTCCTTTCTAGTCGGGCTTTGAGTGACCCTCGACGAATAAAATAAATTATTTAAATGACAAATTTGTATTGAAAATGGTGTACTTATTTAAATTTAAAACGTATTTCTGAACGCCCATGTGTCAAGTTAGTAGAATAGTAGCTCCGGATTGGCGTTGTATACAGTGAGGGGTGTTTTCTAAACGTTTGTCGTTAATTCATCATAATGATTCATATGCGTTTGAGACTGGGACCCGTTTTTACACTCCGAATTTTAAGGGTGTAAATTATAAGTTTAAGACAGAAAGTCAATAATCCGGCGAGTAACACTGCGGACTTATCATATGCTATGTCCAGAGATGCAAGCAAGATATGTAGATTAAATTTTACAAAAAAATATTTTCCTCGACAAATTCTCTCCCAAATTCGTTTCAACTATACCAAGTTTTCCTCAACAACAATACTACCTTTCTGTGTCCGCCGATGTTTTTATTACAACGTCCTGGATAAAAGTTAAATAATCGTAAATAATTTTACACGTAACTAAACATCCTCCCTCATAAACGCGAGACACGACGCTTAACTTTGAAAAAATTTCGTCTCCGCCAACGACTAGGAAAAATTTAAATTAATTGTAAAAACTAAAATTTATTTAATTTACATAACATTAACATCAAAATTTTAATGATAATTAATTCAAATTAAAACAAATAAGTAGCACTTAAGTTTACATAAAAAAGCAAGAAGCTACAAACCCAGTTGGACGCTAACAACTCGTACAACGTTTTTTTTTTTAAATTAAAAGCTCACCTAACCCCTAATTTGTAAAAATTCACCCTCTATAATGTTGTTTTATTTTAAACATAAACTAATCAATTCGATGGACATTGAAGAAGCGTTTTCACGCTTCGACGAACGTAAGGGTCGAAACTGGCGAAAAGCCTTTTAATCGTAACTATTCTAAAAGAAATAAAAAAATTAATAATAAAAGAGAAGAAAATTTTTAAATAAAAATGTGTTAAGTGCGTTAAGAGTTGTAGTTTCATATTACGATAAGTGAACATCCACTATGTATAACTTTAATGGCTAAAACTGCGAAGAGGGTCTCAGTTTTGTCAGAGCCCATATCCATAAATTAACAGGAATGGAGCCGCCATGTGATGTAAGCCGAAAAGGCACTAAATCTACTCTTATTATCTAAATGGGCGTCAGAGTATTTGCAGACGCCGCTTCTCAAACAGAGGCGGCTCTTTAGATACTGCAATCTAAGGATTTAATAAAATTATGCCATCAAAATATTAAATTAAAAAAATTATTTATTTCGTTACAAATATTTTTTTTATTAATTAATTATTTTGAAAGATGCCTTTCCTACATTTTTATCTTTTTAGCAAATAATCTTTTCATTAATTTGTTACGAACGTTTTTTTTTTAAATTCACCCCTATCAAATACAGGAGAGTATCAAAAAGTATTAGGATTGTTTTAAAATGGCTTGGACTCACTTTGTTTCCGTTTTAAATTTTTTTAACGTTAGTGTAGTAGAAAGAAATATAGAAAAAAATTGAGTTTCGGCAAATTGTTCCACTGATGGCATTTTTATGCTTGGATATAATTCAGGACTATGTCATGAACCCATGAACGCATGGGCCATGAACGACCCCTTATGTTTCGACGTTCTGACTAGTGCCGGAACATTAGAAAAACGCACTTTTACGTTTTTTTTCTTCATAAGACCAATAACTCGAGTTGCAGGCATCGGATGAAAGAAAAATAGATAATGGATTGTTTGGAATTTAATATCCAAAATTTCTAGCCCAAGTATGTGATATAGTGTCATTATGATTAGGATTGTTAGGTTAGAGTGGATGGTAAACAAAAGTTCAAATATTCTTAGACCAGAGTCGACAGGTTACTGTTAAACGTTGGATACTAGTGTCCTTCCGATAAATTCGTAGTTATCGTTGTATTTAAACGTCAAATAAAATTCTGCTTAACCTATCGACCTGATGGCCATTAGGTCGGGGCTGATGGAATAATTACTATCAAACGTTTAATCGTAACCTGCTGATCGCGACCTTATTACCGTATTCAGACCTCGATCGTATTGAGATTGTTATAAAATTACGTGGACTCTCTTTGTCCCGTTTTAAATTTTCTTAGCGTTAGTGGAGTAGAAATACGGATATAAATCGAGTCTCGGCAAATTTATTCCACTTGCAATTTTATGTCTGGATATAATTCAGGACTACGTCATGAACCACCCCTGAAGTTTCGACGTTCTGACTAGTGCTGGAACATTAAAAAAATGCACTTTTGCGTTTTTATCTTAATAGGACCCATAAGTCTGGTTGCAGGCATCGCATCGGAAGAAAAAAATTATATGAAAATGGATTTTTTGGAATAAATACCGAAAATTTCTAGCTTAAGTATATGATAGTGTTATTAGGATTAGAATTGTTAGGTTAGGGTGGAGGGTAAACAAAAGTTCAAGTATTCTTAGGCCAGAGTCGATAGGTTACTGTTAAACATCGGATACTAGTGTCTTACCGACAAACTATTGTTAAATTCATAGTTACTGTTTTATTTAAACGTCAAATAAAATTATATTTAACCTGCCGACGACCCGATCCTTAAATTTCTTAAGCCAGGGTCGACGAAATAGTTATATAATATCCAACACTTAACCGTAACCTGTCGACCCCGACCTTAGTCGAGTCCAACCCACCTCTTTATAGCAACTCTTCTGGTTCTTTTAGGCTTGAACCGCTCCAACCTTTAGTTAAACCTAGTAGGCTTAAACTAATAGGTTAGCTTATGGCAGGGTGGGTTAGGTTAGGTTAAGTTAGGTTAGGATAGAGTGGGTTAGGTTAGGTTAGTTTAATTACTAAATGATACTCTTGATAAATAAAAGTTTGGCTCCAATAAGCATTTGGTACCGTCGTCAACTAACTAGTGTCTGACCCTAGTTGGACTCTTCCAATCCAGCTCTTTGTATTTTCCTCGTTTATTTTGGACCTTTATAACATATTTTAGTTTGGGCTCAAATTAAGGGGCATGGATTATGCCATTGGGTTAAAAGACGACTGCTAGATAAATAGACTTACTTGAGAGTAGGTAAAGTTAATTATAATGGCAACTAGAAAAAGTTGGATCCAAATCGTTAAATTGAGAAGATTTACTAGGTAATTTTATTTTCGGTGGTTTACTATTGTCTTGTAAGAGGAGGTGCCAGAGATGAGATTTAATTTTAGTAATATTTGTTTTATTATTTAGATCCCGCAGATCCAATCCTAGAATTCCAGGTGAGCAGTCGACGATCTAGCTTAATCAGGGATACCAATAATTTGAATTATTCCAGTCGTACAAAAATCTTCTGATGTTAGGTTAGTCCCGTGTGCAATGGACCAGGTAAATAATAAGCCCTAAGTCTATACAATCAAAGACGAATAAGAAGGGACCTCTAAGGAATAAAAACCAAACGTAAAGAACACGTTATAGTATTCACCGGTCTAGTTGAAACTATTGCAGTCTTCTGTAAGTGATTCTACAGTAGATAGACGCTACTATAGAACTTTAATGTCGAATTAAAGTTAATTAGACCTGCCCACAGGCATCCTTGATGACAGAATGACCAATCACAATTAATTATTTTAAGAACAAATCAAAAGTTTCGTGCTAAATTTAATGCTGACATTAACTAATCGAGAGCTTTACAGAACCGACTGTTATTCTTTTTTGTGTGCTACTGAGTTTTTTCTGTTACTTCCGGCTCAATTAAATTATTAGATCGAACCGCAGAGGTGGTGTGTTAACCATTGGGGAGTGGTGCCCCCACGGACCTCAACCATCGTTCGGTAAGTAGCTATTTAAGATTATTTTGACCAAAAATCGTGTTTACTGTAATTGTTAGAAATGCTTACTTGATGCTAAAATCGTGTTATTGAAAACTCGATTCTTTATACGCGAAAAAGGGACGAATTTTGGGTAACTCATCAAAAAGGAGGAGAAAACAATAACGAGCAAATTTAATTAAGTTATATATATTTTGGGGTTGATAATAAAATAAAAGAGAAGAGAAAATGTGTATAAAATTTGAAAAACATTAATAATCCTTTCAAAGTGAATGTACGGTTGGTTGGTTGAAATAAACACAGTCTCCGATCGACTCTGATATTTCAGTACGTTTATATACGTTGTTAAATTATCTCGACATGAATGACGTTTTATCATGACAATTGAAAAAGTATGTTTATAAAGTGTAAGACATTTAATGGTTGAAGACAACGTCATGTACGTTAAACACTTATAACCATAATTGGATTACAAATTAATTTCAAACCTTGTCTTTAACTTTCAAGAAGTTGCAAAATTTTAAATACGACCCCCCACTTCATTTTTTTTTAATATTGCGACAAATTAAAAAAAAATTCTTTAATTGGTAAAGTGGCCAACCAGTAAACAACTAATCAAGTTGTTACTAGATGTTAATGTCAAAAATCGGTGGTTACATGTAGGTAAAGTTCCTTGGGGTGCTTATTTCATGCTACACCGCATTGAATTAGATTACCTGCCATTCATTTCAGAAATCACACGCTACATTTTGCAATTGATCTAACAACACTAAATATGGTTGACTTAATTATTTTACATTCAATTAATGAATTTTTTTATTATTTAATTAACACGTCTCGCTTAAAATTTTAATAACTTCAACCGCCTCGACGATTTTAACGGAAATTATTCGTGATGTTTGATGTTCTCCTCGTGCTCATGCAACGAAAGCTTTGATGTTTTAAAATTCACTTTTTATACAGGGTGTTTTTGTTTTAAAAGAAAATTTTGCTTTTGAATGTGCATTTACGTAAGTCAGTCCGCTCGCATTCTTTTAATACGTTTGTTCTTCCATTCCCAACTTTGTCTACGTGTCCGTCTGTCTGTAGTTTTAATTATATTAGAAAACTAGATTTTTTGTTCTTTTACCTATACATGGTATGGGTAGGGCTTCACTTGCGAGATTTCTCGCGAGAAATGAGCATTTCTTACCTATTAGGCCTCACCAAAAATTTATTTCGGACTCACCTCGCGTTCGCAAAATTTTTAAAATTTCAAACTCGCTTCGCGCGTGATCTTGCGATAATCAACATTCTCGCAGTTTTGCAAAACTGCTAATGTCATATCTTACGGATATGACTAAGGCCCGATTGCACCACTTTCCCTTAACTATTAATTATAACCTAGATTTGTTAAATAACAGTTTTTCTGTTCTACAGGCCACGTTTGGCTTGAATGCATATTCATATGCGTTTACCTACAAATTGAGCTATAGGGCGGGTTGTACCAACCAAGTTGCAAGGTAGTTTATGAAATTATGATGAGTTGTATACTTCAATCATATAAATGTACTTGATTGCTGAACTCATTTACCGTGAATTTGATTTGGCACAACCCGCCCTCAGTATACTGTAGATTTAAGTGAAGACAAGTGAAGAAGAATAGAAAGTGGTGCAATCGGGCCTTAGATTATAAAACTTTACTTAAAACTTTACTTAAATATGCGCAGTGGCGTAACTACAAATTCTGACAATGGCTATCATAGGGCTCCCTTAGCAAGGCGAGAGTAAAAACAAATTTTGCCTCGCAAGCTAAAATCTCGCAGATTTTATCTCAGAGATTCTCGCAATTTTACGAGACTCGCGTGAAGCCATAGGTGTGGACAATTGGACGTTTTCATAGGGAAAGTCCGTAACTACGAGTATAAGAGTTAGAAAAAAAACGACGACGCTTTTTTTCTTGAAAAACCAATAATGGATAATCCAAGGGCGGTTTTAAACAAAATTCTGGGGGGGGGGGGATTAAAGATGAAAACTGTTGACTATTATTTGTAACATTACATAAGGGGGGGGTAAATCTTAGTAATAGTTCTACCTAAATGTTTCTAGCATGGGCTAAATTAAAATGGAACAAATATTTGTTTTTTTACTTTTAGGATGAGCATTTTGCTCACAAAAAAAGAATTTCAAAAGTAATTTTTGGCAAATTTTTATTGTACATCAGTACATCAGATGTACTTTTCCTACAGACTAATAAACCAGAGCTATTTTTTGAATATGTCAAAGTGGTTAATACATAATAAATACTTTCGCCTTACTTACAACCAAGAAGCTACAATAGGTCATAAATGAACGGTACCTTTTTTCGACAAGAATGAATATTGCTTATTTGGGTCATTTTTTAATAAAATAAAAAAAATATTTCTTTTATGGATTTTTAAAATTTTATAGTAATTTTAACGTTTATTCCTTTAAAAATGTTATACTACTATTATTTTTTGAAATAATTTAGAAAATTTAGAAAAGTCGACTGCATAGCGCGAGCGTATATCGCTTAACCAAGCGCTTTCCACATTACAGTCTCCGTTCGCCGGAATAGTGGTTGGATGGATGACCATCTTAAATATGACTATCATGCAGTTGGCCGTGCTTCGGAGGGCACGTTAAGCTGTCGGTCCGGGCTTCCATGTAATTAGGCCGTAGGCCTGTTTGGTAGTCTATAACCTTAAATAAATAAATAAATAAATAAAATTTAGACTTATGGGGGGGGGGGGTAATTCTTGGGATAAACCATAATTCAGCTATCTTCTGTTGTTTTCAATTTATAATCCATCTGATGCACCATCGGTTTTTCTCTAACTCTTATTGTAATCGAGTTGCCCTATCAAGACTAGGGTTTACAATCCCAGGATCCCGCCCGATTATTCAATCTCGAAATTTCAGGATTTGGAATTTAAAAATGCCGGGATTTCGAGATTCATTTTTCTTCAGTTTTTTAAAATTAATAAGAAATAAATATTCTATTGACTATTTCACTAGACTGTATTATAGCGACAATAAAATCAAGTATTCAGGTGACAAAACAAGTACCTTGGCAAAACTAACAACATGGTATTTCAGCGACAATTTTTTTGACGTTTTAAACGTTCAAGTCAGCTTGGAAATTATAAATCATTGTCAAACTGACATTTTTGCATCGCATTGCGTTTTGCAGTAAAAAATAAGTTTTTTAAGTGAAAATAGACTTAATTTTTCTCTCGTAAAATAGTCATGTCGAATACCACTCAAGATAAAATTTTGTAGGCAAAATTGTTCTCTTGTAAGTATTCAAGTTTGTTTCTTTTTGACAATTTCGCTCATGACATTTAATTAAAAATCACTCGCCTTACGGCTCGTGATTTTTTGACAAATGTCATTCGCGAAATTATCAAGCAACAAACTTTCATAACAATCGAACAATTTTGCCGACAAAATTTTATCTCTAGTGGTATTATATATGAAAATATTTTCCAAAAATTTCGAAAGTGTTCTTTTTATCACTTAGGGTTTAATTGCCAAATAAATTTTATTGAACCTAATTTTGGAATTTATTGTACTTTAAAATTGGAGGTAAATTTGGGCACCTTAGAAGAGATTTTACAGTTTCACAATTCACAAATTTATTGTTTTTTCCTAAATATCTGTTAAAGGGTATGTTTTTAAATTATTTAATTTTTTGGGGCTAAATCTAATTAAAATATATAAATCCCGGGATTCCAGGATTGAAGAAAAGTCAATCCGATCCCGGGATTGAAAAAACTTAAAAAGATGGCAATTTCTAATGAAGATGTCCGTTAGAAAACAATTTTTTGAAAATATGATTTTAGACGATAAAATTTAACAAACGAAGGATATCTTGATCATAATTTTTAGAAAACGTCTTAGCTACTACCCAGGGTCGGATTACGTCTGTTTGGCGCCCTATGGTAATACAGATTTGACGTCTATTTATAATTACCACCTGAGAATTTTGTTGGGTCGTGGCGTACCCCCGTCGTCACCGGGCTGGAATTTTTATTGAAAATTTGGTGCAAAATGATAATATTTTAGGGCTATTTTCCAGTTAGAATTTAATAATTGTTTTGCCAAATATACATAAAGAAGTAATTTTAAAGGTTAGCGCCTTTTCCGCAAAAAATGCCTTAGACTTTAGAGAAAATTAGTCTTGTGCATAATATGACCTTGTTACTACCCCCTCTCATGTATCTATATCTGGTTCGCTTGTCTTTCTGTTCGTTCAGCCACTCTGGATTTTGGAAGGGAAGTTCCAGCCCTTGGATCACTTATTCGGACCCCTTGTGTAACCTTAGTAACCGTTCTTAGGCCATCAGTTTTAGAAGCACCCTATTTCTGGAGGATAAACTCTAAAATTTTGGCAGGAAAGGTAACGTTTTCCGCTCATGTCGAGTCAGAAATCCTTAAAAATAATTTTCTCATGGATAGCGATAGAGCTATCTCATCTTTCAATGCAACCACTACATGTGGGATTGTCTTGTGCCATCTATGTTCTGTGGTTGCAATAGTAGCCTTATGGACGTTTGCACCGCTTACAGATAAACTGACAAATAGTTTATCTGGCAGATAAGTTGTCAAAACCTTTGAACATTCATCTAACTGTATAGGATAAATCAAATAACTGACGAGTAAATTTTCTACAAAGAGACCTGCTACTTAAGGCATTTTGCACCAATTTTAATTTATGCAACAAGTAAATTATATTTTGACAACTTATCCGCCAGGTAAGCTGCCAGTTTATCTGTAAGCGGTGCAAATGACCATTATTATTTGAAATTGTTTTTCAAAAATTTAAATTTCAGCGAAAAATTACTTCCTTACGTCGACTTCCCTGCAACCGTTTGTCCGTCGTTTTGATTAATTCGTCCATTTTTTTTACCAAATACATAATTGCATTAACTTTTAAGACAATTTTATGAATATAAAGTTTAAAATAGAAGCGAAACGTCGTTATTTATAAAATAATTCTGGAGTAGGCATGCTTTTACATATTATTAAATATTATGGTTGAATAAACAGTTAAAATTTTATAAAATTGTCATTTCGTTACACATATAACCGCAAGAAACCAATTTGGGTAGGTAAAATAGGTTTAGTAAGGAGTACTAAAAAAGTTTAAGACCGCCATAATTCTTATTCATCACGATATAATCTGGTATTTAGACGAAGTAAGTATTACAATAGAGATTTATATGAGTGCGTTAATGAAAGTTGGGTATTAAAAAGACACGGAGTGTCAGAAATACGCCGAGTTTATAGCCCAAACCCTGTTAAATATTAAACCTGTAGGCATGTGATAAGTGCACCACCACTTACCAGCTGAATTAGCACGACCTGCTTGATGATGTTGCTTGATAGCTCTTAAATTATGAGACTGCGTGCCTTTTGAGTAATTTTTGTTATATATAAGAGTCTCTCATGTAGATACATTTCTCACCCTCTATATAATAGAAATGACGATAAAACCTAATAAGGGGGTATATTGCCAAACCACTTACCACATTTTAACAAACTTACTTTAAAGTTGAACCATTTAAGTCGAGCGATTGAATTATCGTTTGCTCAAAGATCGAACACAATAAGAGAAAGTTGCTGGCATTTTTTCTTTCGTTTTGAGAGATATTTAATAAAATAAGATCGCAGCTTAAGATAAGCATTGTGTTTTTAAACTAAACCATCGGTTTGTCAAGCAACAGTCACTTATGGAGGTCAGTTTGTAATAAACCAATCTATATCGGCGTATGAAACCGGTCACGATTTGTGCTCTACGATAATTTGAATACAATAGATGTCAGCAATCTTGTCACACAATATTAAGTAAAGCCTAACGTTCGTATATATTCCTTCTTTATATAAAACATTTTTTCTGTCGTTTCTATATGGTTACACACACACGGTGTATAAGTAAGAGCATTTAAACTATAAGAAGGAGAGGAAGGAAGAGGAGAAAGGGTGGGAAAGAGGTGGCGATCTAAAAGTTTTTCAAATTGTCTTTAAACTCGTAACCATTTTATATATTAACATTTTTATTATAAACCCTCAAAAATTTGTAACGCGACGAAAAAGTTGTCAAGTCGAAAGGAACTTTTTATTACATCAAGTTTATTTAACAAACGACCAATTACCCGTTTTCTTTTTCATCAAACTTTTTGGGAACAATTTTGTGCAGAAAACGTTTACTATAAATAAGACCAATATCCAAACTTCAATATGACACACTTTGGACATCTTTCAAGTTTAGGTGACAGAGACATCAAAAACCACATCTGCTACCATTGCGGTCCGGCACTTGTTCAATTTCCTCTCTTTCCAACATCTTTTCATTTTCTAGTTTGGTCGCATATATCCTCAAATGCTTCTTTATTGTTTCTTTAGTGCGAATGATTGAAATTGTGTTTGAGACTTTCAGAAGTGCCATATTAAACTAACTTTTCACATAAAAGACATTAAAACTAAGTACTTTCTAAATAGACCAAATAAATTTATTCGATTCTTATCTAATTTTTTTTAAATAAAATTTACAAATGGCAAATTAAGAAAAGTTTCTTAAAATCTACAAGTAATCTTTGTATAAACTTTTAGACGACGACATACGCCAAATTGAACTAAAACTTTCTTCATTCACAATAACACGAGTGCTTTTTATAGTTTCCACTATATTGACAAAACTGTTGTACATTTTTACCCTCTTTTCTTCTCTTCTCTCGCCAAACACTGGACCAGATTGAAAGACAACGTTACATAATTGTCAAATAAAAATTTAATTTCTATTATTTCCGTAAATAAAGTACATTAAAATGGACGCTTTATACATTTAAATACACGAATTAACTCGACTCATCAAATGGCTCATCAGAATAGCCATCTTCAGGTTGCGAAACTTCTAAAGGCTTCAGAAATATATCATTTGGATGAAGGAACGGCATCTGGGTCCCCAGAAGAAAAATACCATTTTGTTTTGCTGGACAGCCAAATAAACAATTATTTTCTACCATAGTGGTGCTTGATTGCAACTTGGAATATGTACTTACCTATAGTCGGTTTTTGTTCAGCTCCTGAGGCTGGCTGAACATGATTAAAATTAATAACAACTCTACCTTGAGAATTTTACATTTTAAGCTTGTGCAAGAACGCGCCTCATTCCCTAGCAAGCTATTTAGCTCATCGAAAAAAGTATTACAAAATATCACCGTATTAACGTTTGCATACGGTATTTATGAGGGAATTTAACATCAGGAAAGTCCTAGCACGAGAACAAAAAATGAAAGTAGGATCGAAACCAGGCACGTAACTAGCTTCCTAATATCTAAATTTGTTTTGGGTGGGCCAAATACTTTTTCCATATGAAATATTTTGTGTGAAATTCAGATTACACTGTAAAAATCTGAATTCTTGCTTATAGTTGTCATTTTTCAGGGTGGGCACATGGCTGGACCGGCAAAATTTTAGGTTGGCATCTCTGGCCCTCCTGTAGTTAAGGGCCTGATCAAAACGACCTGATACATTGGTACATCGAAATTCAACTAAGCAGGGATTTATATTGTTATCAATTACACTCAGATCACACCAAATAACTCACGACGAATTGACGGAGATCGGAGGTTATGAGCGCCAAACATCGAGGAGTACCCACTGTTCCTAACGGGATAAACGCATCTTTAGGAGGACCATTGTTCAAAATTGAACAGCAGGCAGTTACAAGCCTACTCGATCTTTGCCCAGCTCTAACATTAAAAGAAGAGATTTTCTCGAAGGGGCTTGATATGACTATAATTCCGCTTTGAGAACTCTAGTTTTAGAGTTTTTTCAGGACGAATCCCACCATCGTATAATTTAAAATCTAAAACTCCTGATAGCTGAAGTTGCCCTGAGCTAATCTAGGACCGATATCATATAGTTTGATAGTAGCAAATAATTAATTTGAACCATCAAGGGTGACATGATTGCAAAATGGAACAGAACGTAGTTAACGAGGTACTCGATGTTTGCTCAACTCTAACTATGTTCTAGGGGAGGGGTCTTGATATGACTATAATTGGTAGCAACTCCGCGTTGGTTTTGGAGCTTTTCAGGACGAATTGCAAAATCGTGTAATTTAAAATCCAATATTTCTGATAGCTAAAACTGTTCTGAGCTAATTAGGACCTATATCCTGAAGTTTCATAGTAAAAAATAATTAATTTCAACCATCAAGAGTACCATGGTTGCAAAATGGAACAGAACAACGTACTCGATCATTGCTGAACATTAACATTAAAAGAAAAGATG
This sequence comes from Malthinus seriepunctatus, assembly GCA_963924605.1. Classification (NCBI taxonomy): domain Eukaryota; kingdom Metazoa; phylum Arthropoda; class Insecta; order Coleoptera; family Cantharidae; genus Malthinus; species Malthinus seriepunctatus. Next base: position 3,769,710 of record OZ004602.1, read on the forward strand.
TTCTAAGGGAGAGGTCATGATATGACTATATTTATAGTAGCAACTCCGCTTTGAGAACTTCGGTTTTGGGGCTTTTCAGGACGAATTCCAACATCGTGTAATTTAAAATCCAATATTTCTGATAGCTAAAACTGTTCTGAGCTAATCCAGGACCTATATCCTGAAATTTTATGGTAAACAATAATTAATTTCAACCATCAAGGGTACCATGGTTGCAAAATGGAACAGAACGCAGTTAACAAGGTACTCGATCTTTGCTCAACTCTAACTATGTTCTAGGGGAGGGGTCTTGATATGACTATAATTAGTAGCAACTCCGCTTTGGTTTTGGAGCTTTTCAGGACGAATTCCGACATCGTGTAATTTAAAATCCAAAATTTCTGATAGCAAAAACTGTTCAGAGCAAATATAGGACCTATATCCTGAAGTTTCATGGTAAAAAATAATTAATTTCAACCATCAAGGGTACTATGGTTGCAAAATGGAACAGAAGGCAGTTAAAACGTACTCGATCATTGCTCAACACTAACATTAAAAGAATAAGATGTTCTAAGGGAGGGGTCTTGATATGACTGCAATTAGTAACAACTCCGCTTTGAGAACTTTAGTTTTGGAGCTTTTCAGGACGAATTCCACCATCGGAAAATTTAAAATCCAAAATTTCTGGTAGCTAAAACTGTTCTGAGCTAATCTAGGACCTACTTCCTGAAGTTTTATGGTCAAAAATAATTATTTTCAACCATCAAGGGTACCATGGTTGCAAAATGGAACAGAAGGCAGTTAACAACGTACTCGATCTTTGCTCAACACTAACATTAAAAGAAAAGATGTTCTAAGGGAGGGGTCTTGATATGACTGCAATTAGTAGCAACTCCGCTTTGAGAACTTTAGTTTTGGAGCTTTTCAGGACGAATTCCACCATCGGAAAATTTAAAATCCAAAATTTCTGATAGCTAAAACTGTTCTGAGCTAATCTAGGACCTACTTCCTGAAGTTTTATGGTAAAAAATAATTATTTTCAACCATCAAGGGTACCATGGTTGCAAAATGGAACAGAAGACAGTTAACAACGTACTCGATCATTACTCATCACTAACATTAAAAGAAAAGATGTTCTAAGGGAGGGGTCTTGATATGACTGCAATGAGTAGCAACTCCGCTTTAAGAACTTTGGTTTTGGAGCTTTTCAGGACGAATTCCACCATAGGAAAATTTAAAATCCAAAATTTCTGATAGCTAAAACTGTTCTGAGCTAATCTAGGGCCTACTTCCTGAAGTTTTATGGTAAAAAATAATTATTTTCAACCATCAAGGGTACCATGGTTGCAAAATGGAACAGAAGGCAGTTAACAACGTACTCGATCTTTGCTCAACACTAACATTAAAAGAAAAGATGTTCTAAGGGAGGGGTCTTGATATGACTGCAATTAGTAGCAACTCCGCTTTGAGAACTTTAGTTTTGGAGCTTTTCAGGACGAATTCCACCATCGGAAAATTTAAAATCCAAAATTTCTGATAGCTAAAACTGTTCTGAGCTAATCTAGGACCTACTTCCTGAAGTTTTATGGTCAAAAATAATTATTTTCAACCATCAAGGGTACCATGGTTGCAAAATGGAACAGAAGGCAGTTAACAACGTACTCGATCATTACTCATCACTAACATTAAAAGAAAAGATGTTCTAAGGGAGGGGTCTTGATATGACTGCAATGAGTAGCAACTCCGCTTTAAGAACTTTGGTTTTGGAGCTTTTCAGGACGAATTCCACCATAGGAAAATTTAAAATCCAAAATTTCTGATAGCTAAAACTGTTCTGAGCTAATCTAGGGCCTACTTCCTGAAGTTTTATGGTAAAAAATAATTATTTTCAACCATCAAGGGTACCATGGTTGCAAAATGGAACAGAAGGCAGTTAACAACGTACTCGATCATTACTCATCACTAACATTAAAAGAATATATGTTCTAAGGGAGGGGTCTTGATATGACTGCAATGAGTAGCAACTCCGCTTTAAGAACTTTGGTTTTGGAGCTTTTCAGGATGAATTCCACCATAGGAAAATTTAAAATCCAAAATTTCTGATAGCTAAAACTGTTCTGAGCTAATCTAGGGCCTACTTCCTGAAGTTTTATGGTAAAAAATAATTATTTTCAACCATCAAGGGTACCATGGTTGCAAAATGGAACAGAAGGCAGTTAACAACGTACTCGATCATTGCTTAACATTAACATTAAAAGAAAAGATATTCTAAGGGAGAGGTCATGATATGACTATAATTATAGTAGCAACTCCGCTTTGAGAACTTCAGTTTTGGAGCTTTTCAGGACGAATTCCAACATCGTGTAATTTAAAATCCAAAATTTCTGATAGCTAAAACTGTTCTGAGCTAATCTAGGACCTACATTCTGAAGTTTTATGGTAAAAAATAATTAATTTCAAGCATCAAGGGTATCATGGTTGCAAAATGGAACAGAAGGCAGTTAACAACGTACTCGATCATTGCTCAACACTAACATTAAAAGAATAAATCTTTGGTGGGGGGGGGGCATTATAATTAGTAGGAATTCCACCTTGAGAATTTCAGTTTTTTAATTTTTTCAGGATGAATCCCACTATCGCAAAAATGTAAAATCTCAAACGCAATAACTGAAACTGTCCTGAGCTAATCTTGGTTGCGGAGTGGGAGATTGGATAATCCTGTCATAAGAATTGACTAATCTCTACAGGTCTCTATGACCTCTATAAATAGTAGCCAACGCCTCTTCTTTTACCATGCTCTTCACAGCTCTCTCAAAGATTGGATTTGAATTCTACCTCTCTCAGTTTAATATTTCTCTTTTCAAGTAATTGGATTCTTCTTTTATGCGAAACTATTAACTTTCAATATTTCATAAAGTAGGCTTTTTTAAAAAAATTAGCAATTTTCTTGTATGCCATTCATATAGCTCTTAATAAACGAACAGGAGCTTCGTCAAAACGTTGCAAAAATCACAACTACGTAACTTTTGGAAAGCTACTTGAAAAAAAATAACAAAATAATTACAAAACTTTTTCATTTTTACAATATTTCAGTCATTTAAAGATGCTGTCATGACAATGTGAACAACCACCGTTTTTCAAAACTCGAGATTGAAAGTATAAGCACGAGCACATGCAGTGCTGTGTAATGACTGTTTCATTTGCTGCTTGACAAACCATTATTCTTTACATTTTTTTTACGTTTTAACAGTGGGTGTTGATATATTTTTTATTCATTTTTTTAAGTTTACTCTCTTAATAATAAACTTGATATTTTCTATTGATAACTTACTGACGATTTCGCCATGCAAATTTACTACTCAAATTATTGTTTTTATTTTTTTTATAAAGGTTAACTTGAAAATAAGTCACGCCAATCAACTTGATTTGTTTTCTTGTTTGAATTTTTATTAAAACCTGATTTTGGGATTAAGTCAGGTGCTTTATTTATATCGGTGTGTGTATATATATATGTGCAGGTTAAAAATTGGCTCGGATTGGTTTCGTGCCCTCTGAAGATGGTCCCAACAAAAGTAATTTGGATCTTATAAATTAGCGTTTCATTGTAATAATATGAAGATTTACAGTATTTTTGAACTGAAACACATCTCATTTATCTATCTTAAGTTGCATATGGCGGGTTAAATATTGCATGTATTGTGATGTTAAGATGAGATCTCACACTCCCATCTCGGTGGCAGGGCGACATTCCGGGGACACGCTGAGATGTACCATTCATAAGTGTCTATGTACTAAAATACAACTTTTCTTGACAATCTTTAACTTTACAAGATATGATAGGCTTGTAGAGGTCAACATGCAACAACAAATTGCCAACTTGTAGCTCATAAATTAATTTCCTTTAAACAATGAAAAAAATTGTAAAACGATTTTTTTTTGCTTCGCCATGTGTGGAAAAAGCATAAAAATTGTACTGTTAATCACCGTGATGGATAACAGTGAAAGTACTAATTAATAATAGTTTAGTAGTATATGAACGTATTTAAATGGAAGTCGGTAATTACTATTAGGTTTATGCCAACCAACTTTACGCTGGATGTATTCTGTAACCACTCATTATCCAGATTGATTTATAGATTTTTCAACAGTTATTACAATCATATTTTACATCTGGTTAACTTTTCCTGGTTGTTGTTGTTTTGTACAAAACAACATATATCCTCGCAGTATCATTTTTTCTTCAACTCCTCGATGATTTTATGTAATCTTATCCTAAGGAATTAAATTTGCATCATGACAGTTGCGTGTCCAGTTAAAGAGTCCATAAATCAGTCACCTTGTTTCCTTCATGACTAAGAATAATTACACTTACCAGAGACTCACAATTAGATTAGGTGATTTCACACCCACTAGGATTTACTTAGAATTCTAATTTGCATTAAATCATGAAAGATTTCTATTAACTATTTATTATCGTACCAATTAATTCAAATAAATAAAAACTTCTAAGCGAAAATTTGAAAAAACGGTTGAAACATTCTAATAAATGTTAGAAACACTATAATTTAACGTTTTTTAAGGGATGAGGTAAAACGTCTATGCGCAGCCCTTTTAGCCCAGTAAAATGAAGATTTTGATAAAGAAAAAATTAATAACACCAATTTTATTGAACCCCACCCCTTGAGCTTAATTCAGGAGGAACAAATGTGTTTTCTCCAAAATTAGGCAATCTACAGAAAAATTACTACAATGACATTATAAAGATAATGAGTTTTTATAAACAATATGTTGTAGAAAAATTTTCTGTTCTCATTATGAAGGAAAATATATCTACTTTTTGATGCACTCGTTAGATTTTACTTATTATCTCAAGTTTCATTTTTCTATTGAATACCTTGAAGAAGTAGAAAAATTGGCAATTGTTTCTTAAAATTTCTCCTAAATTAAAAGTACTGTACATTTTTAATAATCGTTTAAGGAAATGAAACATAATAGCTTAATCTCTAATATTCGAAAATTGGAACGTCTTCGGATTTACTGGGACTTAAGGAGCAGCTGTTGAATTCTGTTAAAAACTTCGACATTATCCAATGCTGTGGAGATACTTAAACAGTATCACGACTATTCTAAAAAACGTCTTATTATGCCTTTTAGAGATGTATAATGCCCCCAAAAGAGTTAATTGCATAAACGAGCACATATTATACCTACAGGGTTTTTGATTTATCGTGTCATAACAGATATTTCGACAATTGTCAAAATTTCAAATAAATATCATGTATAAAAGTTGTTAGCTGCATATAATTTGCAATATTCGCAAAATCGGAAAAACAATTGAGCATCGAATTTTTTAGATATAGAAAATTTCGAGGGTGTTGTAACACCGGAAACCGGGTGTTGTACTAATTATCCCTTTTGCATCGCTCAGTAGGAGACAGGGGTGGTTCGAAGTTAGAAATGAAACACACAGGCAAGTTAAAAGAAATATTTATTAATTAAAAAAAAATAATAACTCTAGTACAGAATAAAATAAAAACCTTTCTTAAGGAAAAAAAACTCAGTTTAGATAATTAACAAAATACAAAATCTCTGATGTTAAGATGACTCGGCCACTGTTCTCCCAGACCACTAGTCCTCGTCGTCGAGATCCAATCGGTTCTCGAAGAGAGATCAATATGCGTGGACAAACACGGAATCTCTTTCCCACCAGGTCATTAGTCCTCTCCTAAGAAAGAAATCACTAGACCTACTGTAGAAAGAATGTGAACTCACCAGATCAGTACTCCTCTTTTTGAGATCCACTCTGGTCCTGTAAGAGAGATCAATAGTCCTGATAAGACACAGGAGGGCAGCGAGTGGTATTTCTTCTTCCAGGACAACAGTCCTGTCTTTGAGATCTAAATTGGTCCTCTAAGAGAGATTACTAGCCCTAACAGGAAGAACCATCAGGGACTACGTATTTCACCAGATCAATAGCCCTCTCTTTGAGATCCTAAATGGTCCTCTAATAGAGATCAATTGTCCTAGGGTCGAAACACGAACACAAAACCCCCTATAGAATGCGTTGTTGTATATTTTTACCCTTGTGAATAGTGCATCACACATCAAACATTGCAACCCTGTAGCGCCGCTACTATCATGTTTAGAGAAAAACTGCAAAGTTAGCGATTTTGTTGCAAATTTTACACATATCATTTTTTAATTAAGATGGTTTTAACGTATATAGCTTAATTTTGTTGAAAACTTGCAAAAACTGAAATTAGTCATACGTTTGCCCCCCTCCTGACCTAAGCTCAGTGGGTGCGGGTGCTGCATTTTCATCAGATCGCTCGCAACACATTTCAGCAATAAAATCACTGTTATTAATTTTTTATTTTTCGTCCTGGTTTTTGAATTCTATTTGACTGGGCTATTTTTGTCTTATAAACTCGTACTCAAAAGAACGAGGGACCTATTGAGCCGCCCAATTAACATACAATAATTAAACTTTTGTAACTTAATTATAATAGAAAGAGAGAAGAGGAGATGAATCAAAAAGTTAACCCAACAAGTTTTAACAGTGGGTTGCAAAACTGCATAAATCTGATATTTATTGATCAAGCGTTCGTTTGGACGTCCATTGATAGATTGCTTAATTACTGGCCGCAACTTCTACTAAACTGCAATATTTTATGTACCTAGGGAAAATAATCAGAGATAATTGGATGACGCATTCAAGCAACTTCAATTTACCTCTTTTCATATTTACAGTTTTTTTAAAATAATTATAATAAATTTTTCACCGTTCCTTATTAAATCCAATTAGTCGAGCTTCATATTTCAAAGATTAATATGATTAGGTTTTATTTATTTTAAATAAGTATTAAAAGAAAATTTATAATTTGTAAATCCTTCTAATATAATTATTTAAGTATTGATAAAATCAATTAAATTTATGATTAAGTAGCTCCTTGGAAATTAAAAAAAATTGAATTACCCTATACATCAACATAATTATATTGCGCAAGTATTGTTTGCAAGTAATTTAATGTTTTTTAAATAAAAATATTAAAGAATAGAGTAAATTTTGAGTTAATATTAATTAATTTAATAGGCCGTTTTTTGAATTTCCCGCTTTATTGTGGTAAGCCGTTTGTTCGGCCCCTGTAATAGTCGGTAAAAACAATTGAAAATTTTCTTTAATTAATTACGCTATTAGATTAAAATTTGCAAAATTAATTATTTTTAAATTAAATAGTAGTGTAAATTAATATTTTAGTTAGTTTAAGAATTTGCACCTGCAAAAATTTCTGTTTATTAAGTTTTCCCCACTTTTTAAATGACATATCGGGATCGGGGTGACGGACGTATTAACAAATGGTCGCGACAAGTTGAAGCTTGAAACAACTATCGTGATTTTTGGAGTTAAAATAATGCCTTTTAAAAGTGTTCGCAAGTTTTCAAACTAACTTAAAATTATAAATTGTGCCTTTTTAACAGTGTTATGTGTATTTTTGACTTTTATTCGGTAAAAAATGCAAGAATCTAAGCGATCGGCTTTTTCAACAACTGGTGAGCTTTTTAACCTAGTTTTTTTTTAAATTATTATTCGTTTTTAAAATGGTTTAAAATTATACTAAAGTGCCCCTATTTAATTTATTATTAGTAAACCGTGAGGTGAGATTATATAACTTGGATAGCTTGATTCATTAGCGAAAAGTAACACTTGAAATTTTCATGAATCACAATTTTCGTGACGTCATTCATAATTTACAAGATGTTTTCAGTTTTATAACATTTTGATACCAAATATTAGCTTTTACGACTTAAAATTACCTAATTACATAATATGTTTAGTTGAATTTAAAATTCTTTAAAGACCTTTTTTCCAACTTTCTGCTAAAGTAAGTTTGGCGGCAAATTCAAAATTTTTCAAATTAAACTTTTTATCAGTTTTATAAAATTTTGATATAGGATTATTTTTCTAAGATTGCGATTTTGGCACTTACCGGAGCAAACCTAAAGTTAGTTAGAAATGTGAAAATACAATACAGTTGGTGACTATTTTAATTTGGCATCCCTGTACAGAGTTGTCACATTACAATTTAATTTCTTTGAAATTCAATGTTTTTTAGCTTGATTTGTTGGTATGTGGCAACCCTGCGCTGTCATTATGAAACTTCAAAATCGCAATCTTAGAAAAATAATCCTATATCAAATATCCGCTTGTACGACTTAAAATTACCTAATTACATGTGTAGTTGAATTTAAAAATGTTTAGAGACCTTTTTTCGAACTTCCTGCTAAAATGAGTTTGGCGGCAAATTCAAAAGTTTTCAATTTCACTATCAGTTTTATAACATTTCGATATCAAATATTAGCTTGTACGACTTAAAATTACCGGATTACTTGTTTAGTTGACTTTAAAATTGTTTTAAGAGCTTTTTTCGAACTTGCTGCTAAAATAAGTTTGGCGGCAAATTCAAAATTTTTCGATTTAACTTTTTAATTATTTGCAAGTTTAAGTTCGGTTTTTATTATTTAGAATTCAGTACATTTATTTTTTCATAGAGGGTATTTTCCGTAAATAATTTTATTTTTCAGTGCCCTAAACACAGATTTTTACGTGAGCCGCGGATACACTAAGCCTAAAGTATAGTTTAAATCCATCCTCTTCCTCAATTTACCAGTGCCAATATTTGGTTTTGACTTTGCACAAAGAATCTTTTTATAATGCCATGGTCACTTTTCAGCACTTGATAACAGAGTCACATTAATCAGGAACCACGTGGATGGTTGTTTTAAACTCTTCTTTTATTGCAACCCCGTTTATCAGTAACTGCCTACTATAGATTTTTTTCACAATTTTACACTAATCACTCTTTTATTTTTTTTGCCCTAATATAAATAGTTTTCTTAGGACCGTAATTTTAAACGACAAATAAAGTTAATCTTGAGAATAAAATTTATCTTTTTTAGGGCTGTGATTATAAACGACAAATAAAGTTTATCTCGAGAATAAAATGTATCTTTTTTAGATATGGCAACGTAGCAACGTTACAATGTCAAAGTTTGACGTTTGAAAAAATATTAAAATTTGAGGTTAAGTTCTTTTCGTATTGTTTTAAATTTCAACGTCAAACTCTGACATTGTAACGTTTCTACGCTGCCATGTCTATAAAAGATGAATTTTATTCTCGAGATAAACTTTATTTGTCGTTTATAATCGGGGCCCTTAGACATGCCAACGTTACAATGTCAAAGTTTGACCTTTGAATATAAACAACACAAAAAGAACTTAACCTTAAATTTGTTGTTACCAACGTTGCTACGTTGCCATGTCTAAAAAAGATAAATTTTATTCTCGAGATTAACTTTATTTGTCGTTTATAAACACGGCCCTTAATGAATAGGTATTAACGGTATTATTAGAGCTAAGGCGTTAAATTACTTGATACTTTTACTTAAAACCATGAAGATTTTTTAAAGGCTTTAAAAAGTATATTTTGCCGATGCAATAATTTTGTACCTCTATTATAACATTTTTATTTCAAAGAAATTGTGGGGATAATTGATGAGAAACATTTGAAATTTAGTGATTGTGTACGTTGATGAAAGTACATTTTTCTCGTATAGAAGCTTTTAATAGGAAATTATAAAGAGATATAGGTTAGAATTTATGAATTTAAAAGTTGACATTTAGAATGTTATCAATAAAATTAATAGCCGGTTGTTTTTCCTTTCGTCATCGTTTGGGTTTTCACGGGGGACTCTTTATCGTTGTCACCTTATGATACATAGTAGGCAAAATGAAAAAAAATCAAGAAGTTATCTGAAAGTTCGTAAATAACAAATATAGAAATTACGAAGCGTCGGTGCTGTATCTCTTTCAGCAGCACCTTTGCAGGATAACTTATAACTTATGGTTTTTGCTCGCTGGAACAGACGCGTACGTCTAAACAAGGCGAGCCGAGATAGGCATTAGTGAGTTGTATTTCGTTGTATTCTCAAATTCGCGATGATTTGTGCGACGGGTTTGGGGGGCATCCACCCACCAGTATCTATCCTCTATTCGACGCTGGAAAGTGCAATTTACAGATAAACTCGGGAGGGGCAATGATTTACGTCTGAAAGCTTGATAAACTCATATTCCCTGCTTGAGTGAGTAATATCTGCATAAAACCTTGAATAGGATTACAAATGTTCATAAATTGTGTGTGCCATAATTCAGTCAAGCTTGCCAGGCGGCGGCCGCTCGGGAGGAGTTCGACCGGGACAAGATCTTCTCAGTACATGTTCCAATTGACGTCGTCGTCGTCGTCGTCTTCGACAAATTTCAAAACTTTACCCAACACTTTTTATAAACTTTAATATATTATTAAAACCTTCCCATTATTTATTTAATAAACTCTTTTTGTAATTTTATCGATAATTTTTTTTATTGATAAAAAGTTTGCTGGAATTTTACAAGTAAGCTGTTAAATTTTCCATCAATATTATGTACGACTAATCAGTTCAATAACGTCCGAGTCACATTTAATCAGTGTTATTAGAAAATTCAATTTTAAAATTTGTTTCGTTTTAACACAAGTAATAGACTTCAATTTTGTTTTCTAAAAGGGTGGTTTATTTTCCACATTTCAAAAAGAATTTCTTTCAAATTACGTACTACAAAACCCTTTTTTTGAACTTTTTTTAATGTTTTTTTTCTTTATCTTTGTTTTCATATTTAGGACTAATTTTTCTTCATTAAGGTGGGCATTTTTAAAGCTTCTTTTCCAAAACTTTG